>VWZK01020841.1:0-51122 GCA_013396935.1 Baryphthengus martii | reverse complement strand
GTGGGAGGGACTTTGTCTTCCTGGTCACCGTCTTGTGGGCCATCATCAACATGAGAACTGTGAGGAGAGGGGTTGCCAGTGAAGACTGAGGCAAAAAAGTTGTTGAGAATCTCAGCCTTGTCCTCGTCTGTTGTTACTAGTTCACCACTGTTGCTCATCAAGGGGGTACACTTTCTTTAACCTTCCTTTTCTGGTCTACATACCTGTAGAGGTCCTTTTTGATTTTCGTTACATCTCTTGCCAAGTTCAGTTCCAGCTGCACCTTGGCCTTCCTGGCTTCATCCCTATACAACCGGGCAACATCCCTATACTCATCCCAGGATGCCTGTCCCCTCTTCCACTGCCTGTGTAGTCCTATCTTGCCTTTTAGTTTGACCAGCAGGTCTCGACTCAGCCATGTTGGTCTCTTATTGAAGTCTGGGGTCTCATACCAGCTTTGCTGAAAAGAAAGCAAGGACTGAAGAATTAGAGACAGCATAGATTTTGGGGCCCTTGTCCAGAAAGCAAGGGGCTACTCCATACATGCTCCTGGGTTGCTGGGGACTAGAAAAGGGCCACTGGGAAGCACCCACCTTGATGTTTCAAGTGAGGGGAACAGCCATTCTACTTTCCAGTGAGCAATTTGGCTTCAACTGAGCTGCTCTGGGTTTGGAAAAAGCCACTAAATACAGTAGGGCACAGTGACGGCAAGGAGTCGGCAAGGCAGTGCTATATTGGAGGCACTGAGCTGCTGAAGGAGTGGCAAGGAGTGTCATGTCATGGGATACCATAGAGCTGAGGGCAATCCAAGGAATCACCTTGAGGTCAGGAAGCAGAAGCTATGGAAAGCGGTTCATATACATCCTTGGAAAGCTGACCCCAGGGGAAGCTTAGCCTCATTACTAGAAGTTTTCCCATGAAGAAAATGAGACACAGTGTTCCCATGGGTCTTAGTCATCCACACCTAAGCCTGGGATAGGGCCTCAGACAATGGAGAGGGCTGAGAGAGAGTTTTCCCTGGAGACTTCTAAGGAAGGACTGTACCCATGCCCTTGGCAACTGGTGCCTGGTGTGAATTTCCTGACCTAGCCTTCATCTAGCTATACGTATTCAAAAGGTTCTTCCTTTTGCAAGTGAAGGTCTTGACAATATGCAGCGGTACTATTATTTCCAGTCCTTACTCTCCTATATAAAAATCATAATCCCTTTCACACTCTCACCCTTGGCTCAAACAGGCCATGTGAAAAGATATATTTAACTATGACTCTGTGAAATCTCAAGACTATTGTCCAAAAATTTAGCTCATATCTTCTTTTCAGTGCAGTGGATATTGATATGCCTGACAGGCAGTGGTTTCATCACACAAGCAAGCTCACTATAAATATTTTCAACCGTGGCGGGAGAGACCATTCAGAGGGGGGAGATGATAGCAAACTAGGAAGCTGTGACATGTGGCTCTAAAGATTCTGAATTTCAGTTTTCCATGTACATTTGGAGAGCAGACTTCGTTTATGAGGCAGAAAAGCAAGAAAGTAAACTGGCAAAAGATTGAGTGGCTGACATGAACCACAGGGCTCCTTAGATCATATTTTCAGCTAGGACTCCACTCTCCTTTCCCACTCTTGCCCCCATAAAGCCACATTCCAGCAAAATCACTCTTATCCCATTGAAGCCTTCCTCTCTGACACACTTTACTGCCTACGAGCAACATTGCCTAATTATCTCCTTTTTTTCCCGAAAGCAAGTCCCAGTGACTTAGAATATATCTGCAGGGAATTTTTCCTAATCTTTTTCTTGAAAATGTTCAAGGTTGAAGATTGAGGCTTGCACCATAGGACAACTGGAGGTAATAGTGTATGAGAGATATGTCAAGTCAGGATAAATCTTGAAGGGCCTTAAAAAAAGTCTTTCTTCATTATGCAACACAGTGAAAACTGAAAAAAAAAAAAATGAAGAAATGTAGACACTGTCAACATCAAAGCATTAAACTAGGAAATCAGACTCCTTCCTTGGACATACTCTAAAGTCATCTGGATGTGGTCCTGGGCAACTGGCTGTAGGTGGTCCTGCCTCAGCAGAGGGTTTGGATGAGATGACCTCCAGAGGTCCCTTCTAACCTCAACCATTCTGGGATTCTGTTATTAAATTATGTTTGCAATTCCATTTTAGATGAATATCTGGAGAACAGGACACTTGCATTTGTCAAGGACAGAGAACTAGTAATTCAGGAATCAACACATGCACGGATTCCAACAAAAGTATGGCCAAATGTTTTAAAAAAGTAAATAAACAGAATGACTAGAATGAGGGCATCTCACTTGGAAAGATCTGGGGTGTGATCGGAATCAGAACTGATGCCCAGAATAAAAGCGTGACCTTCAAACAATTTGGTTGCAATTTCCACAGTGTTGAAGCATGTAAGGAGGTCTTTCTGGCCTTCTTGATCTTGATCACATATCTAGGCATCCATGGGAAAGGAACAGTCTGAGATGTTAGTTTGGACAAGGAGAGAAAGCCTGCAATGAGGTTCTGAGGTAGTTCTATGTTTTTGTAGAGAAGGTAGTTGAGCTGGCCATAATTATCCGTCTTCATAGAAAACTATTTGCATCTACTCTTAAAGCAATGCAGTTTCATACATTTCTCTGCTACGTTTTTTTCCACAACTGAATTTTCTAGCTTCCATATGAGGATGTCAAATGCAATAGCACCACAGAAATCAAGAGATGACAGGTACCGATTCTCTCCTATCAGCTAACTCTGTCAAAAAAGATTTAAATCGGTTCTGTGTGAGTTGTTCTTGACAATTTTGCCTTAGTTGTACCTTCCAGCTGCCTGACAACAGCTTTAGTATTTCTTACAGTAGTTTTTAGGAATTGAGGTTAAGCTCACAGGTTCTATCTCTTTCTTTTGAAAAATAAGTACAAAATTTTCCCATTCCCAATTTTCTAGGGCCTCATAAAATTTTCAGAAGCTCTCAACTATACCACCACTACCTCATGAACTGCTGAAGACCTTTAAATACACTATGATGAACTACACCAGATACCAGGAACTTGGAACCATCTATCTTATGTATAAATTCTCTGTCCCTTTGTTGTTATCCTTCCTAGCTTTAAAAAGGGCAAAGGAGGATCTGGGGAACTACAGGCCAACAGGCCTCACCTCAATCTCTGGTAAGGTGATGGAACAAGTAATCCTGGAAGTCATTTCCAGGCACATGAAGGAGATTAGGAGTAGCCAGCACTGAATTCACAAAGGTAAGTCAGTCTTCATCAACCTGATAACCTCCTATGATGAAATGATTGGCTTTGTAGATGAGGGGAGAACAGTGAATATTGTCTGCCTTGACATAAAGAATTCTTTTGACACTCTCTCTAATAACATCCTCATAGACAAGATGTTGAAGTATGGGCTGGATGAAGAATGAAGTGGGTTGAATACTGGACTAACAGGTCCAGAGGGCTGTGGTCAGTGGTACCAAGCCTAGTTAGAGGCTGGAGAAACAGGCTGACAGGAAACCCATCAAATTCAACAAGGGGAAGGACAAAGTCATGCAACTGAGAAGAAACAACCCCAAGCATTAGTATGTACTGGAAGTCAACTAGCTGGAAAGCGGCTTTGCAGAAGAGGACCTGGGAGTTCTGGTGGACGCTAATTTGAACACAAGCCAGCAATATGCCCTGGTCACAAAGAAGGCAAATGGTGTCTTGGGCTGCATTAGGAGTGTTGACAGTAGATCAAGAGAGGAAATTATTTCTTTCTATCAAGCACTGGTGAAGCCACTTCTGAAGTACCATGTCGATTTCTGAGCTCTCCAGTAAAAGAGAGATTTGGATATATTGGAGAGAATTCAGTGAAGGTCCACTAAAATGTTTAGGGTCACCTCTCCTATAAGGAGAGGCTGAGAGAGCTCAAACTGTTCAGCTTGGTGAAGAGAAGGTTCGGGGGATTCTCATCAATTGATATAAATACCTAAAGGAAGGTTGCAAAGAGGACAGAGCCAGGCTCTTCTCACTGGTGACTAGTGGCAGAACAAGAGGCAATGGGCAGATTTGAAACACAGGTGGTGATGTCTGAGCATCGGGAAACACTTTTTCAAAGTGAGGGTGACTGAGCACTAGCACAGTTTGCCCAGGAGTCTCCATCCCTGGAGATACTAAAAAACTGTTTGTACACAGCCCTAGAACAACCAACTCTAGGTGGCTCTGCTTCAGCAGGATGACCTCCAGAGGTTCCTTGCAACTTCAACCACTCTGTGATTATCCTAATAAATTTTTATATCTATTTGCGGCAAAGAGCTCAAGATCTAGCAGTGAGCACCTTGGGCTTGGACTCCTGACAAACAGCATACTACACAGGGCATCAAATTCAGTCATAAGATCATCAAAGCAAAGACAGCCAACCATTACCACCATTCATATCCTCCTAAGATTGCTTACAGTGCTTGATCTTAAGGGAGAAGAGCATCTTGTATCCCTAGTGGAGCCCATCAGGCAGGTGGCTCTTGTGAGGTAGATGGTTTCTCCTTCATTGCTGATGGTGCTGCAAACCTTAGTGACTGTTCTTTTTTGTCCTTGGATATTGCTACTGACAAAGTCTGATGAACCTGAATATTTCTCATCTTAAGCTAGAGCTGGAGAAATGCATCCAGTGCCTCACTCACGCAATATCTGGCCTTGCACTTCTTTTCCACAGATTTCATGAACTCAAGCAAAAGGAAAGCTAGAAGCAATTATGGTGCCACTAGCTTTACAGATCTCTTTTCTATAGAGGTCTTTGTCCTTCCTGTAGTTTCTTCACAAAGTATTTCCAGCAGAGTCTGATAAACCATTTAGTCCTTCTCTCCCAGGAGGTTCTCTTAAAAAGCTTCGAAGATGTTAAACGAAGTATCAGATTCTGTTCTTATAATAGTTGCTTCATTACTTAAAAACGTATACATTATTTGGGGAAGAATCTAAAATTATCCACATACAAAGTCCATATAGCACATTTTAAAAGCTCTTTGTACAGGTATTAAGCATTACATTTTACTTTGAAAGATTGGGGTGTTTTCTGGAGCTTGTGTCATACGTGCATCAGGACAGTAGCGCTGCCTGAATCTGAGGCCAGGCAATCAAGTAACCAAAAGTTAATTCAACTCTGAAAACCGTAGAAATGTAATGTTTAAACATGGAAAGGCAGGAAGACAGCAATAGTTCAGTGCCATCCTGTTGAAAGCACTGGTATGGTTTGTGTCTTTTAGCTTTGGAGGCACCCAACAGATAGAATCGGCAGGTACAGCTTCAGGCTGTTGAGATACACAGACTCACGCTCTCAATTACTCTCACTTGCAGCTGCACACATTATCAATATGGTAATGTCCAGCTGTATGGAAAAGGAACCATGATGTAAATATACACAGAAGAGTTTAACAGAATTACCTCATTTGAAATGGTGTCTGCTTGGCAATATGACCAACTTGGAACAAAGACAAGGAGAAGATCTGTTGAATGGAAGTAGTGCTTGAATTCCCAGCCCCGGCCTGTCTCCTTCATTTGCTTTATTTCAGTACTCAGGAGCTCACCAATTCTTTGCTGAGACATCTCTTTAGAGATGATTCTGCAAAAAAAAAAGAATGGTGAAAAACATTAAGTGGAGCAGGAGATCCTTGTAAAATAACAATCTACTTCTATTCCTCTAGAAATAGTCAGAACTTGCAAGTGACTGGCTTCAAGAGTTTTTCTCTTTTGCTTCTTCTTTTCTGCCTAAATATCCTCAGGGTCTTGTATGATTGAAGCCCACTAAGAAAGACAGATGTCCTTTTCATAATTTCTAAAGGAATGTGTAATCTGGGATTCCCTCCCATGCTGAACTCTGTGATCCAGAATGAGTATGTGCAAATTTCAGAATTCTTGTTCAATAATTAAATGGCAATATAATAAAGTAACTGAGCTGTTCTATTGCAAGCTTACACAGAGAGCTAGTAATATTGGAGTAAAATTGAAGATTTTACATGGGCAATGACTTTAGTACAAAATCATCTATAGAATATATGAAAAACATATTCCAGTTTTTAAGATAAAACTACACATAAGGTAATCTACTTTCCAAAATAGTTAAGTAATTGCATAGATTAGCAGGGTCATTGGGATACTCGAGTGCATTATGATCTATTCCTTCAAATGCAATTAGGAGCATTCAATTTAAGAACCAGTCTAAATGGGCTCATTTTACTCCATTATTGCAATCTAGCTAAGAGTAAATCAGTGAATAAATCAACATTTCAACATTATCTGATTGTTACAGGATTAACAGGAAGCTGATATTACCAAGCAGTTCTTTATAGATTGGCACTTTACTGTAATAAGCCTTGCTCTGATGAAGCTGCTGGTGTGCTTTTGCACTACTTTATATTTCTGCATGTTCTTATGTGCTTACAAAAAGTGACGGTGACTGAAGAGGATATTGTATATGGCCCAGATGAAGCCTGTAATGTTCCTCACTGCTCCACACAAGGTATTCATTGGCTTCTTCAAGCTCCTTTTTACAGCGTCTCTACTATGACAAATTTGGCTTACTGGCTGTGTTTGCAAGCCTTGCAAGTCTTTCAGTCCTCAAAATATGACTAGGAGGAATTAACCACACCAAAAGCTTAAAGCCCCAAACACTGACTTCCTAAGCTAGAAAAATGAATGCCCTGTCTGCTCAGAGTAAAAATGCGTTTCCCTTTAGGTTGATCAGCTCATGGAAGGAGACACAAAACAATTACCCAGCACGTTCCACATGTCTAAGCATCTGACAGCATGCTGTGGGCAGGTTCCAACCTGCCATGTACAATACTGGAAGGATTCAAGTGCAGTCACTGGAATTTTTATGGAAGTCTTGATATCTACTTAATAATTTCAAAGTGTTTGACACTTCAGCAAAGAGGCCTCTTGCATGGAAGCAAACAGAGTTAACAAGAATTAGAGTAGCAGAGAGCATTATTCAGGTTTCTGTACCATATTTTGCCCTAACTTCCTCCCAAAAGTTACTGCCTCCTCATAAGGCATTTCCATCAAAACAATATCAGATTATGTACAAAGGCAAAGGGAAATCTTTAGTGAAACTACAAAACACGCTGTTCAAAATTATTTGAGTAAACAGCTGATGGACGACTAGAAGTAATAGATTACTAACCATTAACAGGTGTCTCAGGTTTCAGGAAGAGGCGACCACACTCACCACCTCAACAGAAGTTAGATGGAACTTTGCAACAGGATTGCCCTATGTCTGTGATATCAGCAGAGTAAAGGACAAATAGACTTAGTTTTCCTGGATAGGGCAATATGAAGGCAGTGTAGTAAATGTAAAATGCTACAAGAGTAAATAAAGGTCCCCTAGTATGCACATCTCTGAACATAAGCTTGTGCCACCTAATGTGCCTGGAAACCATGTGAGTGAAGCCAAACAAGGCCTGCAAACCAGCCTGAATTCACATACACAGGATCAGGACTATTGAGTTGTCAGTAACAGTGTTTCACAAAATAGCCAGCCCATCTTCAACCTCTCCACTTTCACCCTTAAGGAATATCTTCAAAATCCTACCTAAAACCAACCCCAGAAACTACTATTCATGATTCAACTGAGTATTAAAAGTCCCAGATTCAAGGACAACACTGCTTTTACAGCACTTCAAACTCTGGTTAATCCTTCCACAGAAACTTGCTGATAGGATTATTTCTGTATTTTACACTGAATAGTTGCTGGATGCAGATGGGCATCGCACCATGACTGCTGATCTGAACAGAGAGAGTAACCACCTGAATTACATTTTCTGCAAACCTGGATTCTGGGGTGAAACTGGCCTGCGATCAAAACCTCAGTGGAATTTGACAAGAAAAGTGTCATTATGGATCTCTTTTAAGCTCAGGTGTGAGATAGGTATCAAGCACCTTAGCTATTTCTAGTGGTATGCAGATATGGACATGGCCAGAGGCACAGCTTAGGAGGCCTTGGGAACTTCAGAAGGAAAAAACTGAAGTGCTCGTAGGATTTAGGCACCTTCAAGGCTTACTGATGTCCAACTCCAACAGTGAAGGCCAAATCAAACTCAGATCCAAGGCACAGAGTTACTGGATCTTACCCAAAGTCGCCCAGTCTTGCAGCTATACTACATGGAAGTTGATCATAACAGTACAGTAGAAGTGCTGCTGATAAATAACACAGACAGATCCTACACGAAGTTGTTAACCTCATGGGTGTGTTCCCAGTTTCTGACAATTTCTGAAAATCCACTACCTCTGCCTTCTTCTATAAAGTGATCCATTCACGTGTTTCTTTGCCTCCTGCATTACACTGTCTTTTATCGCTTTAGGATGCAAGAACACTGAGTTTTCAGTTCTTTAGCTAAGTTTCTATGTTGTACAATGGGGAGAAAACAGGGAGGGTTGTTTCAACAACAAATGAAGTGTTCTGAAAGTGGATACTTTCAGAATAAAAACTATTTTGAGGAAAGGTTTGCATATTTTACTTTGTAAAGCACATAGGACATTTGTGTTGAGAGTGGAAAGACAGATAGATACCATAGTAACATAAAATAAAATACATACCTTCCCTAACATGAAATTCTAAAATATAAAATATTATAATAGTTGAAATAAGAACACGTTGATAGTTAAGTACTGCTTTTTCAAATGGAGCAGAGTACTAGTTCTCCCAGGTCATAAGCTAATTACTGCCTCTCTGAAACAATATAAAGAAGCAAAGTGTAACACTCTAGACTGTTTGTAGAGCTACTGTCTTTAAAGATCATTACAGGAAGAAGAATACTAACTCAGAGGTCAAATATTTGGGACTTATTAACAAAAATTAGCCAAACTAAATGATGCAGTGACTGAAATATACTGAGGCGATTTGTTGGAGCCAAACTGCCCAAGTACACTGCCTTGCCTGCTCTATTCTGCATAGTTAACTATCTTATTAACTAGACAATTGATTCACTACTTTAGTGGTTGACTGTTGCATTCATTCTCTCTTTCTGCCTTTTGTGTTGCTGCCAAATTTATCAGTTTAATTGCACAACTTTCTCCCCAAGTGATTCATTCCCTAATCAACTCTCTCATCCACAGATGAGCCTGTTCCTCACCCAGTTCACTGCTCAGCTGAATCCCAAGCCTTCACCTGCCTGATCTTCTTGGCGTGTGTGACAAGTTGTGAGGCCCCTTGAGGTTCAGACTATGGATTGTGTTTGATGCTTTGGACATTAGGAGATTTGATATTTATTCTATGCTTGCCCGATGAAAAACTGCATTGTAAATCAGCAGTGATCTGCTTTTTGTGTTCTGATAGAGAACTGGAGTTAAGAAACGTCACAGTACAGGTCTGTGAAAAGTCAATGATTGTCTGTTTATATGGATGCCTTTTTTAGACAGCACACTTTTCTACATGACAACTCACTGCTATTACACTGCCTGAGGTAAAACTGCTTTTCAAATCTTAATTACAGCAGACAAGCAAATCTGCTTATTGCAAGTCCAGAGGAGGATACTTTGACTGTCTGACTAGCCTGGCTAACAGGCCAGCTAAAAACGGCAGCAAAAGCCACTTACAAATTAAATCAGGTTGCTTAGGGCCTTGACCCTTAATAGTGTTGAATACTTCCATGGACAGACAATCCACCACTGCTCTGGGAAGCCAGTTTTCATGCTTGACCATCCTTTTTTGAAAAATTTTTCCCTGTCTCCAGTCAGCATTTCCTCTGGTGCAACTCACGACTATTTCCTGCTCCCCTTTCCCTGCATACCTCTCAGAGTAGCTCGGCACCATCTTCTTCACGGTTTTGCTCCCAGTAGTAGAGAGTGGCAGTTAGATTCCCCTCACCCTTCTCCTGTATGCCACATGCTCCAGCAACATGACAATATGATAGCAAACTGAGAAACTGCCAGATACTGAGAGCAATGGAAGAAGTGGCTGGGCAACACAGAGAAACTAAACAAAAAAACAACAGGAGAAGCTGCCAGATATTACACACAGGGAAAGGGATGTATTGGGAACTCCTCATGAATGAAAGACACCAGAAGACAGCAGGAATAGAAAAGATTCCCAGGCTTATCAGGGTCACTGGCTAAGGCCAGAATTACTAAATAACAGTCTAGAATCACCAAAACCAGGGCCAGTGTGGAAAGAACAAACAGAAGTAGGTTGTTTATTTTGGAGGGGGAAAAAAAGAGGAAAAAAATGTAAATCTAACAGTACGATTGGGAAGCTCATGGGTGCCCATCAAAGCAGCCTCATTTGGATCAACACTGCCCAGAAGGTGGCAAAAACCACTGGTTTTCTGTCCATACCACATGCCCAGCTTGCTTCCATGTTCAGGGAGACCTGAAAGTTTTCTCTGAATGTTATCAAAGGTAAGCCACAGTGGGGATGGAGGATCAACCAAATGCCTCCGACGTACTCCCGTCCAGGCACAGGACTTCTTTCTTTCCCCTTCACTACTTGTTATCCCCAACTTTCCATCCTTTCAGCTGCCCCTACTCCACTCTACCATATCCTCAGTCCTACAGGTTAACTTGATTTTCCACCTATCACCTCTTTTATCTCCTCCTCTTTCTAGATATATTAAATGACCATGCAAGCTATAGCACGTAACACTTTTTCATCCTCTTGTCTACTATAGCTAACATTATCTGCTTCCAAAGGGATAGCTTAAACCACTAGTCTTTGTTAGTTTCCTGTCTCAAGAAAGTGAGTTTTAGGCAGTCACACGACTGCCAGTTTCCCTTATAACTTCTTGAATCCACTTGGCTTTCCAACCAAATGTGAAGGAGCCAAGGACAACTGAGTTTCTACAGGTTCTGAGGATGACCACAACCAGGCAAAAGAGGGACCCAAATCAGTGCTCCCACTGGCAGAAAATCAATCCAAATTCACACATTATATACCAGCTGGCAGCAGCTGGCAGCCCGAGCCATAGGCAGACCACTCCTGTCTGGTGACACTGTTTGCTGGTTCTTGCTGAGCAGGAGAACCATAGAAGACATGAGGGAGAGATGGAGTATTGCAGAAGTACAGCTTAAACAAGAAGGGATATAAGTCTGTAGGAAATTCTGCTGCTCAGGGAATTACTTGCCTTTTAAATCTGTGAAAAGATGCCCCAAAAAATCCCCTAAACCATGAAATATTTCCACTGATAAAGCTACTCTCGAGGTTTTACAAATGTCGGGTAGGAACTATTTCCTTAAAATCAGATTTGTGATTAAAATAAAACTTACTCAGTTTCAAATTCATAAAACTTGTAATTAGTTTAATTAAAAATTAAATCTAAAATAGTTTAAATTGGCTGATCAGGTACTTTGTCTTAATGTGAGAAAATAGCTACAGGCAAAAGCACATTGAGTAATACGCACATATCTTTACCCAGAGAATATGCTTTCTGAGTTCAGTGATACTACATTTGGCATTAAAGATCTGCAACACCAGAGTACACAGCACCAGAGATTGGTTTATTTTAAAATAACTTTTAGTAGCAAAGACTTAACAAGAATGCAGTTTCTTTGAGAAGTGACAGGAAACAGAGCAACAGAAGACTGCAGAGTCCAACGGAGGGCTACAAAGGTGATTATAGGACAGGAGCATCTCTCACGAGGAAAGGCTAAGAGATCTAGATGTGTTAAGCCTGGAGAAGAGAAGGCTGAGTGGAGATCTTATCAATATTTATAAATATCTAAAGGGCAGGTGTTAAGAGGATGGGGACAAACTGTTTTCAGTGGTGCCCAGTGACAGGACGAGGGGCAATGGTCACAAGCTGGAATATAGGAAGTTCCATCTGAACATGAGGAAAAACTTCTTTACTTTATGGGTGACAGAGCACTGGAACAGGCTGCCAGGGAGGCTGTGGAGTATTCTTCACTGGAGATGTTCAAAACCTGCCTGGACATGATCTTATGCAACCTGCTGTAGGTGAACCTGCTTTAGCAGGGCTATTGGACAAGCTAGTCCCCAGAGGTCCCTTCCAGCCCCTAGCATTCTGTGATTCTGTGATACTGTGATTCTGTGAAAGGAAACCTGCTTAGACTAATTTCAATTTACTAAAGCAATGCAAATTGTTTTATTTCAAAAAGGCAGCCAAGATCCAAACCAAGATGGTTTCCTACACTCATATCTAAGCATCCTAAGGAAGAAGTCTCAAAGGCATCTCAGTGACTTCAGTGCCCAATCGCCATGGACACAGGACACAGCCATGGCTACTAGAGCAGCCCCTGTACTGCTGGACTTCACTTTTTGGCCTTCCTAGATGAAGGAGGTGTGGCACGTTTATGGCCGTTGGCCCTCTTTGCAAGCAGTGGCCTTCCAGGTTTTTGCACAAATGTGTGGCTTTCTCATGGTAAAAATGTTGTTGAAATCCTGGCAAAGGACTAGGTTCTCTCTACACCACGTGTGAACATTTTAAACTAGAGATTTCTAAGAGCAAAGTCATTTCTCTGTGAAATGTGAAATTTTACACGGTGTTAGGAAACAAACTGAAAAGGCAGCCACAGGTCTGCCACATATGAAATTTAAGATATTACAGTGTGAACATTTATAAATATTTCAACTCACAAATGGCTTAATCAGTAAATCAAATTTAATTCTTTCACTTTTTTCTTTTTTTTTGTGCTCTGACAATATTCACACCTTAACCTTCCAGGCTCTTCTGAGCTCTCTGTCACCATCTCTCTACATGTCCTTCGCAACTCCACCACCCCCAATCTCACCAGGCCTCCCTCTGAACCTGCTGCTTTGTCTGTAGCTCCCACCACCAACTTCAACTTTGGGAATTCAGCAAATTAAAATATAAAAGACCACATGTCTGCAACAGCATCTGTGAGTGTCTATGACTAATGCAGAGCCCTACATATGCTGCTCACCACGACCGCCATTCTCCAGGTACATATGGGTTTGCCTCTGGATATGTACCATGTCCACAAACATTGACATAAAAACAATTTTCACAAATCACGGGACTCTAGTTCAGTATTGTAATCAACCGGCAAACATCATGAAACTCATGAGAAAAGCTGGAGGAAGGACGGAACTGATCTTGTCTTCAGCACAGTAATGACTATGCCTGAAGTCTTCCTTTTAATAGTCTTGATTGTCACACAAGGAACATTTTCAAATCCTAGAAAAGGACCTGGGATCCAGCCACCTCTGCACAACTTCCTCCCAGTAGAGATTTGCCCAAATTGCCCCCATACAAGCGAAGCACAGCCACCCACAGACCTGGCATGGGCAGACCTTCCCAGCCCAGCAGGTCCCAGCCCTCCCGCAACCAGCCAGGGGGGTTTACGGAAAATATAGTGCAGCTCCCAGGGTTTGTTTGTTGGTAGCAAAAGGAATGAGTAGCAAGTAATTTAAAAGACTTTTCTTTCTTGCTTATCTGTGCCTTTTGTGAAAACAGATCAGCCTCTGGAAAAGATGTTTACAAGCAAGCCTTAGCATATTGCAGTCTATGCAACTTTTGTGGAAAAACTGAGTAAATACATATGTAACTAATTTTTTGTCTTCCATGGGACTGGCTGATTACTGGAACAAGCCCACAACATCATTTTTAGGTCAAGAAGTTTTATTTGGTATATTTTGTTTTGCAGAAAAAGTATTGTTTCTCTAAAATTAAGGACAGATTGAATGTTATGTGAGGTCTAAACAGGACTGCATGTTTCATCATTTGCGGTTAGGGAAAAAGAGCAATAGGCCTTCTCTGACTAAGGTGTGCCAGATATTTTTTACTTTTTTTTAATCTCCAGCTTTTCACAAAGTGTGCTTGTGTTCTAAAAGAGATGTTTTCATAAGCAAGCTTTTGTGTACAGCAGTGCTTCAGTTGTATTTCAGAAATTAAGAGTCATCCATCCGATATCCACTTTAATGACTAATTTCCCTACCATAGAGTTTAAGGTACAAAGGATGGCCACTGACTGGCAGAGCCCAGCTTTCAGTTGCCATGCAACACCCCTGTCGCAGGTTTCGCTTCATCTTCTAGTGCTTTTACTCTGGCTCTGTTCTTCATGGATGAAAGTTATGCAATGCTTTCTAGATACTTAACAGCAGATGTATTAAATCTCTAATCTGATATAAACCAGACTGCAATTTTCTACTGAAAAAGTCACATCAATGAATTTAATAATGTTTTAAATTATAGTCTTTGATAGCAGAGTATCTAGTTTTTAAATTTACATTATGCTGATTTTCCTAGCATATGAATCAGCATCAATTCCCTTTTGTCTATGCCTTCTTTTAAGTGTCTGTGGGATTTTGCCAATATTCGGGGCGGGAGGGGAAGTTCTCATCTGGAATTTTGCAGAAACACCTGTTAACAGGCTAACTGGTGACAAACACAGAGCACGTGCTCGTTGGGAGGCAGATGGTCTCCATGATTCCTGTGAGGGTAGGTGGCTGCTAGTCACCTTGTTCCCTTTGTGCTGACCAGACTGGAGATAACAAGCTGAAATCTCTTCACCTGAGTTGCCGTAATCAGGAGCA
The DNA here is from genome assembly GCA_013396935.1 of Baryphthengus martii. Taxonomy (NCBI): domain Eukaryota; kingdom Metazoa; phylum Chordata; class Aves; order Coraciiformes; family Momotidae; genus Baryphthengus; species Baryphthengus martii. Next base: position 36,662 of record VWZK01020841.1, on the reverse strand, counting down.
GAGGGTTTTGCTATCAATTTGAATCAGATTTGAGGCAAAAAAGTAGACATAAATGACTTCATGTTTTTCAATGACACTCTGAGTCACAGATTTGTCTGTACTGTTGCCTTTTAGTTCAGAGAATAGCTTCCTATTTTGGAAAAGAGTAATTTAGTATTATTAGTGAACTGTAACCAAGATTTAGAGCAATCTAGACATACTAATGCAGCTATGCATCCATGCAAGGCTCCAGAGTAGCTCTAAATTGGCATAGGCAGCCATTTCTAAGCACAACAGACACCAGTCATCCAGAAAACAGTGCTGTCACATACATAAAGACGATTTTTTTTTCTTTCTTTCCCCTATATGGATGAATGCACAGGTTCTTTTGTGGTATTTCTGAAATCTGTTTTGAAAACGTAAGTGTCTAATTTTGTAAATTAGCAGAATAGTTTAAATTTCATATAGGGTGAAGCTGGTGTTAAATTTTGTCTCTTTGCCATGATGATGAGTATTCATAACTTTTGTTCTGCTATTTGGGTAGCAGAATTACATATTAGTGTTTTTTACAATAAAATACATTTTTGAAAGTAGGCTATTTACAGTACCTAAATTATGTTCAGATATAGTCTAGAAAGATACTGCCTGTCTACTTATTTTCTTCAGTTGTTGACCTGAGATTTATAACAAGTTTTACCGTGTGATGCATTTGTATGGGTTCAATGACTCTCTTTCAATACAGTATCAAGTTTAGTAAGGCATAAGGCTTAATGGGTGAAAGCCTTTTTTAAAGGTAATAGTGCTTTAATAAGTTGGCATTTTATAAAGTGGATTTTGCTTTTCCCCACTGAAAATTTCATTCTGCTGCAGACGAAAGTGCAGATGAGTCAAGAAAACAATAGTTTTCATAGCAATCAGAGTCTTTGACTGAAAGCTAATGTGTTCCCAGGTTCTGAGAAACATCACTTAAATCTTCCCCTGTGCAGACTTTTATGTGAGCAGTTCTGTTTTTTTCTAAGCAGCTTCTCCTCCTTCTCCCCAGTGTTCACTGGCCGAGGTTGGGTGTCCTGGTCTCACTAGGACAGAACCCTAGTCCTGCCCTGGTCTGCAGGCCATTAGCAGTTTGGAGTCAGCCAGGGCAGTGACCCGAGTTGGCTGCAGGTGTATCCCAGACCAGAAGATGGGCACTCCTCCTGATCCTGTTCCTCCTCTTCCTTTTCCTCCTGCTTCTCCCCATTCCTGGAGGAGCTTGCTTACCATTTGGCTCTCAAGGACTACCTTCCTGTTTATTGTGACCACTCGACATTCACTGGGTTGAGTTTAACTTTGTTTACTTCATATTGACATTAATATTAACATTAGTTTTGCTGTTTCTCATTTCAACCTGGCGGGTCTTCTTTTTCTGATTCCCTTTCTCATCTAAGAGGGGGCCATTGGTGACAGAACAACTGTGACAATTCAGCCCCATATGTGGGCTAAATATAGACAGTTTATTTAGTGTCCAGTGTTTGTCTGGGGCATGACTTAAGTAGCTCACCTGGGAGAATTTCAGACCTTTAATTTGAGAGTGTCAAAGGGTTGAAGTTTGAAGGGATTTGATGGAGTCATTAGAAGGATTCATTATGTTGCTGGTGTGGGTAGGATGGTTGCTGAGTGGAATTCTCTGGAATTTGTAGAGCTGCTTTTTGAGCTGTGGGCGGCTTTACTACTATTTGTGCAGTGTATCAATTCTGGGTGTGGTGCTGCTCTGTTATGTTCAATGAACTTTTTGGAGAAATAACTAATGGACCAAAGGACTAATATCTATGTGCATATATGTACTGAGAGACAGGAAAAATAACAGTGACTTGGGTGTCATGTAAGTGATATGGGCTAAGGTTTGGAATACTGTCCTGATTTTGCTGGGATAGAATCATAGGCTAGCCATAGTACGAAGGCTGTTAGCAGTTTTGACCAACCAGGAGCTTAAGCCAGGAGGGACAAAAGCCAGGGCAGCTGAGCTGACGCTGGCTTCCAGGTGTATCCCATAAATGTCATGCTCATTAAAAAGGGGAAGGTTTGCTGAGGATAGTGGATCTTCCTGATCCTGTTCCTCTTTCTTCTGCATCTTTCCCATTCCTGAAGAGTTTTGCTCACTGTTCTGCTCCCAAGGACTGCCATCCTGTTAATTGTACATTCATTGGGCTGAGTATAACTTTGTATGCTTCATATTGGCACTGGTATTAACATTAGTTTTGCTGTTTCATTAAATCCATTTTCATTTCAACCTATGGGTCTCCTCTCCTTTTCCTGATTCCCTTTCTGGGCTTGAGAGAGGTCGTCAGGTGAGAGAGAAACTGCTGTAGTTTAGTCCCAGGCATGGGCTAAATGTAGACACCTAGTCAGCCCCAAAGGTATTGCTAGGAGCTCCCAGCACCCATCAGTCCCATACATTTCCCTTTCTTTCCTTTGGCGGAGAAGAAATGCATGTGGGTCAGAAAGAAGCCCTGCTAATCCCTGGCATCTCTACACACCTAGCCCTGACTTCAGACTTAGCCTCCATTGATGTTGAAAGCTGAGCAGACTACTTTCAAAACAATCCAGATCAAGATGGTGGTCTTAGCATTTTGTGTCCTTTGTTTTTCCTCATAGCTGCTCCTATTTCTTTTTTTCATCATTTTTACCATAGCAAGGCTTCTTAAAAAATTGTGGCCTCTATCCATCTTTTCTCTTTGTTGCTGTGTTATTGTTGCTCTGCTAATCAATCACAAACTCCATGCATTATTATTCTTTATGTAAGTTTGTGGATGTGTAATCAGTGTTGAGCTGATAAAGTCAGTAAGTTTGAATGTAAAATTTCCAGAAATCCTGACTTCATTTTGGACTGATAAATTATAGCAGGTAAGTGCATTTGACAAGACAGGCTGAGTATAATACGCTGTGGAGAGTCTAATACACAGGCTTTTGTTAAAGAGCATTTAATTTGACAATGGCCACCTATCAGCAGATATTTTCTCTTGCTCTGAATAAATCCTTTACCCCTACTCTTTGCTTTATGTTATTTCCCAAACTTTGGATTCATTTATACAACAAATAGCCTACTAGGTGGCTCTTAAGCCTCTCCATCTCTGAGGGCCATGCTAGGGCAGTTAACTCAGCATCTTATGAAACAGAGCTTTTCAACTGCTGCCATTTTTGTTGTCCATTCAGCCTGTGGTCTCCCAGGCTTGGGAAATAGCAGGATATCTCTGAACAGACAAGGTCTGCATCCCTCCTGCACAAAAAAAACACAAACAAAACAACAACAACAAAAAAGGATAAATATTTCCACCACAGCATTCCCCCATGTCACAGATCCGTTGGAGGTCCCCCTTCACAAACAGGGAGGTGATATGCGTGTCACACTCATGTTCCATTGCAGCCGGGGGACATGCAGCAAAGTACCGCCCCAGGATGAACAAAGGCTACACAAACTCTTGGAAGAGAAATCTGGAGCCCATCTTACAGCGAGCAACCCATCACTTTCAGCCTCAAGCTGGGTTTCGGTATGTCAAACCCCCTAACTCCTGCTGCTGTTTTTTTCCCTGGTTGCACCTATGTTAGTAAAAGCATAGGACATGACCTTCCATCCTCTGTACTGCTTGCTAACTCACTCACCAGCCTCTGCTTCAGCCCATGCAAACCAGCAGTCTTCCATATGATGCACAGGTATGGCTGAAGAGAGATTACATATTACTGATGGAGTCAATCCATCAGTAGCAGAGACAAGCAGTTGGCCAGACTATTTGACTTCAGGGCTAGAGAATGGACCCTGCTCTGCCTTGTTCAGTGGTGTAGGCAGAGCCTGAGAACGCACTGCCAGCTTTGTGCACAGCTACTGGATTCAGGATCACGCAGCTGCCAATGTTTGCTGTTTCCAGGATGCTAATCTTGACTTGAGAGCTGGCTGCTTTCCAGCAATGCACAACATCTCTCCTTTCTACGTAACACGATGAACCGTTGGGCTTTACTGCGTAAAAGATGCTACTGTATGTCGGCTCTCCCCTCATCAAAAATAGCGGCAAAGCAAAGCAAATCACAGAAAGTCGACAAGCCAGAAATACGTACAGCAACCTGGCAGTCATCCTGTGCTTCCTATTTGTGACGCAGAAGCTGTGTTGCAGTGCGCTGCATGAGGGAGATTTGGGCAGCAGAATGTGTAGGCATGGAAATGTCCACCTGGGTACAAGCCCATGTGGTGAAGGATAGAGGATTTTGACGGGCACTGTTGCACACAGACCTGCAACTCCTTCCTCTGTTATACAAATATTGCACCGTTTTAAAATCCTGTATTTTAGCCTTCTTTATGCCACTTCTTCCTAGGGGAGCCTTATCAAGAAATAAAACCGAGAAACAAACATTAGTGTTTATACTGACAGTTCTGGAAAAGAGAATCACCGATATGTCATTTGAAATAATTATGTCAATTTAAACAATTATAGTAAGAAATTAAATCACAGATGTCTCTTCCAACAGTGAAACAAACATCTAACATCGGTTAATTTCCTATTGATCAGATGAGAATTGATTGTGAATGGACAACCAAGTCCATATTTGCAGTGAATGGGAAGTGCATTACGTGAAAAGAATAAAATATGTGGCTTGTGAGACATTCTGGCGTACATGATGAAGGACAAAACAAGAAAGTTATGAGGTCTTAGTGAATAAAACTATACAAAAATTGACAATACAGAGACATGTGCAAAATATATGTTTTTGTAACTGAAGAGGTATGAATTAGGAAATTATTTCCTTAGTCAGCAGAGCAGATTCATAGGTAAAAAATGACAGTGGATGACTTTTTTGAATGCTACCAAAAGTATCCCTTAACCCTAGGAGTCTGTACAGTGTACTTACTTGAAATCTAGTTCAAAGCACCAGTTTTCAAATTTGTTCCAGCCAATAGCAAAAGACAAGAAGAAATCAATATTTTTCTAAATATAGACTAAATTTTCAACCTTGGGCACCAGGTTAACTCTCAGTTAAACTACAGTAATGGTGGTACTCCTTTTACTTCGAGAATGTTACTTTATTTTTTAATTTCTGCATTTGTATGAAGTAGCTTTTAACGGTGACACTGTAACTGAGACACCATTAATATTTTAATAATGTATTTAATATAGGCAGTAATAAGGGAGGGAGTGAATTTTTACTTTTCTAGAATAGCTAACAGCACAAGAAGTCCAGGTCACACTAGACTTTCCTGGTTTTTTAAAGAAAACCAATTCTCTTTTTTAGTAATTCTTCTCACTTGTTTTTTTTCAACTACTCATCAAGTTCCAAAACACCTTACATGTCAGTCAAACTATTGTTCACTAAGTTGCATAAATAAATGCAGCAATGTATTATTAAAATTACGCATAAATATATAACTTTATATGAGGGCAGCATGTTTAGGAGGACGGCAGTAACCTGACTCATGTCAGAGACAGAACACCAACTGGGTATGGAACTGCAATGCAGAGGTTTGATTTATCTATTCAGAGAAATGTCTTTTTTTTGCAGAGATGCTAATGCCCATCATTCCAGCAATATTACATTTCACTGGGAAAAACACAGCATCAGGAGTTTTCTGACAAACCACAGAAATCTCATAAATCCCCAAATATGTGGGGTTTTTTTCCCCAGCATGTATTCCCTTCTACAAACAAGACATTAAGCTCTGAATGGAGTATGGTCTTCTAATATGAGGCTAAACTTACAATACTTGTAATACAGAAGAAAGTCTTGACAACAGATAGCTTTTGCTGTACTTAATTCAGCCCCTGAAGGTCCTGCTTGCCAGAGACACCAGTAGCAGGGGTTTGCTTGTCAAGTTGAGCTTATTTCTGGTCCAATTAAGAAACAAAAGTGCTATGGTAGATAGATGTTCTCTGTTTATTGATATTATTTTGAAGTAGGAAGTCACAGAAACTACTTACTGTGATTGATTTATTATTTTAAATGTATCAAAAGTGAAGCCTTGGCTATCCCATAGTTTAGACTGAAAAAGTCCTTTCCAAAAATAGTATCAGATCTTTCACTGTATTTAATCACAGTAACAGCCTGGCTGTCCTGTTTCTGGTCATAGATACTGTGCGGGTTTTTTGTTTGCTTTTATTTTACTTCTCTGATGCCAAAAAGGAAAAATTACACTCCTGTCTGAGGTGGCCAAAAGCAATGTCTACTACAACATTAGGAAGATCCTTTCAAGATTTGCACTGTGAACTTAATGCGAGACCGGTTTCTTCTACTTCAGAAAAATGGCCACAAAGACCTCCAACCCTGCAGGAGCAGGAGGTGATGGCTGTTCATGATGCTCCCTCTTTTCTATTAAATGTGTGAAAACCCTGTCGTGTGCAGACCAGGATGCATTAGGCAGATATGCTGTGGAGTAGTTGAAGTACAGGAGCCGGGCACAGCCCTTCCGTGCAATATGACTGTCTGGCAAAAAGTATTGCTTTAGCAGATTCTTATACAGCAACTGATACTGCTTATCAACACAATGTGGGCTTGGTTTTGCCACAGGAGTAGCCAAGGACTCTAATTTCCTGGATACTGGGGCCAGTTTCAAAGACAATTTGAACCCAACTATTCATTCTGGGACAGTGATGCATTTTCTATAGGGCTTATATTCATGCTCACACTGTTCCAGAAAATGCAAAAAGCCAGTGTCTTCTCAGTGAATAGCACAGTTGGCAGAAAACACGTCAGCCTGTTGTTCTGCAGTGTGGTCTAAATGCCAGTAAATTCCTGGACTGATTTACGGATGTCAATCACAGAATCACTCTACCTATGTAATCCCAACGAGTTTAGAGTGTTTAATCTATTCATCTTTCTGTAACACCACTGGCACAGAAAGAAACCCAAACTAAGTCTCCTTAGGAATTAGGCTGGCCTAGTGCTCTGCATGGAGGTTGTTTACAGGCTTTGAAAAGCTCCATTACATTTTCTCTACCTTGGCTTTTCCCCATTCCTTGGTGCATTTGGATCTCCCGGGATTCCTGGGCATTTAATTTGTACTTGTTTAAATAGCATTTCACAAAGGTGGGATAGACATTGGCTATGTGAGAACTGCTAGTTGGATAATCTTGTGTGTTTATGTCACACCTGCACCCGTGTTTGTCACTCCCTGAAGACAGAAAGTGAGAAATAGGAGAAAGGAGGTGGAAGTGGTAGGATTGTGAAGACACCTGGCCTATCTGAGAACATGAGGAATATGGACTTTAAAGTGTAAGTGCTGTTACTCTGCTTGGTAGGTACCCACTATTAGGGCCATTTCAGACCATCCATAAATGGAGTAAGTTTCCATCCCTTTCTGTCCTCTAAGGCCCAGCATAGTTAATAACACAGGTCCCAACCTCATATCCTACTTGCTAAAGGTCTCACCTTGGACAAAACTTTGAGAACCGCCAGCCTAAACATGGGACCCTCTCTCTGCTACGTTGGTTTTTTGAGGAGATTTTTCTGTCTGACCAAAGGCAAAATCTTTTTTCACCTTACTAATAGCCTAAAAATAGCAAACTGAGACACTTAAGATGATGCTCTGATTAGCACTCAGGGAATGGTCTGATGACAAGCAGCCTCAAGATTTTTTTTGCAGTGCAGTCCAGACTGATCTTTGCTCCCCAGATATGTGTGAAGAATATTAAATTTCTGGTAGCTGCAGGTCTTGTTCTCCCTGGCTTTACTAGGACACAAGGAGGCAGCCATGGCTGAAGTCTCTTCATGGCCTCCGAGGTCTGTCACCCTGAGTGGCTCCTGCATGGCCTTTGTTGGCTTTGACCTGATACAATAGGAGGGCAGTCACAGACTTTTTGGGCTGCAGCTGTGCTCCAAACACATAAATTGCATCCTTTGATCCCAAAAAGCATGATGAAGCTGTCCAGACTAGAAATGATGCTTGGGCAGTGCACCCTACCCTGAAAGTCAATCAACTGACTTTCCCAGCAGTGACTTTTATCTAGTTTTTGCTGTCAGTGAATGGGTCAAAATGCCCTCAACTGCAAGCGCATCTCTTCAGAAAAATGTAAGGACAAAGAAAGAGGTGAATAAATAAAGAGACGACTGCAGACCCCTCCAAAACACTGGTCCTTCTTCTTTACACTGCTAGTTCAGGTGATTTCAGGAATATGTCTGTTAGGTTTCCCAGGTGTTTAAGCAGGTCTGCCCAACCAAGCTGCTTGATGATTGTTCTTATTGCCCTATGTGTCCTTTCTGGGAACAGTTACCCTTGGATCCTTAGCTTTTGTCACCAGATGATTGCATTGGGAAAGTTGTAGGCACTCTAACAAAATGCTTGCAACAGCTCACAGGGGTCATGGGCTGAGGCAATTGAGTGATTTATTAGCAGTAATAGTCAGGGTGGGCTCTCACAGACATTGAAATCAGAATATTGAAGCTATCGATGACCCATTCTGGGACTTTGCTCTCCCAAGACGGAGACACCTAGTCTGCTCATGGGCAGCTGCTGAGCTGCCATAATTTTCATTCCACATTTAAGTTTAGCTGTTTCATTTTTTCTTTTCTCTGCTAGAGTAGTGATGCTCCTTTGTGGGAATTTTTCTTCGTCATCATACTTCCTGTTTTGTCATTTCTAAGTAAAAGCCTTGATAAAATTAAGCAATGTTTGGGAGAATCACCCAGGACTGTAAGTTCTCTGTCCCTCCTACATCTGATCTGTTACCAGTTCTTGAGTTACCTAAGTGAAAATTAGCTTTGGTACCTCTGCACTCTGGGACTATAATGGCAATGTATCCTGAGCAACCAGCTCAGGAGCACCTGATGCAAGTAGGAAACTCAAGACTGGATTGATTTTTGTGAATGATGGCTCTCAGAATAAGCTGCTTCTTTTCCTAACACAGTGAAGTACCTTGCTCCAAATGGCTGATCATCCCTTTCAGATTAGGTGCTGCAGTTCATATGTTGAGTACTTTGCTTATTCTTATTTGTTCTTATTTATAACAAATTTAAGAGGCTGCATCACATTATTTCTAAATTCCCCAAAAAATCTGCAGTACTAATTAGAGAGTAGTTATCCCAGCTGGTAACCTTTTATCTTAGCTGGATACTTCCATTTACCAGCAAGGCAAAAAAATAGATTACTGCCGTCACTACCATTACAGCAATCAAATGTTGTGGGCTGCCAAACACAATTTTTTCCCCTGATGAAACTTATTTCTTTTAATGAGAATAAATCTTTCTGAAGCACATTTTTTTTGCGATGTGAATATGTGGTTTGAAACAGAAGCACACACATGCCTATGTGACGTCTTTTTAACATCGGATTTCTGGGCTCCAAGGAAACCAAGCACACACACAATACACAGAACTACAGAGGACAAGGTAGGGGCTTTTTATTGCACTACAGCGACACTCTTTTATCTGTGCTGGGCTATTGGATACCATTTTGAGATACCTACTGGTGGCAGTAACTTCACACTGGTCTAACGTTAAGAAAATCATTATACTGCCGTCTGAGGTTCCTCAAGGGAGGGAAGTTTATGACAGGCATCTCCTCCCATTTGCCGCAGGCCATCATAGCAGGAAGTTCAGAGTAGAAAAGCACTGTTGACCTGTTCAGGAAGCATGTTGAGCACTGCAGCAGTCAGCATCCTCATGTTCAACAGAGAGCTTCTGGTCCACTGTGATTCACACAAAAATAGGCTGGTGCTTAAACCCTCAGGAAAAACAAACAAACAAACAAAATTTTCTTTAAAAATGCTCCTTGGGCAGGTCTGCTGCCATGTTGCAGTGCCAGGACCACCTGGCAGAGGGGATCCCAGGGCTGGGGTGGGGCAGGCTTAGAGCACAGACAGTTGAGAGGTCCCCTCGTCCGCAAGACCCAGGGGAGACCTTCTCTCCAGACAGTACCACTCAGTAAGTGCACTGTGAGTGCATTTCAGTTGAGCAAGAACAATACGCTGGCTGTGTGTGGATATGGAGTAGTGCAGCATTCACATCTGAGAAAGCTTCTTCGTTGTTGTTTTCTGTATTTTCTGACCAAGGTGAAGAACAGTCCAGAACCCTTTTGGGGATGCTTTTGGAGCCAAAGTTGTTTTCCCTCTGGTTCCACCCATAAGAAAATGGAGTTTTTAACCAAGCAACGAGAACAAGCAGGTCAGCCGCTCCAAACTGCCCCTGCCAGAAGGCAGCTGCCCAGGCTTAAACAAAAGCCTCCTTGCAACTAAAACTCCGAGTGATAGAGAAGAACAGAAAGAGAATGTAAAATAGGGGTTTTGAAATGAGGAGCCACACTCGAGGTTGGCCCTACAGTACCCTGCCAAAGGACAGAAATTCGTTAATGTGCAGTGCAGGTAGCTACCCAGAGGTTACCTTTAACTGTGAGCTTAAAGGAAAATGCTGTAGTGGAAATGGGGGGTGGGGAGAAGCAACACATCCAGAATGTGCACAGTCAGTTAGAAATATGTCAGGGTACCGAGAGACAAAACAGGCCTGGTTAGCTCTGTCCAAAGACAAATAAAAAGGACATCTACAAATACCAGGAGAAAATAGATTTTTCATAAATCAAAGACGGTGGGCTGCATGGGGATTCTGAAATGCAAAAATGTTAATTTCCACATTGAGTTTACTTTCATAAAAAAAAAAAAAAAAGATTTAATGCCATGGCTTAAATGATTTATGATGAATAAATGAATATACAAATCATATACAATCATTCATTCATTCAAAATAATGAATAAGGAGAATAATGAAGAGAACAGTCTGATCATAGTTATCTGGTCTGATTTCCCATTTAACACAGTCTGTTTATCCTTGCTGGAAGTAGAACAGATCATTAGCTTGTAGATTGAGGTGTCTGACTCCCAGATGTCTCTTAGTGCACATCTGGAAAAAGCCCTTTCCCTTTCTTGGGATGCAGTAGCTGGAAACAGAATATGCAAACCTTTGTCTATGTTTTCCCAAGACACAGAGTACAGAGAGTGCTTGCTTTGTGAATCACACTGTTTTCTGAATCCAAATCACTATTTGCACAACCACTGTAACTGGTCCTGGTTGACTGAAAAGTAGGATGTGGTTCTCCTGTCCCAAAACCCTTCCAGGAGCTCACTGGAACTCTTCCTTGTGCTTAAAGGGAGGATGGCAGGAGATGGGCCAGAGAACATCTCCCTCTGCCACACACTTCTCCATAAACTAAATTTTTCCCTATCAGAAACCCAGGTAGGAGTGAGCATTGCTCAGATACTCCTGTTATGCTTTTCCATACCTGACATACATTGCTGAAAGTTGAGCATGCTCTGCTCTTTTTTGTTTTTATTTTTTTCCATGACTTGTCTATAGTATTAAGAGTTCTGAGTAAAGAGGCATTTACTTTGACAGAAAACAAATTTATTGGATACTATCATGGCATTTCATCAGTCTGCTCATGTTGCACAGTTGCAGCTAAAGTGTTTTCTTCCAACCCTTCCACAGCAGCTCCCATATCGACAAGAGCAGAAAAGTCCCATTTCTTCCCAAAAGACTTTTGGTCTGATCCCCACTTGCGAGAAATATGTTCCTTCAGAGCAACTCTAATATGATGGGAAAGTCAGGGCCTCTATTTAGAGCAAATATCTCTATTGTATTCAGAAACAGCTACTACTTCAGTGACAGTGAAGCAGTAGATAAGGAAGGGCTGTCCCTCTTGGCCTCCATGTTGGACTAGGAACCACTCCATATGCTGCTGATGGCAGCCCTACCTTAAAACTTACTTATACTGCAATGGAGTCAAAATCACATAGTAATTCTGTAAATATCAAGGAGGGGAAAAAGCCAATATTTTAGAAAAAAACCCAAACAAACTGTGTAAAAGCCAAAGAATAACAAATCTCCCTGAGGGCTCCAGTCCTTTGACATCAATCAATACTAGAATGAACACGGCACTCAGATACTTCTGGTTGCATTTTGCTTTGTTCGGCACCCGTGTTTTCAATTATCTTTCTCCTCGATTTTAGGATCTACCACACTAGTAGAGTTTAGAAAGACTACTACTCACTCTGAAAAGAGGCATGTGCAGATTTATTTTCATAACACAGTGAGGTACAAAGGAGGATCAGTAATTTATCTAATACAGACAGTAATGCCTGTCTGAGGCTTACTTTTGTGAACTGATTATTGTAGGCAAAATGTTAATTAATTGAGTATTTCAAGGGAATAGGCAGGCCTCCAGGAAGCCCTCGGGTTTGTCTGACACTAGAAGCCAACATTTGTCATCAGCAACAATCACAAATACAATTTTATAGTGGAGTTTCTTGCGTGTATTGTGGATTGTGTTTAATCCCCTGATGACATGCAAAAGGACATTAGTCACTATCACTTATATAATGAATCACAAACATATCACTATAGAGTCAGCCTCCATGAGCATGGACTCTGTCAAAAAAGAACACCACACCAAGCTAAATAAAGGGTCATTGATGGGGAAGAGAGAAGAGTTTTGCCCCCTTTCTTTACCTTGCTGCCCATAGAAGACCTTTATCAAGGCAAGTGTCACCCCTCAAGAGGTTCTGCACTTAAAACTTACCACAAAAGGTTTTGCTTAAAAGTAGATTGTAACCATGACATGTCACACATGTCCCCTCCACCTTACAAAGCCTGTGCTGATGGCAGACAGTACATGGGCACAAGAGGTGCAATGCATTGCCTCAAAAACCAACACAAGCAAACTTCTGTTGGCATTGGTGTGGGATTTAAGATGTTATTTTGGAGAAGGAGCTCAAAAGGGCTTTTTCATGTCTCTCGGTGGCCAAGCTGTACTAGCAAAGCCTTCATTTCACATGCACTACTGCTGCAATAACCCACTTCCTCATGTCTTTGCAGAAGTTCAGGTTTTAAGAGCTTCAGGCTCTCTTGTTAAAGAGTTCCCGCCTCTGTGTCCCCCACTGACTTTATTTCTGTCTATGGGAAAACAAGATGCTGGTTAAAGAAGATAAACTTCAAATAAATTAGTACATTCCCTACCTGTCTGACTATCAGTAGCACAACAGCCTCCATCTCACAGCTATATATGAATGTAGACAACTCCCACGCTTTCGCCCAGTGCTCATTATCTTCCCTACTCACCAGAACAGCTCAGAAATAATTTAGGGATTCAATAAACTCATTAAGTACTTTCATTTACAATTTAGGATGCTATAATCTGGTCTTGCTGATTTGCATAAATTAAAACTTCCTGACTCATATCATACCTGTTTCTTTCAACCTAGGTCTTTAGGAGATTTACATTACTTCCTAATTGCACGTACTCACATTTTCTTATTCAAGAAAGGTTTTTGTTTAAGCATTAAAATAATTGTAAAGATATGATTAATGGTTTGCCCTTTCCCATTAATCGGTCAATCTTTCATTCTTTTCTATTCCTAAGACATGTTTTTAAAGCAGGATAATAAGTCCTTCCATTGGCTTTAGTTAAAGCTGCTGTTGCGCTTGCACTGTTGTGCATCTTTAGTAGCTCTATGCAAGGCACCTTCCATCAAAAGCGATCTCTGCTCTGAAAGGCTCAAACCTAAGGGCAGACAAAGAAATAAACTGAAGTTTAAATGAGGGAGACAAAACTACAGTCAACACATAAAGCAATTTGTTTCTTTGTAGCCAGGAGGCTATTTCTGAAAAGGTGTCAGTTCCAAAATTTCTTCTTATTCAACAAAACTCTTAAGCATAGGATGCATTTTAGTGTAGTGAGACTTTTATTGAACGAGAACGAACTTGGATTCATGAGTGTCCTATTTGCTGAGTTGAGGCTTGCTACCATTCAGATGGAAGTCAGAGGGAGAACTCCTTAAATTAAGTGTGCAGGATTACACCTCCTGGGGGCTTCAGATAAAGAGCTTCCAAGTCATGAAACTGGAGATTCGAAGTCTTCATCAGAGTCAGGAAGGCCTTTTTTCATTTACTTTTTTTGGTTTTGGTTGTCTGTTGTGTTGGTTTTTTTTAATAGATCAGATAAGTTTCTTGTGGTGATGGCTAAAAGCTAGAAAAATTGGTATCCAAGTTAGGAGGGAACATGTCTGTGCTGAACTTAAGTGCCCTGAGATGACAATGCCGACACTGTCCGCAACACCAAAAAGTAAGGAAACTAAATGTATTATTTCAAAGATCTTGGGATTTTTTAGTTGCTGTCAAGATCTGGAAGGCTTGAGCCAAGAAGACAGATTATCTGTGATGAGTTGTGCAGGAGGATGAAGTGGGCATAGGCATGACAGGTGCACTTTGGAAGACTGAGCAGTGTATCACTGTTCTCCTGTCAGGCCTGGGGACAGCCATCACCAGGCCACAACGAAATGCTCTGCTGTCTCTTTCTCAGGCATGTTCCATGAAATAAATGCCCAGAGCTCTATATGACAGAAAACAAAGAAATTCCCCCAGTTAAAGCCTGTAGGCCACAGTGTCTTTTCCCTTGACTACTACAGCTCTAGGGAGAGGGTGTGCTCCAAACCTGCCCTGAGTTGTGGATCCCTTCTTTGTGCTATACCCTTTGAGATACCTCAAGAGTCCGCCACATTTCCCCATAACCTTTTCGTCTCTGGGCTGAGTAAGACCATTTCATGATTTTCTGAAATCCTGACCATGCCTGTTCCCATCCTTTGCATTGTCTACACTGGGTCTTCATGAGACCACAATCCTACTAGATATGCAGCTCCCAAATATGCCTTGTAGCCCATAAGCTGGGCACCTCTGAGGCCTTTCCAGTCTTGAGGAGAGGATTATTTCACATATCTTGCAGGCTATGCTCATTTTTAGATATTTGGGTACGATATTCACTCTTTAGCAGCAGTACATCATCACTTAACATCCAGCTTGTTATCCCCATTAGAAAATCTTTTCCTGTAGGATTGTTAACCTCTATTACCTGCTCACCTGATGCTAGGTAATACACAGAGTACCCTGTCTCGATTGATTTTATTTCATCATTTAATTAAAATATAAGCTTGTGTAATACTTGAGGCTTTAAGAAACAATTTCATGTTTTTTGCGTATTTCGTTTTTCTTTATTTCTCTGTTCTTCTGAATTTGAATTTGGAAGTATAAATTTGATCTACAAAAAGCTATTCCTGTCATAAGAACAAATGTAGAAAACAGGTACTGGCTTTATTGTTTACTTTTCAGTTCTAATTCTTTTTCAAATGCCAAAGAAATCGCAAATTAGCATAAGAGTGGGCTTGCTGATATAATGGATAGAGAGAGCAAAGCCGCATTTTACTACCAAGAACTACAGAATGTGATTTGTCTTCTCTTACAATTTTTTCATGCTGAATTTCAACACTGGCACTCAGGGTTGAACCAAATTATTAGATGGAGCCTTACTTACATAAGAAGCATATGGCAGAACATTTTAGCAGTTTCTGCAAGGATGTTAAAATGAGTGAGTCTCTGTATGAGTAAAACAATCTGACTGCAAGATCAAATATAAAGAAAAATACGAGCTTTCAGATGCCTCCTCCCATGTGTGTTGATAATGTGTTTATTTTTTGAAATGGGGGTTACCAGCAGTGTTAGACACACGCAAAGGCTGAGAGTGGATCAGTTCCAGTGGAAAAGATTAGCATAGTTTTTCTGGGGCTGGTATGTTCTATCAAAAATAAAATGAATAAGCAACATGAATTTGAAGTGTGTCATGAATATATCTTCTGTACTCTCTAGCCCTTAAGCAAATAATGAAAAGCAACTCTAGTTATGAGTCATACTATTTCTTTAACAGTGAGAATTTATTCTTGATGCCTGCAATGACATTATTTAGTTAGATACTGTGCAGTCTTTATCTACAACATTTTTGTAAAGATGAAATTATAGAATGCACCGAAGGGTATTTAAATCACTTTGAGATTCATCCATAAGCCCACATAAGGTACCCTGCATTAGATATTCTAATAAAATGAATTTTTAGATGCAGTATCTAGTCATCAGTGCAGTGTTAATTTCTATCCAGAGTTTTAGCTAAGCTGAGTGAAGCTGAGTAAAGCTGAATGGTTTGCTCTTCATTACACAGCATCTTGAATCTGTGTCTCACTGGTTTTGTGGCTTTTTTTCCAGCATCAGTTGCAATATCATGAAGCTGCTTTAGGGCAGAACATGGAAACTTTTGCAGGCTCTGCGCAATATGACTGAAGAAGTATGAAACAGTAGGACACTTACACATCTGACCCTCCTCTGACCACTCTTGGCAGATCTGTGTGAGCTGGTTCACATCAGAATAGTGAGAACTACAAATGGATCTTTGTTGTGTGGGAGTAGGTGGTGGAAGAACAGAAATGTTCTTGAAAAGAAAATGGAAAAGTTTGGTTATTGGTGAAGGACACTTCAATATTTGTGACATTTCTCAGGTTAATCCATGGTGGATGCCTCTTGCCTACATGGCCCAGCAATGGGTAGCCAGTTAAGTAGCCAAGAAGTTCACATCATTTACCAGAAAATTATGCAAATCATTCACATCTCCCATGAGACTCCTCAGCCCTTTTGGCAACCCTAACACCTCAGCCCATACCTCGCGCATCACTCTACTGCCTGCAGTGTTGGTGAAGCCTGGACAGCAGTAGCAGAGGCTTCTCCCTTCTACCCCATCAGGGTGCCTCAAAACTGTCCAAGATCCAAGAGTGCATTTTAGCTTACCTCTAGCATTTGGTTTCCTCCATGGAAGAAAGCTTATGCTAGAATAGAATAGAATAGAATAGAATAGAATAGAATAGAATAGAATAGAATAGAATAGAATAGAATAGAATAGAATAGACATTTCAGATAGAAGGGACCTATCACAATCATCTAGTCCAACTGGCTGACCAATTCAGGGGTGACTAAAAGTTAAAGCATGTTTTTAAGGGGATTGTCCAAAAGTTTTTATGCCTATGCCATAATAAAACCAAGTCAGCTGTGTCTAGGAGTCCCTAGGTAACAGGGATTTCAGGACACCAGGGCTTGCTATGACAGCATATTTATTGAGAGTGAATTCATATGTCACTGGAGCTTTTAGGATCTTATGATGACTTCGCTGCTGCCGAAAGCCATGTATGGCTCTATGAAACCTACTATCCAGTAATCTCCTCAGAAATATCCCTAGTATTACATTTTCCTGAAGATTTACTAATTTGTCCCTGACTGGGAAAGAAAAGATTTTGCATGGTGATGTTTTTGATTGAGCTAGGTTGTGGTAAACCAGATCTATAGGCACAAAGGCCCGAAGCTCTTACACTGCTGTGCAGTAGTTGATGCACAGACAGTCCTGTGCTCTGTCAGGATAGTAAAAGGTTTCGCTTTTTGGCTTGTAGGCACAGGAGAGTTATCTATAGGGATGGTGACTGCCTGCAAGATGGGCTGGCCCTGAGCAGAGGTGCACAGTTTCTTAAGACAGAAAAGTGCCATGTGTGTAATAACAGAGAGATCCAACCACCTCTACAGTATAAGAAAACCTATACTATGTCCTGGAAAACCGATCTCTCCTGCAGCCTCTTGTAGGGAGGACGGGACGGAAGGAGGACTCTCTCATCCAAACCTACAGCATCCATCAATCCATCACCTCTATCCCTCTCGTGTCATTCCCAGGAGAGACTGTGGCAAGTCAGGCTGTTTGTTACAGCTCATATCATTCCCTCTCTTTTCCAGAAATAACAAAGCTACAGATTGATTTCAGCCCCTTAATTTAGGGAAAGGAAAATTCACATATTTCCATGCAGCTGAGAAGCTCTGAGCTGACAGTGCTACACGTTTAGCATCAGTGCTCCACTTGCACCAGGGTGGTGATTTTCTTTCGGCATAAAGCACTATGCACATTAATGTATGATATTTTTAAAGAAGTCTTCTCAATATCTTTTATAACTTCTGTATGCTGCAGGTCCTTTTTTTGAACTGGCAGCAAAATGACTGTAAAAGATCCTACCACCATGAGGTTTGGGCCACTTTTATTTCAGCTTTTGTCACCCAGAAGAACGTGCTGTCCTATGTCTGTTTTGTGATCTGCAGCTACTTCTGTCAAACTGCTCTTATCACTTAACTATAGTGTAATCAGTTGTCAACTAGTTATGTATTTATGGTATATACATTATACCATTTTGGAGATAAGAAATGATTACTGACACACACATCTTCATTAATTCACTGACAGAAGAGTAATAGTGAATACAACTGTCAAGGTAAAATGACAGAATATATCAGCATTAGCGTCATCAAACAATGCAGGCAAATACCGTCTATAAACATGAACCTGTTACAACAGCAGTACTTTATGACTTTTGGCAGCCACAAAGTCATCAATAAGATCCTAAAAGCTCTGGTGACATGTGAACTCACTCTCAATAGATATGTTGTCAGAGCAATTTAATTTGCTTTGTGGTGGTGTCACTCTTTGTTGGGAGAAGGACCTTTCTCACCCTCAGAGTTCATTAACGGCAGTGTCAAAAACAGTCTCATTGCCATGACAACAATGAAGAAAGTTGAATGGAGACTACAGGATAGCAGAAAGCAGATAGTTCACGTGGTTGTACTTGGCAGGCATGTTCATACCAAACAAGATGCTGCTATTTCAAAAATGTATTAAGGTGAGTTCAAATTAGATGCGCACAAACAGCTTCTAAATATTTGAAATGTGTCTCTCTGTGCATAATTTTTTTTAACAGACACTAATATTTTAAAATAACTTTTTTACTAGAAAATTAGGAAAATCTATTAAATGATTTAGGTCTAAAAAACAGCTCAGTGTGATCACTTACAGATAAAAGTACATTTTGGACTGTTTTCATCGAACTCATGTTTTCTTTCACAGCAATGATGACCTTGTTTATATTGTTGGATAGTGGTTATGGTTGCTCTTTGCAGTTTAGTCACACAATCAACATTTGATAGAGTATTAATGGTAAACACAACTCTGGCTTAATGATTTTTACGGTCTAATTACTTCTTCTGTGGCAACAAGACTACCTTCTATCGCTTTATAATTTTCTATCTATGAGACTCATTGACTGAAAAAGTGGGTAAGTCCAGATATTTGGTGTCCCAGGCTGGAGCAGTGAAAGCCAGATATATGCTTTATTATCAAAATTCGAGGTGAACTAATTCTAATTAACTGTGTTTGCCTTTCTAAACCATAGATTTTCCCCTCATTCTTGTGTTCCCAAGCTCACTTCTCCAGATCATCAGCTGGTTTATATATTGCTTTCATACTCCCACTTCTCCTTGTTTCAAAGGCAAATTATCTCGATCCTGTAAAACATGGTTTCTGCTGAACATTTTTACACGCTCCCAACCATTCTCACCACCTTGTGCTGAAGCTGACACAGATCTGCGCCGTCACTTGAGAGTGTGAGCACCCGGTCCTGCACATGGTCTTCCCCACAGGGTCACACTGCCAACCATGTGAGAGTATTGCTTTCTTTTTCCATACTTTTATCCACTATGGACTTGTTTAGTTCTTTGGACTGTGGCTATACACAGCTATCCACCACTACATCCAAGTCCTCTTGCTAACCTGGCACAAGCAGAATGGTATAAGGTTAATGAGTAAATCATGTTTTCCTCTCCAATTAATATTATTTTGAATTTGTTGATGCTAAGCTCCACCTGTTATTTTGTTCACCCTTGTTCAGTTCTCTGGAGCTTCAGCCAACCTTCCCCGCTCATGATAGACTCCAAGAATATTATTCAAGAGATCACTGCTTGAGTACTCTTCTCTTAATCTTTCGCTTTGTTGGAAATGGATTAATTTGTTTATTTTCTATTTCTTGGCTTTTGCTTTCAGAAAATACAGCACTTCTCCAAATAGATACAAGCAATATTTTTACACCTTCTTCTAAGGAACCTTTCCACCCACCTTTTGAAAATTAAAATGCATTATTTTTATTTTTTTTACACTGTTATATATTTTTACATTGCATTACTGACAGATTCAAAAAATTCTAATAGATTAGTGAGATACAATTTCCCATTGCAAAAATTGGTGGATTGCCTTTTTCCCTTAATACCTCCTTCTTAGTATATGTTTTTTAATGCTGCCTCTTCTCGAGGTATGAGACATGATTACAAAATCTATTATTATCATTTTCAACAGTGAAAGCCTGAGAGTATTAGGAAAAGAAGAGGCAATTCCAGGCCAACCTTTGATATCTCACTGAGATATTATTCTGGTGCTCTTTGCTGGGCTCATGTACTGACTTCAAGTTGATTAATAAAATTCTTAAAATACTAAGCTGCAATGCAACTCAGTTCTGCTAATTTATCATCTACTCTAAACATAGGTTATAGTCCCTCACACAGGTACGCAGGTACAACATATTTTCAACATAAAATACAAAATGAGAAGCAATGAGAGAAATAAGAAACTGAAGGGAGGCATCACTATTGAAAGAGCAGTCATGAGAAGGCTCCCAGAACCTGAAGGCCAGAGTGAGCACTGCAGATACAGTCATATCCATCATCTTCCTCCTCAGGTGTAAATTCTCCACTTGTATTTCATCCCTTTTTGCTTTTCTTTAACAAAGAAAAGAGAAACATGTGCTTAAGACACAGTAGCTCGTCTTGTTGGAGACAGACATCCCATTCATCCCATCTTTGCTGTGCAGATGTCCTGCAGCACACCTTGGGTCTGTCTCTCAGACTGGAAACCCTCTGAAGTGTGCCACAGGAGTTTGAACTTCAGTGCTGTCGTAACATCTACCACAAGTTGCTCCTCATCTGTGAGAGCCCCAGGAAGGATCAGCCTCCTCCTGCTGACCTGTTGGTTAAGCACCTGTAAGAGACGTGTGAGCCTTGCTGACCACAGCTGCTCATTCCCTGCTGATATCCTGCCTTTCAAAGTCAGGAATACGATTTTCACTAAATATTAATTGACCTGGCTAGTGAGGTTCTGAAAATACGGTAAATTATTCAGCAGGCTCTTCAGACACATTTACTTACTAAAGAGAGGATGCCAAGTGAGCTGTGCGTCAAGTACGGAGGTTCAAACGGCCAAGAACCCAAGGGCTTGCTGAGTGTGTCTGCAGAGCAGAGCAGGCGGGAGGGCTGTGGCCGAGCAATGTTTCTACCTGATGCACTTGTATGGAATAAAAAAATGAAATACTGATGTATTTATCTTCCCAACAGAAAAGAACAACAGTAAAAATTCACCTTTTTAGCTTCAAGAAATTTCTTTGCTATAGTTAAAGCTACTTGTTTTAGGTTATGGCTGATAAGAAATCACAATCTAGCTTGTGCTCTGAAATTACCGTGATCAAGCCACAAAACCACCACATTTCTCACTTCATTGCAGCCAACTATTGTAACCATGCCTTGCTGGGGAAAAATACTCTGGGTTTTTTGCTTATCTATGTACAAATGTCTGAGATCAAAAAGAAATAAAAGACCAGCCACCTAGCAGTTAATGATAGGCTGTTAGCAAAAGGTTCCTCGTGAAATAATGTAATAAAAAAAAATAGAACAGCAGTTGCCTGTACAAGGAATGTGCCCCTTAACATCAAGCTTTCACCACCAAAATGCCTTGCACCCACATCTTGTTGCCCTAAATGATTTTCTCATGGTTTCACTGCGTGATTAAATTTGCACCTGAGTGGATGAAAGCACATCCTACGGCTCTTGCACTGCGCAACCTTTGTAAGCCCATAATGAGGACTGGGCTGCCCTAAGCACAACAGCATTTGATTTAAATTGGAACTGGTCTAAAAGGCCACAAGCAGGTGAGTCTAAGCAGTTAAGAGGTCTCCGTGTAGATGTGCACGGTCAAAGCTTGAGCCGTTTCAGCTTGCCATTAGCAAAGGAGCCCTGTGTCCCATGTGCGAGTCTCCCTGCCCACTGCTCCCATCACATACACACTTGCCTGCACTGAAACCACTGGTTAGACTGGGATGTATCGGCGAGTGTTTCCCCTGAGTGTGGTCCTCTCCCTTCAGTCATTTCACCTCACGTACCAAACCATAATGGGGGGTTTCTACGTCTCTGGAGATGGTAACCTTGGTTGCCTGTTTAACAGATGGGAATGAAAAGAACCCTGGCGCAAGCTCTCAGCGTAGCTACTTCTCTATGCAGCAGCACTTTTTGCTCCGTGTCATCGTCTGTATATACTAAAACAGGTAGCAAAAGATTAAAAGACAGCAAAAAGTGTAAAATGTGATGTATGGATGTGTGAGCAGAGAGATTTAAAAGGTTCTGTGAAGTGAGACAGGATCACAAGACACTAAGGGAGTCATTTTGTTCCTGTATAATCAAAGTTACAACCCAAAATATGGTGATTGAAGTGTCACTTGTTCCACATCTTCTGTGCATGACAGTAGATTTGAAGTCCTATCTGCAACGGAGGAAGTACAGACTCTTGCTTCAGTGAGACGAACAACTATTAAGCACTTATATCCATCTCATTGCATTTTACAAATGCGAGTCATTTGGCTTGAGGAATCCTACCAGTTGCCCTCATATTGCAATGATACTCACTGTAATCAATAGCTTGTGTCTCAGACTTACAATAGATCATAGATATGACTCTTTTCTCCTTAAGTATGACCCTAATTCTGATGCTGGATCACAGATGGGCCTGTGCACTAACCCTAGTGAGGGAAGAGGAAGGCAGATTTCTCCTATCCACCTGGACAAGAGCACCTACAGCCTCTCCACCTTCTTACGATCTACTCCAGCAAATGCATACCAGCTAGGGGTGGTGTCTGTGTGTAAGCACCTCCATGTGAGCTAGGTGTCCATAGGCCTGTTACAGTCAGCCAGCATAGTCATTGAAGCCTGGAGAGCTATTAAGCTAAGGAAATACTGGTGAGATGAATTATTCTCTAGCTTCCCTTGTATTGACTAAAGGATTGGCTGAGTTGTCTAAAGATAGGCATCCAGTGCTATTTAAGATATCCCGAATGGTCTCCAAACCCTGTCCTCTGGAAGGACACAGATCCTATGCTGTTTCTATCAGTCCAAAGCAGACATTTCAAATACCAAAGGTCCACCAGGTGCCTACAGGTGGGCAGCTGAATTCAGTCTTGACCTTGATCGAGTTATACTCCTAGTTCATGTGCAGACATATATACTGTAGGCAACTATATGGAGACGTCTGGGTCTCTCTGCTTATGAGAAACACCTAGGTTTTAATTTTAATCATGTAACTTTGTGTAACTTGTTAATAACCAGCTTCTGAGATAAAGGTAATGTAGTAGATTTATTTTATTTAGATTAAATGCATATCAGATGGAGACTGTAGGAGTGAATAAAACAATGGCAAGGGCTCTAAAAGGAGACGGAATGGCTATTTTTTGACAGAGTAAATTTGTATGATTTTTATACTGTTTTTAATCAGATCCTTGTTTCAGGGTTTCTACTAGTTGCCTGCAGTGGGCAGGAAGGTGTTTTTTTTCTCTTGTTAATGTATAACTTGACTTCTTAGGTTTGTTCCTCCTCCCTTGAAAGCAGGACACATGGTCTAGCTTCAAAAATAGGATGTTGTACAGAGTACATTGACAATACGGAATACCCCTACAAAGTTAGTTTACACATCTTGACTAGCTCAGAATTGGACAGATCACCAGATCCAGGGGTTGGAAGGAACTTCCTCCTACGACAAAGTGACAGTACCATAGCGGGAGAGGGTTACTGCTTTTCTCTGTAATGTTGACAAAGCCAAATCCACAACATCTTCTGGGCCTTTATTCCTTACAAATCGTCTCCCATTGTAGCAGCACAAGTTATTGGCTCTAGACCTAGATCTCTCCTTGCTCTTTTCTGTGACCTTTCATTGAATTGCTAGTACTTCAGCTTTTATACTAAAGCTTTGAAGTTCAACTTAAATGGGCAAAGGAGATGTTTCATGGCTTGTGTATCTGTGGGGAACAGCGATTCTGCAGATCCTTATGGATTAAACATCAACCAGATGAGAGCTTTTGATGTCAGGGCACTGGACTGATGATTTAGTCAGTCCTAGTGGTCTATGCCTGAGAAGTCCTACAAACGAACACAGTCATACCCCTGCTTGTGGAAGATGAGAATGGAGGGGTGCACCACAATCAACACAGAACAGAAATTACACAATTAGCTCAGGGCAGATTTTTCCAAAACTATTTAGTATAATTCTTTCTAAAAAATATATGCCTGTAGAAACTTGCTTGGGAGAACAGAGAGAGATTTGTCAGAATTGAATTAAGATAAAATATCTTTGGCTTGGACCAGATTTTCTTCTGACAAGCATGCCATTCTGGTGTTACATTTATGTTCATGCACGTCACCGGCAGACAGCGCTGATAATCATTGGTTGGTTCCTCACGATCCCTTGCTGGACTCAT
Organism: Baryphthengus martii; assembly: GCA_013396935.1. NCBI lineage: Eukaryota > Metazoa > Chordata > Aves > Coraciiformes > Momotidae > Baryphthengus > Baryphthengus martii. The sequence goes on along the minus strand of VWZK01020841.1, from coordinate 12,444 downwards.
GAGGCTATACATCCTTTATTCTCTGCTTATCATATGGAGTCATCAATCTACATGAGTATAAGATCAGCCAGAGACAAATACAGAGTGCACCTGCTCACTAGGTGTAGGGCTCACCTCCTTTCGTCGTCACCCAGGTGTGTACACAGAGATTAGGTGCTGGTCAACAGCAATCTAGACAGTAGTCAATAGAGGTTGAAGAGAGTTTGGGCTGATGGGCATCTGTGCTCATGAGAGGTGAGCAGCTCGTCTGCCTTGATTCACCAAGTCTACCACCCATGACAGGAGATTGGTGCATTCACCCACCAGATGCAGCAGCAACCCAGACACAGATCCAGAGACTGAGCAGATATAACCCATGCCTTGCAGAAGCAGTGGCTGGACTTCATGCAGGATCTTTTATGGCACCCTGAATGACACTAGATGCCTGGAATGATGCAGCTGAACAGTGCTCCAAACTCACTGCACTTCCACACTGCGATATGTTATACCCTACTGGCCTAAATCCCACTCTTGCTGTCTGTATCATGTCTGCCTTTCCCCAAAACCATTTCCTTAAAATGCACTGTGAACACAACTGTTCCCAGTCTGTTCTTTAACTAATTGTGGTGTTTCAGTGTCCCACCACCTACAGTGCAGGCAAGGTACAAAAGGAAGAAGCAAGGTAGTTAATAGGTGCTCTGTCCTCGCCATTTCCCTGGATATGGAGCACCAGGATATTTTTGTCTTCTTCGTCAGCAAGGATCCATATGGATGCACCAGTTGCTTAAAAAATAATTGTCAGCTTTCACCAGCATTCAGATGGGCCCTATTTCTGGCCCCACACACTTAACAAACAGAAGGTGCCATCTAGTGTCTCTGAGCAGCATCCCAAACCAAGAGCAGAAATCACTCAAATAGTGCATTTAATGTCTAATTTCTCACTGACAGACACAGAACTGGTCTTCAAAATCTGCAAACATTTCATCTCAGAGACGTTTAAGCAAGCCAAGATTTACATTTTCTCGCTCCCTTTGTCTCTTTGCACTGTCTTCATTCAAGGTCTGATCCTGAACTTAGTTCAAAACAGGGATGTTCAGGAGTTGGATCCATTGGTTCCTTTGGATTAAACAATTTAAAGTCATTCTAAGCAATTAGGATTAATTTTTCAACAAGTTAAGGCTTGAAATATAATTTTGCATATTACTAATAAATTTTTGTCTCAAGGGGGTTAGTCCCATTTAAAGTGGAAAGTAATTTAGTCATTTGCTATCTCACAAAGGGAAAAGAGACAGTTTCAAAACTAACAAAACAGACAGTACAACTGGATCTATAAAAGAACTTAAAAGCCTAAACCCAGCCTAACTCGATGCCTTTGTCAGAAAATCAGAGCTCTGAAAAACCACTCCGTACCTGATTGTACCTTGTAGGCGCATTTGCAGTGTTATGTCCACTAATACAAAGGCCAGGCCAAGTGACGTAGAGGGTCTGTGTCTACCTCGCTCAGTCCTCACCTTCCAAAGAGCTGACAGTTGACATCTATCCAGTGCTACTCTTGGCCCTGGGTCTCATCACAGGGTCGGAGCAATGCTCCTATCATGCTACAAAAAAGAATGGTCTGTGCCTTCATTGTTTTCATCTCGAAGTATCTCAGATAACAGGAGGACAGGATGACACTCTCCAGACAGGTGTTTTCATAGCATTAAATCATGAAGAGGGTGCTGCATGCGCTGGGGCATGGCAGAGGCGTATGTAGAAGTGCTGGGCAGTGGCAGTCAAAGCCTGGGGATGGTGCTGGAGGACTCCAGCAGAGGTGGTCAGACCTGGTGTGGACATGTCCACATTGCCTTTTGGCAGTATGAATGGAAGTCAGCTTGAATCAATCCTTCAAGTGGGATAATCGACACTCCAGAAGGGAGAGCCACCCTCCAGGAAGATCTGGACAGGCTGGAGAAGTGGGCTAACAAGAACCTTATGAAGTTCAATGAGGCTAAGTGTAGAGTCTTGCACCTGGAACGCATAACCCAGGAATGCAACTCAGATTGGGATCCACCTGGCTGGAAAGCAGCCCTATGGAGAGGGACCTGGGAGTCTTGGTGGACAAGAAGCTCAACATGAGTGAGCAGTGCGAGGCAGTGGCAAGGAAGGTCAGCAGAATGCTAGGTTGCATCAACAGGGGCATCATCAGCAGAGACAAGGAAGTCATCATGCTTCTCTACTCAGCGCTGGTCAGGCCACACCTCGAGTACTGTGTTCAGCTTTGGTCCCTGCTGTACAAAAAAGGTGAAGACAGGCTGGAGAGGGTCCAGAGCAGGGCCACAGGGATGATCATGGGACTGGAAGACCTGCCATATGAAGACAGGCTGAGAAATCTGGGCTTGTTCAGCTTTAAGAAGAGAAGGCTTAGGGGAGACCTTATTACAATATCCCACTACTTGACGGGTGGCTACCACGAGGAAGGAGACTCCGTTTTTACAAGGAGTCACATGGAGAAAACAAGCGGGAATGGCTGAAAGTTGCTCCAGGGGAGATTCTGGTTGGAGTCCAGAAGAAAATTCTTTACAATGAGAACAATTAAACATTGGAATAGTGTCCCAAGGGAAGAGGTGGACTCCCTTACACTGGGCAATTTTAAGACACAACTGACAGGGTGCTGGGCCATCTCAAACTTTTTACTTAAAAGGTTGGACCAGATGATCCTTGAGGTCCCTTCCAACTTGGCATTCTATGGTCTATGATTCTTGAGTCTTGTTTCAGAGACAACTGGTTTCCTAGGAGTGAGCTAGGAATTTGGTATTTGGGAGAGTAAAAACTTCTATCATCTCCATCAACAGGTGCCTCTGCAATATCCATATTTAAAGGACCAACCTGAAGTACATGCGGGTTTACTCACCCATGCAAAAGGGATGATACAAAGAAAACTATGGCAGCTATTGCCAGATTTGACTCTGGTTCTTCTTGCATTTTTTTCAGAAAAAAAACAAACAAAAGAAACAGTAGAAAATATTTTAACACATCAGAGAGACCCTTTTAAAGAACAGCCATACATATTACCTGCCCCTAATTTGCAAGTATCATGCTACCTCCTAGGCTGAGATGAGGCCACAGAGGATGAGTATCCCATCTGAACATCTAGGAACTTGTCTTGCTTCTCACCCTTGCAGAGCTTAAGTAAAACAACAACTGTAATAAAACAAAAGAAAATGAAAGAAGCCTGCAACAAATATATTTCTTCCTTTCCTCCCTGCAGGGTTAACTCCCTTATAAAACCTCTGTCTGCTCTATGCTGTTTGTTGCATAGGTTGTATTCTTAAAGCTAAGTAATCAAGGATTATTCTGCGAGAACAAATGTCATAAATTATACTGCCTTTTTTTTTTTCCTCAGAATCATTCATGTTTTTACTTAAGACAAAATCTGAGCTACTGGGCAAGCTTATGTGGTAGTTACAGCCCTTTCCCAAAAGCAAATTGCATATAAAGTATTTTACAGTACATTTTGTTCTGCAAATCTTTTCCTTGATTACTGGGATGTGTATAAATAGAAGCTTCTTGTTTTGCATGCCTGATTCATTCTGCAATGCCACCATCCAGCGTTCATAATGCTTCACTGTCATTGCAATGATTATAAAACCCTAGATATTGAACTAGCACATCAGAAGAGGGTAAAAATTGATACAATAAAGCTTTGGAAAAGAATGTACCAGAGAGCACATTAATAGGAGACACGAATTTGCACACCACTGTGAGTCAGATTCAGTTACCTTATTGACAAGCTGAGTGCCATAGCAGGGCTCCTGCAGGCTTAAAGCATTCAGTCACCTTCTTTTGGGAAGCAAAGATCATGCATATGTAAGATTACCAGAAGAGTCTTTCTATATCTTTGAGACAAGTCCCCTGGAACCAGAAGAAAACATGTGGCATAACTTCCTAAACTGATCACATTCCTGCTTGGAGCCTGTTAGATTTGCATTTCATATGAAAAAATGTCCCTGGATGGTTAAAAGCTTTCTTCTAATTTCCAGAATAATTGATGCATAGCCAGAATTCACAAGATTTTTTTGTCAATACTGTTCCTTAATGTAAATAACTCTTTTGCTTTCCTATGCATTCGCAGAGATCAAACATGGAGTGTTAGAATAATAAAGCTGGAAGAAATTCAAGAAACATTGTAAGCCATTTCCCTGCCTCAAGGTGAGACCATCGGTATACTATCATCCCTGAAAAATACTTGTCCTATCAGCAACATAAGGCCTTCAGTAATGATGAATACAAAGAATATTTAGGCAACCTATTCCAGACTCTGTTGGAAGATATTTTTTTCCTAATGTCTGATCTGCATTTTCCCTTCCTGAAAATCTAGGTCCATTTCTTCTTGTCCCATCCATTACACATATGGAAACCTCCCTGTCACAAGCAGTCTTTGAGGACTGTTAGGACACTTCCCTCTTTTTTTCTAGAGTAGATCATGCAAATTATTTCAGTCTTTTCACCTAAATCACACCTTTGAGACATCCAGCCATTTGGGGCTCTTCCCAGTTGGCCCACATCACTAGGAGCTGTGGTATTCAAGAACAGACGCAATACTGCGACCAGGAACTCACCATGTTGAGAAGTCTGAAATCACAGAATCACAAAATTAACACAGTTGGAAAAGACCTTAAAGATCATCAAGTCCAACTGATAGTCCTTCACTTCTGTAGCCCCTAAACCATCTCCAGAAGCACCACATCTAATCAGTTTTTGAACACCTCCAGGGACAGTGACTCCACCACTGCCCTGGGCAGCCTATTCCAATGTTTCACCACTCTTTCGGTGAAGAAATTTTTCCTAATAAGTAATNCTTCCCATCAGCAGGTGATGTCTGGCCTCTCCTGGGAAGCAGGGCTCTGGTAAGTGTAGTGGTTGCTCAGAGGACAAGCGTCTTCACCAACGAATGACCCCAACCCCCTTCTCCTCTCTCCTCCTTTTATACTTGAGCTGACATCACGCAGTGTGGAATAGCTCCTTGGTCAGTTTGGGTCAGCTGTCTTGACTGTGTCCCATCTCAAGATCTTGCCCACTTGGAGGGCGAGGGGGAAGATGTTGGAAAGGCAGCCTCGGTACTGTGCAAACGCTGCTCAGCAGCAGCCACAACACTGGTGTCTTATCTGCCTCCCAGTACAAAGCCCAGCACCATAAGAGCTACTCTGGGGAACATTAACTCCAGCTCACCCAAACCCAATACAGCAGGTCTCCAGCCACTCCTCTCCAAGCTTGTAGCACTGCCGAGAGTTGTTGTGGCCAGTGGCCGACATTTGGCCTTATGCAATTGGCCTTGGCCTGTTGATCCAACCTATCTAGATCCCTGTGCAGAGCCTCCCTATGCTCAGACAGACCGACAGTTCCACCCAGATTAGTGTCGTCTGCAAACTTACTAAGGGTACACTCTATCCCCTCATCTAAATCATCAATAAAGATGTTACACAGGATCTGCCCCAGCACTGAGCCCTGGGGGACACCACTTGTGACAGGCCACCAACTGGATTTGACTCCACCAACCACAAATGTTCTATTCTTTTTCATATATGTACTAATATGATGTCTGAAGTTTTGAATGACAGTTATACTGGGATGCTGTTTAGTTCCCGTATCATTTTCTAAAGAGCTGCTATACGGTAGTTATTCCCTATTTCACTTTGAGAGTTACTGCAAATTGAAATGCATCCTGTTTTCCACCTGATTCACAAGAAAATAAAACATATGCATTTAGGCAGCTGCTTTATCTCTTTACCTGATACTTTTTCCTTATTTCCTTCAATTTTCTTGGAACTCATTTACTTCTCTTATCTGATTTAGTTGAAAAGCTACAAAGGTATTAAGTTCATTCATGTTGTGTGAAAACTGATGACCAGATAGAGTGAAAAGATGGAAATTAAACCCCTGCAGAAGGCTCGGCAGCAGTGTGAGCTCACTGGGCATTTATTCTGGCTGGCCTGCCATCTGGCCACTCCGCCTGGGCTAGTTCAGGTCTAGCCCTGTCGCCCGCTGCAACAAGGAACACAAGGGAGAACCAGGCCCAGTGCAGAGTGGAGCTGCGAAATAATATGTGGTGAGGGGAAACAGTACCTTACAGGAAGGGCAGAGGGGACAAGGGGAAGGGCATGCTCTCATGTGCAGGGCAGATACAGATATGGGAAATAAATCCACAGCTCCATGGATTGCCTGGTTTTCAAATTGTTTCTCCAGTGGTCAACTTGGCAATTTCTCTCAGGTTTTGGTCACTGGTAAATTTAATAAGCACATCCTATTTCCTCATCTGAGTCATCAGTAAAAGGAATGAGTCAAAACACACCAAGGGTGGATGCTGCTGAACTCTCAGCACCTGCTCCTTCCCTCCTGGCAGTGTAACAAGGATAATACTCTCCAAATGCAATTTTTTCAAACCAGTTTTTGCTCCTATTCTCTCTCAGGTTGATTAGGCAGGCTAATCAAGCAAAACTTTCTCAATTTCTTCTTATAAAACAGGAGATAATGATCCAAACAGCAGTTTCTGCTCATCTTTATAGCGTGGGTCATTCAAAACTATTTTGAACACAGGTAACCAGAACTGCACACAGGAGTGCAGAGGTGCCACAGGAATATCACCACTGGCACACATTATTTCATCACTACTGGAAATAACTCTGCTTGCTGGGCTCCAAGGCCACATTTTCATCTTACCTGTCTCCCCACTGTCCCATCACCCTCATTCACAATCTGCCATCATCTTAATACAGAGAGTTTTTGTACAGTTCTGCTATTTGCAGATGATGCATTCACAGCTTATAGGGATCAGTAACATGAACTTTTACTTTGTAAATGCCCTGTACTGTTTCACTTTATCTCATTTCCACTGCTTCTTGGGAACAAGCAAATTTGATCGGGGAAGTAATGTTTGGGAACTCATAAAATACTGACTATGCTAGTTTTCTTCTGTATCCAGAATAATTTTATATCAACAGTAAATTTTGTTTCTATACTTATTTAAAGTATTTAAAATACTGATACTCTCTTTCATCTGCTTTTTCATTTTTAAACACACCCATTAGGTAGCAATTCTCCATGTTGCACCATAGCTTTAGCTTACTGACCCTGAAGCAGTTGCGATCTCCACACCACATTTTATATCCTCATCTTACTAGAGCTTCATGAATTTTTGTTCATAACATTAATAATTTTTAAAAGTATAGCAATAATACTTGCTATAGAAACTACTAGTAGACTCATAGCCATGGATGTAGTTACATAGAAATAGTGGGCATCATCAGAACGACGCTGAGATTTTGATTCCTCTGGATTTCTCTCAGAAGATACCCCATCAAGTGGCATTTATTCAGCCTATGTCTGACAGAATAAACTCCTGTGTATTATCTGACACCAACCTCAGCAATTCTCACCCATTAGCAAGTCTGGAGTTGGGTTAGTCAATGCTAGCCCAGGCACATAAGTCAATGCAAAAAAACAAAAGCAATTTTCTTCTGAAGGAAATGGTTTGTTTTCTTCCTTCTGGCCACGTTGTATTTGACTGATGTGAAGGCAGAGACACTATAAGGTTTCTTTCCCATCCTCGAGATCCAATAGTCACCTAACCACCCAGAAAGTCTTATGCCCAAGCAGAATAACTACATGAAGTCAGCTATAAATGTTTATTTATCTTCCTACATCATTTATTATTTCTCGATCCTCTATTTCCATTTCAATACTGGCCAACACTACAAATTACATAAATACCAATACTATTAGGGACAACTGGAAATATCTGAAAAAGCCTGATTTAAGTGTCTCTCAATTAACATCCAAAATGAACTAATGAAGTTTTTGAGTTTTATTTGTGAGAAGCTCAGTAGGACCTATCTGCATTCCCCATTTTAATTTGTCAGATTAAACCAAAGTTTTAGTTTATTTTTGAATCAGAAAGCGAGTTCATTTACCCACCCTAAAATCATTCTGCATTCAGAGCAGATAACACCCATAAGCCATGACAGTGATTCCACATCATTTCCTTTCACATGGAAATGTCACAAGATGGTGATTTTTTTCAAGACCTTGGTATATTTTCTGACTAAAAATATGACTTTCAAAATCTCTCACAATTAATACCACATGGGGAACTGGCAAAACAAACCATTTCAAGACCTGAAAATATTTTTTTCTTCTAAGAAATGCTAATAGACTTCCCAAGCTGTTTTCAAATCAAGACATATCTCCAGTGTATTCACAGAACAAATTTCACACCTGCTTTTCATCATTTAGTATTCCTTCTGCTCCACACAACAAAAAGTACATAACAGAATTCACTTAATGCATTCACTTCTATGCTTTTTTAAAAACAAGTTATTAAAGCAGATACAGGAAACTGGGAAGGACATGTGCTGCTGGTGATCTCCTTTTTAGGAGAAACTTTGGTACCTCTTCAATTGTAGATGAATCTTTGCCCTTTAGTTAAAACAAAAGTTTCAGATAAAAAGGAAAATAACATTTGGTTCCTCTTCCCAGGACTCCAGGAGAAGTTTTGGAAGCTTCCACACCACACATGTGCCCCCATTCCTGAAGCCAAGGGGTTCTGCTACCACAGTGCAGAGGATCAACAGTGTTCAGCAGAGCTCAGACTCAAGACATAAAAAGGAACATCTGAAGATGACCTCCCAAGATACACCAGTAAACCTAACAAAACCAGATCTCAAATATGGAAAACACATTATGGTTCTGAAACAAGATAGCCCATGGTACAGAAGATTTTTCACATAAAACCTACATGCTAGATCAGATACTCAGGCTTAGGAAAGGATGTAGGATTTGTCCCTGAAGGCCCTGCTACATAAAGTGAATTACTAGAGGAGTACTGGTAGCTTCTGAAATCTCACTTTTCTGTAGGAGATTGGCTTTTCTTCACATCTTATTGATAATTCCACTCAATGCACAAATGGAGATAGTCCTACTGACATAACACAGTCAATCCTTTGAAGAAAGTTGTTCTGATTTTCTTTTGTGTCTTGTTTATTAATTCTTCTTTTCTTTGGCTAGTTGGAGAAAATTGGATATTTGGACTCAAAAATTCACCTACTTTTTCTTTTTCTATCAACAATGTCACTACAGTCCTCTTCACTTCATTTAATTTATCATTGTTATGTTTCAATTAATGAGAAGGCGCATATAAAATTTCGATCACTGTGCTGCAAAACCCTGGATATAAAACTAAACCGTAGTGTGTGGGAATTGGTTAAGTTGTACTTCTGATGCTTAAAAAACTTACAAAGGGAGCACCGGCCTCATAAACACACCAACTTTCCATGCCTTTACTCACAACCACAAACTTAAGAGTGGTTCAGCCTCACTAGCATGGAACGGTCACACTACTACAAAATGCTTCCCACAAGGGAAGGAAAATAAATCCCATCAGTTAAAGGAACCTTTATATCACTGCAACTATCTCCCATTATGGGTTATGTCAATATTATAATCCATGATTGGATTTATGGAAAAAAATCAGATGTTAATATAACTTGTAGTTTTGTTCTGGGAAAAAGAACTGTGTGTGTACCAGTGGTGCTCATACGTCCAAACCACTGAGGGAGAAAGGCCTTTTTTAATAAATTTTGGTGAAAACAGATGGGATGAAGAATGTCTTTGCTAGCATTGGGAGTTAGTTAGGTGACCAGAAGTAGTTAGAGAAGGCTTTTGTAGATGTGGTGGGTTTGACCTTGGCTGAGCGCCAGGTACCCACCAAGTCACTCTATCACTCCCCCCCCACACTTACTCAGAACGACAAGAGGGGAAGAGAATAAGATGGGAAGAGCCTGTAGGGTACGATAGAGGCAGTTTAATAGGAGCAAAAAAAAAAACCAAAAAACAAACAAAGAACAAAAAGCAAGCCGCGCGCGCGAAGCAGAACAAGACCTTATTCTCTACTTCCCATCAGCAGGCAATGTCTGGCCTCTCCCAGGAAGCAGGGCTCTGGTACACGTAGCAGTTGCTTGGAGGACAAGCGTCTTCACCAACGAATGACCCCAACCCCCTTCTCCTCTCTCCTCCTTTTATACTTGAGCTGACATCACGCAGTGTGGAATAGCTCTTTGGTCAGTTTGGGTCAGCTGTCTTGACTGCGTCCCATCTCAAGATCTTGCCCATCCCATCCCAACTGGGGGGGGGGGAAGATGTTGGAAAGCCAGCCTTGGTGCTGTGCAAACGCTGCTCAGCAGCAGCCACAACACTGGTGTCTTATCTGCCTTCCAGTACAAAGCACAGCACCATAAGAGCTGCTCTGGGGAACATTAACTCCAGCTCACCCAAACCCAATACAGTAGATTTTATCCTTAACAGAGGCAGAAAGTGATTGAGAATGCAAGACTATGTAAAGACAACAAAACTCACATTCCCTAAGAAGGGAAGAGGCAGAAGAGGGTGATAAAACTGGGATTCCAGGAAGGCAAAATTCAATAAGCACAGAAAAATCACAGATAAAATCTCACAGAGAAAAAGGGCTCTTGGAAACCTGGTCAGGTTACAGATGCTAGTTTGCAAGGGACAGTTTTCCACGTGCACAGGGAGGACAGGAGCTGCAATGAGCAATCAGTTTTGCTATCTTGCAGTCTTTCCAATTTCATCAAATGCAGGAAACAAGCACATAGCCACAGAAACTAGGTCAAATTGATCGAGGTGTATATAAAATAACAGCATAAGCAATTAGAGGGAAAATCAGAAATGCCCAGGGCGGGGAGGGGTGTGTGTAATAAAAAACTGGAGATGCAAGCAGATGAGGAATTTCAAAGGTAACACAAAATCAATCTGTAGGGATATCAAGTAGCAAGAAGATGATCAAGAAAAATGTTGATCTGTTGCTTGGGTGATTGGTTGGAAAGACAATCTATTGGCAGATGGCACCAGGAAAGACCAAATGCCTTTCTCTGTTTGTCTTCACACAAAACCAGAAATCAATTAGCTAATGAACCAAAAAGAGTGACAAATCACTGTTCGGAACAGAGAAAAGACAGGTTAGAAAGTGTTTAAACAAGAAAAGTGTTTTTGCAAATCAGCCAGATCTCATGAATACTCTCCTGGTGGATTAAACAAACTGACATTAGCAGTCTTTAAGCACACGTGGAGGATAGATGAGTTACTGTAAAATTTGCAATGGAGAGTGTGGCACTTACTTAGCTTTAAAAAGAGACAAAACTAGGAGTAAATACAGAAGGACAGTTAGTTGTTTTCAGTTTTCCCCAAACCACTGAAACAAACAACCTAGTACCTTTAGGCAACTGTAAGAAAAAGGAGGTAATTAACAGTCAATGAAGATTTGTCAAGGACAAGTACTAATCTAGAGTAGTTTCCTTCTATGGGTAGAGGAGAAATAACAGATGTCATGTAGCTGGACTTGGAAAGGGGAATTCTTGTAAGTAAACTGCATATTAAATTACTGTAGGAGAAGAGCAAATGTAACTGGAAAACTATTCAAAAAGAAACTATCATGGATCCGTAGTGAAACTAAATGAAAACATGTTTCTGTAGGGCTGTCTTAGGCACAGCACTATCCATTACTGGCTGATGGAAAAGAGTATAGCTTTAGGACAGGGTTAGAATTCAAAGTAATTGTTAAACTGAATACACTTTTTCTAAAACAGCATATGATTCGGCAAATAAAAATACAGAAGTCTACACCTAAGCAGGAACAATGAGTTGCATGACTAGACTAGACAGTAGATATGCAAAGAAAGATCTGGCGTTTCAGTGGATAATAAGCAGAACAAAAGTCAAAGATGTCACGCTGTTGTGAAAACTCATATATCCTATGGGGTCATAACAACAGGAGTATAACCCATAGAAATATTAAATGGCCCATCTGGCCTACCCACACTGGTCAGTTCTGAGAAAATCCAAAGGACAGCAAACAGAAAACCAGAGATCTAGAAACATGACCTATGAGGAAAGACTGAACAGAGGTTGTTCGGTCTGGAGAGAAGACATCCTCTACCCAAGAAAACCCCAAACTGAGGACAGATAGGGCCATCTACAGCAAGTACAGGAATGAATGGGCTTCAACTGCCGCAAAGAAGATTGTCTCCATTTGGGGTTCAGGGCAAAATGCCACAGAGAAGAATTCCTGTGGGTCCCCTCTCCTCACCTATTTTTGATTCATTTGTGCAGTTTCCTCCTTTCATCCACCTCACTTTCAAGTTTAGTTGTTTGCAGAAAGTAACTGGTCTCACAGGGGTCAGCTCCTCCACATACTCTAACATCCTGAAGGGGCTATTTCCTTCCAGTATCAAACAGCTGCAGGAACCACACACTCAGCCTTCTCATCAACATCGAGCTGCTTCTCAGAACTAGGAAGTATACTCTCAAGTCATAGCATGGTTTGTTTCATCATTTCTTCCTTATTTTGATTTTGGAAACAGAAGTTGCACCTGGTCATTGCCTCAGCATCCTTCTTCAGGAGGTATTCAAAGCTTCCCC
>VWZK01020840.1:209066-220519 GCA_013396935.1 Baryphthengus martii | reverse complement strand
CCCTCTCTTTTCTAAACAGCCGAGCTGCAAGAGGCTCGGCTCGGGTTGGTTTGCTTGTGGAGGAGAAATCAGCTGGTTTTTACGTTTAAGTCGTGCAGTTTATCTTCAGCTTCTGAGGTCGGCTGTGTTTGGGGGGGGGTGTAGCTTTCGATGCTTGGTTTGAGCTTTGAAACTCATCCAGCTTTGAAGTCCCTGGACTTGGGGTTTCTCCCTTTTTTTTTTTAGGCCTCTTTACCATCCCCTCCAGTTACTGGGCTGGGAACAGAAAGCTTTCCCTTCATAATCCCACCTCTAGTCCCAATTTACTGCTGGTGAGGTGCAAAATCCCAGCGCTCCGAGAGCCCGGTGCCCAGGCTCCCCCTCGGCCTGGCAGGAGCGGTGTGCCTGGGCCCCTACCCGGGCTGTGCTCTCCTCCCAGGAAAGGATCCACAACGCCCAGGCTGCTCTAAACTGACCCGGCGAACGAGCTCTCTGGGCGCCGTGGGTCTGGAAGCGCAAAGGTAACTCGACTTTCACAGAATCCCAGCCTGGTGGGGGTTGGAAAGGACCCTCTGGAGCTCCTCTGGTGCCACCTCCCTGCTCCAGCAGCGTCACCCAGAGCAGGGGGCCCCAGAAAATGTCCCTCTCTCCAACCCATCGACTGTTTACTGATGTTGCCGCCGTGCTTGTGGAGTGGCTGAAAATGAAACCTTTGAGGAGGGTGGGATTGATTTTGACTGTTGTGAACACACAGGGTGGGTTTATATTTAATGAAAACCGATAGGAAAAAAAACACCACAAGGCTGAAAATACCACTGATCCCCCTCACCCTCTTTCTTCTTGAGCCACCTTGGTGACTTCAGTCCCTTTTGCTGCCCTTTGGGGAGCCGCTCTGGGGTCTTGTCACCGTGCAGCTGCTTTCTTCTCTGCCAGATAACCAGGGAGTACCTTCTTCCTCCCCTCCTTCCTCCCCAGAGAGCTGCTGCTTTGCTGCTGGAAGTGCCTATAAAATTTTAGATCAAGAGAAAGATCTTTATAAATAATCGGGGAGGGTACCAGGGGATAATGGGATAATGTACATTTTTTTTGTCTTGTGAAGCAAAAAGAACTCTTCTGGAAAAAGTAGGGCATTAGGTGGAGAGAAACCTGAGTTGATCAGTCATTCCTTTGGTCGTTTTGGGGTCTGTCAGGCTTGTATTTTGCCTGCGGTGAAAATGCAGGTTCCCATAGTGTCGTAACGGAGGCATTCTACTTCCAACTGTAATTTGGTGCAGATTTTAGATGAGTTTTAACAGTGAGGGGTTTAATCGGGTGTTTTACTGCAGAGCCGAAGTTTTAATCGTGCATTTACTGTCCTCTGTATGCAGAGTCCAAGAGGATGTGGGTAGGTGCGTAATTCTTGAAACCACAGGGTGACTTTGACTCTCCTACGCTGTATGTAAAGCTAAAGAAGTCCCCTGGTCCCCTGCTCTATCTCTGTGCTCTGGTGGGGTTGGCCTGGAGTTACACCCTGTTCTGTTTTGTTTTTTTTGAAGCAAGGAGGGAATGAAGGTATTTTTCCAAGGCAGCTACAGCTGAACTTGCCTGGGTGATAAAAGAAGCAGAACTATGGAGGATTTACGTGTTTTGAATGAACTGGAGGGAGAGCAGGGAGAGAAGAACCCCCCCCAAATCATTTCTGTCTTCTCCCTTTGGAGCAGGACAGTGACAGGGGCTGTTCCTGTGTTTGTCGAGGTAGACACATGAAGAACCTGCTTCACTCTTCAAGGTGGAAGGGGAACCTCATGCTGTTGAGTGAACAACGTGCTTTGGATAATGGTGGATGAGAGAAATGGTGTTTCTGAGAGAGAGATGCCAACCAAAACTAAAAAGTGCAGTAAATTCTTTGAGCTGGCATCTCTACCTTTCATTTTTGGGTTGAGTCTTGTGAATTTTGTTGTTTTCTAGAACAACTATTTGCAACCTCTACACGATGCCGCGGATCGGGGAGCCCGTCTGGCTTACGATGATGTCGGGGACACCAGAGAAGAACCAGCTTTGCCACCGCTTCATGAAGGAATTCACCTTCTTGATGGAAAACGCTTCTAAAAACCAGTACGGTGGATTTTCATGTTTTTAATTCCACGTGTGTTTCTGCCGTTGTATTTCAAACCGATTTTTGAATCTGCTTTTAAAATCAAAGGATCAAAAGGCTAAATACCTCCTTTTTTTTAAAAAAAAAAAAAGGAAAGAAATAGGAAAGTATCTCATTAAATGGCTACTTCCCCACAGTCCTCTAAATCCTGGTAGAGACTGAACATTTGAAACCCGTCCGTAGGAAGCGCGTGACGGGTGTGGATGTCTGGAAAGGGGTGAACATACCTTATGAAATGCATTAATCTACCTTTCAAAATCAGTATCATATGATGAGCAAGGTTAGAGACTCAGCCAGAGCCGTGTCTGTAACGCCGTCTGACCACAAATTGCTCTGAAACCCCACTTGTGTGAAATGCCACGGGGTGTTTCGTTAGCCCTCACCTCCCTGCCCTCCGGACGCAGCCACGAGCGCTTGTTACAAGTTGAGAAAGAACGTTCTCGATAAACTCAGGAGAATCTGATAAAATTTACTCTGTTGTCAACACTTCATCCTCTTTCCCCAGGGCACCAAGAGGGGAAGTCTTTTAAAGCGTTTGGCTGCATCGAAGTCCTGAAACGAGCACAAACATGTGAAGTTTGAGTGGCACTGGCACTCAAAAGACCAGCTGTTAGTTCTGGGGAAAACCCTTCTCTGCGGGGTGGGGAAGGGGCTGCTGCTCACCAGCTTCACCACCAGCTTCACCACCAGCTTTGTCACCTTTTTCCCTCCCCTGGGTGGGAAGGTGACAACGAGCGGTCGGCGAGATTCGCCTTCCCCTGCCTCGCTGCAGCAGGAGGAACCGCAGGGTGTTGTCAGGCGTTCCCATGGATTTTCTTAAAATCAGTTCCTGCTCCAGTGGAAACGTTTTCCTGGGATTAGCCCCTGTGGTCCCTGCCACGCTGAGCCCTGTGCATCCTGGTTGCATTGAAATGGTCCTTTGTTTGGGTCGGTTTGCTTGCTGGATTCTAAATCCAGTCAGATTCACACTGATGGAAACAAGAGGCGAATCGATCCCCGTGTCCCCGTATTCAATCCGGTTTTAAACCTCCTTTCCTCCTGTGGCTTCCTCCAGTGAGGAAACGGCTGCGTTTAAGCTGTAGCGTTCCTGATGCTGGTAAACTCTTCAAAGAGCTTTATCCCGGGGCTCGGCGGCATCGGACACTCTCCCTGCCAGGCAGCGGAGCCGCTGCGGCGGCCGCCAGCACCATCTGTCGGCGTGAGGGAGGCTCCCGGGCCGAGCTTCTGCAGCTTCCTCCTGCCAGTCGTCCCTCCGCGGAGCAGAACCCGTTCTCTGGAGCACGGTTACAATAAATCAGGGAGCTAACAATATTCTGCAGGGTTTTTCACCTTACTTGCTTGGCTAGTGCAAACTTTTGCCGGTGTAAGGACACGGCCTTTCTGGCTGAGCTACAGAGCTCGGGAGGTTATTATTTTTGAAATAATTTCAGCGGTATCTGCTGGAATGCCGTACCAGGGAGTTGGCAGACCACAGCACCCAGCTCGCTTGCAGGTTTGGTAGCCATAGGTTTCCTTCTCATCAGTAGTCACAGATCTTAAGGGTTTGGTTTGGGATCTCCTTGGAGTACAAGAGGCCACGTGGCGCCACCGTTTTCTTACAGCAAACCAAGTAAGTTGGTCTTGAGATGTTTTTACAACACAAAGCTTGCAAAAGAGGAAGCCTCAACATTATTGCCAAATGGAGGAATGTGGAGATGCCACCAAGTTTAAAAAAAATTCATTTTACTTGAAAGGTGTGTTGTGAAAAAGAGCTTTTTGCAGGGGTCATGGTGAGGGTACAGCCCTCCCTTCTCCCCACAAAGAGCCAACACCGGAGGGATGATCTCTGCTGGCTTTGGTAGGCTGTTCCTGCCATCCTCGATCCATGTGGACAGCAGAACTGCTGTCAGTTCAACATCCTGAGTGCAGACCTGGAAGAAAACCGATGTTGGACATTTTGCTTTCAGGTTTTTACCAGCTTTGCTGACCGCGGTCCTGACCAACCACCTGGCCTGGGTCCCCACCGTCATGCCGAACGGCCAGCCGCCCATCAGGATCTTCCTGGAGAAGCATTCGTCCCAGAGCGTGGACATGTTGGCCAAAACTCACCCCTACAACCCGCTGTGGGCTCAGCTCGGTACGTGGCGAACCTCCGAAGCATCCAGCAGCTTTGCAGCCGTGGGTGTGCGCGGGGCCGGGTTTATTGGTGTGTTACTTGGGGCTTGTTACTTCCCCCCTGCAAGATAATTTTTCTGTTTTTTTACTCAAAATCAAAGAGTCACAGAATGGCTTGAGTTGGAAGGGTCCTTAAAGATCATCCAGTTCCAACCCCCCTGCCATGGGCAGGGACACCTCCCACCAAAGCAGGTTGCTCAGAGCCTCATCCAGCCTGGCCTTCAACACTTCCAGGGATGAGATGTCCACAATTTCTCTAGGCAACCTGTTTCAGTGTCTCCCCACCCTTGGAGTAACGAACTTCTTCCTAATGTCTGATCTGAATCTCCCCTGCTCTAGTTTCAAACCGTTGCCCCTTGTCCTATCCCCACACCCCCTTATAAAAAGTCCCTCCCCTGGAGACAGAAGTGTGTACTTCGAGTAGTCGTCATATTTTTTAATACGTGCTCTAATTTCTTAAGACATTATGAATTACAAAATGTCAGGCGAAAACTAAAGCCTTTTCTAGTCACCTGTAGCAGGTCTCTTCAGGTCACCTGCTCTGGTGATGATGGAGGATTCCAGTCCTGCTCCGGTCCTCTCTCTATAAGGAAAAACTGTTTTCACTTTTTGGGATGCTGCTATCGATGAGTCTGCTTCTGGAAATCCATCAAGAGCAAATCAGGAAGGGTTTGGGTGGGAAGGGACCTTTCAAGGTCATTTGGTCCAACCCCCCTGCAGGGAGCAGGGACATCTGCAACTCGAGCAGGTTGCTCCGAGCCCCATCCAACCTCCCCTGCGATGGGGCCAGGGATGGGGCAGCCACCACCTCTCGGGGCAACCTGGGCCAGGCTCTCACCTTAAGTTGGCCTTTGAGGCCTCTTGGATCCCATGTCCTCCCCATCCCTGCATTGGTGCCGTGAGGTAATACCTCTAGAGCAACACAGGGACAGGCTCTTCCCCAGGTGAGTCTGGAGTGCAGTCAAAACAACGCAGCCAAGCCCGAGAAGAGCTCAAGGGGAGGGAAGAGAAGGGGGTTGTCTTCAGCTGCACAGCCGCCACTGTCACTTTTTGCCCTCGTTCTTGGCATAGGTTTGTTTCTCCTCGCGGCTTTCTCTTGGTAGGTAAAAGTTCAGCCCGGTTTCCAGACTCTCCAGGGTAACTCAGAGCAGATGCCTCCTCTCTCCCGTGACTATATAAGGAAGTCAGGAGAGGAGCCTCCGAAGCGAGGCGCTGAAGTTAAGGTGGTGTGAACACTCCCTAATTTGTGAGATCGGATGTCCCCCTGACCAGCGTACGATCAGGTCTCCCTGACCTTCCATCCGACACCGACAGCATCTTTGGGATTCTCCGTGTTGAAAACAAAATACTGGCATAGCTGCCCTCACCCTTTGGCCTCAGGGGCCTTCTGGTGTAGACCTGGCCTTTGGAAAGGGGCCACGGGACTTGTCGGTGAGAAGACAAATTTCCTTGAAAGATGCAGAATGATGGGCTATTTTCTTTCTGTTTCTAGGTGACCTCTACGGGGCTATCGGGTCGCCCGTGAGACTGGCGAAAACGGTCGTGGTCGGCAAAAGGCACGACCTGGTTCAGAGGTTGCTTTATTTCCTTACGTACTTCATCAGATGCTCTGAACTTCAAGAGACTCACCTTCTCGAGAATGGGGAAGACGAAGCCATCGTCATGCCTGGCACTGTTATTACGACCACACTGGAGAGAGGGGAAGTGGAAGAATCGGAATACGTGCTCGTCACAATGCACAAGAACCGGGGCAACTTGCTACCGACCGAGGCTGAAGATGTGAGAACTTCCAACTGTAGCTGTAAATACTGCAAATGTCCCGTTTCCCTCGCACAAAACATAGAAGCTGGTGTTTCCCAGCAGGAGAGAGAAGACGCACAGAACACCCCTAAGGTAGACCTGGAATCTTCGTCGGATGAGAACGGAACTATCGTTCCCGACGACTGCCAGGAAGACGCCGTTGACGGTAAGCAGCCGAGGCCCTGCCCGGACACGACCCCGGAGAGCGTGGCGCGCGCGGGGTCGGCTTCCCCGGAAAAACGCGGCGCGGCGGAATCCGGTTTGGAGCCGACGGGAAACACGCGGAGGAGCGGCGAAGACTCGCTGGAATCGGGCGACCAGGCGGTCGGCGTAACGAGGTCTCCCGGTATCGCCGTGGAAAAGAAGCCTCCGGACAAGCTCTTCCGCGACGCGTTCCCTTGCGGCGCCGCAGAAGCTCAGACGAAGGTGACTTTCCTCATCGGAGATTCCATGTCTCCCGATTCGGACATCGAGCTCCGAAGTCAGGCGGTAGCGGAACAAATCGCTCGGCATCACAGCCCGCCAGCCGCGGAGGAAGGGGCGTCTGCTGATCAGAACTGTGAAGCCAAACAAACTGTCGAGGACCAAAATAGAGACCGTGGGACGGCCGAACCCTTCCCTCAAGCTGCTCGTGAGCACCAGAGCTGGAATCCAAACCCGTACGGCGCCGAGAGCGTGAGTCTCTTCGACGAGTATTTTACTGATGACGGTTCGATTGAAACCCGGACTATTGATGATATTCCAGGGCAAGCGGCTACGGACCTTCTTGCTCACAACAGTAGTTTAGAGTTCTCTCCAAAGCTGTGTACAAAGACTAGCCAACCGCCTAGCGAGTTTTGTAGATTTATGGACTCCGTTCGACAAGAGACCTACAAAAACTGCTTTAATGAGCAGGACCAAAGAGAGAAAATCTCTATTCGTGTCCCCCATGGGGACAGAGAAAACGTAGAGAAAAAAGTCGCCCCGGGAATTGATTGGGACATTCCAAGAAATGAGAGTTCAGATAGCGCCCTGGGTGACAGCGAAAGTGAGGATACAGGTCACGATCTAGCTCGACCAAGCGGGAGCTATTACGGAGGAGAGCAGGAAGATTGGGCCGAAGAGTATGAGATCCCTTTTCCTGGGTAAGTACCATCCGGCAGTAACGGAGCTGAAAAAAGGTAGAGGCTCTTGTCGTGTCACGTGTTCGGAGGAACGCAGCCTGACTTGGCATCAGGGCTTGGAAAAGCATCTCTGGAGCTTGCCGGTTGTAAAAGCACAGAGAGGCATCGGCGGTCTGGGAAAGGATATTAATTGTGTGTCGTGATCTTGGCTCCAATCCTGTTCTTCCACAATGGGCTGACTGCAAAAGCTGACTTTAAACGGGTCCTTTTTTTTTTTTTAAAGAAAAAAGAGTGCTTCGGTAGACGTCAGGAGAGGTGCGATCCATCTGAAAATGCAGAATTTGTTGGCTCGCTGTTGTACGACTCTTTGGTATCCCTCTCTTGCAGGTCAAAACTAGTTGAAGTGAACTCTGTCCAGCCCAGTATTGCCAATTTTGGAAGATCCTTACTAGGTGGCTACTGCTCCTCTTACGTCCCTGACTTTGTTTTGCAAGGCATAGGAAGCGATGAAAAGCTGAGGCACTGCTTGGTGTCGGATTTGTCTCACGCTGTGCAGGTAATTAAGCTGTATTTGGTAAATGTGTTTGTCACAGTAGGGAAAGGCAAATGTTTTTCAACCTACAAACTGGCTGGAAGTGGAAATATTTACTGTCGCAGCTCCCTTCGGGTTTCCCCATTCCCGAGTCACCAGTTTGTTTTCTCCTCTCCCAATTAACGTATCTGAAAAAGGTGGAGACCTGGAGCACGAAAGCTTAGCAGCGGAGAGGCTCGTGCTCTTGGGCAGAGGGACCTCTGCGCTAAGCTGTAGAGAAACCATCGTCTCCTGCGGACGTGGAGACCGTGCTCTGATGGTTGCACGTCCCTGGGATGGGATGATGTTAAACAGGAGCAAACCCAGCAGAGGTGCCTGGCCGTCCGCAGACTTCAGCTGGAAAAGTCAGAAGTCAGAGGATGAGGATATGGAAGGACTGAGCAAGATTTTCTGTCTTCAAATAAAATAATAACAGCGTCCTAGCCCTGCGGGAAGCCCCTGGGGGACTCTGTTAGATGTTTCCTAACAGTCCAGCCCCAAAAATGCACTGGAGGGGGAGGAAAACCTCCCCCTTGTGAAAAACTCCCGGGCTCTAGGGAGGTGAAAAGCTAGGAATGGAGCTGGGCTCACGCAGGCTTGCTTCCTCACTCCCTCTGCTGGTCCTTTCGTGAAGAGAAACCAGTGGCAACTGGGAAATAAAGCCCACCTGCTTGACACGGCCAAGGTGGAGTTTTGGTACTTGCCATTCTAGAGTTTATCATTTATTTTGATAGAAAGAGTTCTGGCATATCTAAATAGCATATTCATATTTATATGTCGTATTTATATCTAAAAATCACATTTATGTCTAAAAATCATATCTAAACATCAGGTTTATATCTAAACATCAGGTTTATATCTAAATACAATTTTTCTATTATATGATATTTCTATTTAAATATATTCATATCTAAATACCATATTTATATCTAAATTTTCGATTTAAATATCATGTTTATATTTGCTTCTGGAGGTGGTGTAGAGGCTACAGAAGTGTAGGGCTGTCAGTTGGACTTGAGGATCTTCAAGGTCTTTTCCCACTGTGTAAATTCTAGGATCACCAGCTCTAATTGTCAGCTGGGGACACCCTTTCAGGCCTGGCAGGCAATATAAAAGAGGTGATTATTCTTCCCAGCCTGAGCCTTGCTCACAATAAAGCTGGTTTTAGTCGGTGGAAGGCGATGTCCTCAGACGGTACTGGGCTTTAGATGAAGTGGTGTCTGGGACACCATCCCTGCTCTCCAAGATCGTGACGTTTCGTGGAGAGATCGTCGTCGATTGTCGTTCTCAGGGTTCTACTCCTGGTTGTTTTTTGTTTTTTGTTTCTAGCACCCTGTTCTGGACGAACCGATCGCCGAAGCCGTCTGCATTATTGCGGACACCGACAAATGGACGGTGCAAGTGGCCAGTAGCCAGAGACGGATGATCGAGAACAAGCTGGGAAAAGAAGTGTTAGTCTCCAGTCTCGTCTCCAACCTGCTTCATTCCACCCTTCAGCTCTACAAGCATAATTTGTCTCCCAACTTTGTGAGTATGAAGGCCAGTTGGGAGGGGGGTGGTTGCTTTAAAGCATCCTTTCACTTCATAGCTTAAAGAGGGTGAAGGTTCCGTTCAGGTGATTTATCTGTCGCTGCAGTTTCGGTAGCCGGCGCGTCCCCTGAGGTGACTCTTAAGAGTTGTCTGTGGAAAGGTGGCTCTGTAATCAATTAATTCTGATTTAACAGGCGAGCAAAGGCTTCTGCTCAAAAATAAGAGACTTGCCAGTGAACACCTTACTAATTATTCCTAGAGACGGCCACGGGGAAGGCAGTAGAGGGACGGGGTCTGTGCTGCTCTGTCTTCTCCCTGTCACAATTCCCTTTGCTTTCTAGTGTGTCATGCACCTGGAAGACCGGCTGCAGGAGCTCTATTTCAAAAGCAAGATGCTGTCCGAGTATCTGAAGGGCCAGATGAGAGTTCACGTCAAGGAGCTGGGCGTGGTGCTGGGGTATGATCGCAACCTCCCTCCCGGCAAATCCTCCCCCTGGGCTCGTTCGCAGCGGGGCTGGAGCCGTAGGCTGGCGTAAATCACCCGTGGCCGCCGGTTTCTCCTTAGCCATTGCTTGATCCTGAGGATCCCCCAAACTTTCTCTCTCGTCTCCGGGCAGGAAGATGAGCTCAGCACTCCAGAGCTTATCAGACTCCTTCCTTAGTTGGGCAGTCGCCTCTGAACAACGTGGGGCACCTGATTCCTTCAGGTTGGCTTTCCCTACGTGGCAGAAAACACCCACTGTGTCCTGTAGGGCACATAACTCCTCTCTGGGGATGCGGGGCGCAGGCAGAGAAGCTATTTCAGGGGTGTTTATAGGAAGGCTCTGAATATCTTCTTCTGCAGAGGGGCCCAGGGCGAGCAGGAAGGCACAGGGAGCACGTCTGGAGCGGGAGATGGGGGAGCAGCTGCAGGGGGGGAGCTGCAGCACCGTGCCAGGGCTGCCCTGCTAACTGCAGCAGCGGTTTAGCCTGGCCCTCCGCTCCTGCGCTTTGCCCCCAGTCATCGCTCCCTTCGCTGCGAGGGTAGGAAGGATTCTGCTGGTTTTCCTCCCTCCATCTGTTTTCTCAGCCGTTTGTTGTGGGGAAAAAAAGCCCAGCCAGGCAGGTAGGAGCTGAGGCGGCGCTGGCAGCACGGAGCTGTCGCTCCACGGCGCGAGCCGGCACGGCTGATGGGACGTGGGAAGCAATCCGGGGGCTGGAGGGTGTCCCCAGCTGGCGCTGCTGCCTGAGGAGTCAGTGCAGTCGCCCTCAGTTTGCTCACAAATCTGGGGGCTGGAACCCTCTGCTGGGAGGCTGAGCTGGGAGAGTTGGGCTTGTGCAGCCTGGGGGAGAGAAGGCTCCAGGGAGACCTTCTGGGGGCTTTTCAGGGCTTCCAGGGACCTGTCAGAAAGATGGGGACAGACTTTGGAGCAGGGCCTGTTGGGACAGAACTAGGGCCGATGGTTTGAACTAAAAGAGAAAGATTTAGACTGGAGAGAAGGAAGAAGTTGTTGCTGCTGAGGGTGGTGAGAGCCTGGCCCAAGTTGCCTCAAGAGGTGGTGGCTGCCCCATCCCTGTCCCCATTGCAGGGGAGGTTGGATGGAGCTCTGAGCAACCTGCTCGAGTTGCAGATGGCCCTGCTCCCTGCAGGGGAGGGTTGAACTGGATAAGCTTGAAAGGTCCTTTTCACCCAAACCAGTGTGTGTGCCCTGAACGCCCCTCGGAGCCGGGGGCGCTCACGTCCCGAGCACAGACACCCAGAGTCATGGTTTCTAGCGCCCATGTCCAGCCTGGCTCTGCTTCGGCTTGGACTAAATGTGACTCTTCTGCTTCCTTCCAGGATTGAATCCAGCGACCTCCCTTTACTGGCAGCTGTAGCAAGCACTCACTCTCCCTACGTTGCCCAGATACTGCTTTAAAATGCCAGAGGCCACAGACATGGACTTTCCCCCCTCCTCCACTCTGGATACAAGGTGGAAGATGACTTGTTCTGGCTCCTTTCTCTTCGAAGCAACTCCAAACAAACTGCTCACTGAGCTGCACCACCTCCTTATACAACTGCGCCTTCTGCAAACAGCTTGGTCAGTTATAAAAAAGGATAAAGAAAGGAGGAAAAAGCAAACAAACAAACCCAACACCACCTAAGCCCGAAAAAGCAGCCACAGAAAAGCAAAGATTTTAGGAAAAGCTGAAGATCTGCCTT
>VWZK01020840.1:191403-209040 GCA_013396935.1 Baryphthengus martii | reverse complement strand
TTTTTTTTTTTTTTTTTTTTTTATCAGTTTCCACCTGGGTGGCTAATTCTTAATTTATGCCGGGGTGTGTGAGGAAGAGCTGCTGTGAGGAAGGGATGATGGAATCCCCAGTTATAAACTTCCCAAGAGAAGGCAGCAGCTGTCCTCGGACCGGCTTCTCCCGAGGAGCATCTCGTTCAGATCTGAAACCCCGGCGTATTTGTAAACACCACCTCCTTTTTTCATGTCCTACTCAGCTCCTGGATACTTCCCAGAGGAAGAACCAGGGGTTGAGGGGTGGGGGTTGTTTTGTTTTGTAAAAAGCTTATTAATGACGCTCAGCTCCTAAATTTATTTATGATCTTTCTCCTGGCGAGAGGGCACTGCGGGGGCAGCACGGAGGGGACAGGGAGGAGGCAGGAGGAAGGCAAGAGACAAGCTAGCGATGGAGATTCTCTTTCTCAGCCGGGTGTTGTAACCAGTATTAAATGTTTATAATGTTTAATTGTTGCTTTATACTAAGTGATGCTTTTCTTCCACAAGGTAATCAAAATGTTTAAAAAAAAAAAATAATCTGAAGAGACCGTTGGTCGAAATTTCCCCACGGGGTCCCCACAACGACGGGACTTTTTACCTCCTGACTTTTTTTTTATGGTCTGTAATGTTCTTGCAACGCCGCGTTCTTTCTGCGGCTCTGGAAATTGTCAACTAGAAATGATTGTACCAAAGCATTGGGGGAAAAAAAACACGAAACAAAAAAACAAAAATCAAATAGACTATTACCCTTAATTGCTCAGGTAACCAATTGATACATTTTTTTAAAACCCATTCTACGACAAAACTAACGACCGTTGGTTACGCCGTAGTACAGCGATCTCAAAGGAATTATTCGACAGCTACAGCCAGGATGCAGAGGACTCTCATCCCTGTTCTACTCACCCGTGTAACGACCAGCGGAAAAGGGTGGTTCTTTTCTTTTCTCCTCAGCCTTCCTCCTTTCCTCAGCCGTCGCCGTTCCCTCGTTGTATATACGACAGTTGTACGAATAACCGATGGCCCCCGGCTGGTGTAAGTCACGGACAGAGACAGTGGTAGGTGGACGATGTTTTCAAAGGCTCTACTACCTCACTTGAACTGGACGCTTCGTTACGAGGCTTTTCTTCGCGTGTTTGTCCCGGCAGCCGATTAACGTCACTGAGTTTTTAGGTTCCGTTTTCCTGGCCGACCTTCAGCGTCTCGCCGTTCCCGGGTTCCCCGCGGCAGCAGGAGATACGCGGTCGCTCGGTCGCTCGACTCTACGGACAGCTCTATTAATAATGTCTTTTCTGTAGCCGTCGTTTGAGTAGCCTAGCACGCCTGCTCTTGTTGTGTGCCCAGTTATTTTAAATACGGATCTAGTTGAACCATTTGATAAACTTGGGACGCAATCGGAGCCATCCCAGCCGCAAAACCCTCCTCCCTTCCTTCTCTGGGGCCAGGATTTCACCCAGAGCGGGTTGGGGTTTGTTTTTTTTTTCAGTCATATTTCAAATCTGTCACTTCAGACTCTGTTCCAGGGAAGCTCCACGTGGCAAACCTTTTGCACGTAGGGCTGAGTCTGCCTGAGCGACTCAACCCATCGTCGATATCGGCAGCGCCGTTTGAAACTCTCCGGTGTCAAAAACCAAATGCCCATTTCCGTGGGGAAGAAACTGGTGTTTAATACGTGATCTGAGGTGACTTTTTTCCCCCCGTCTTCTCCAACTGCCCTCTCCCCACCACGCAGCTCTATGACATCTGCCTTTTGGAACCAGCCCAGAACGTCGGGGCCCGGTTGTGTAAACACGTTTTTAACGGAACGCAGGATTGAGCTCGGAACAGGAGTTTGTGACTCTCGGCTCTGGCGGTAGTTACGATTCGGAACGTTGTAGGCAGGGCAGCCTTTGTAACCTGCTGACGTCGGCGTCACCGGGCTCCGTGGTGGGACCTCAAGGACGTGCTCCTGCCCTGGGCTCTGCAGAGGCTCCTGATGAGGATTCCCCCCAGAACACGTGCCCAGAATCGCACTGTCATCCCAGCACCTCCCAGGACCGTGCTTCTGATGATCCTTGCAGGAAAACACGCGGTTCTCCTCCGCTCAACCGCGATTAGGCCAGTTGTGGGCATTGCTTGGAAACGGAGCGGACTCGAAAAAGGCCCTTGGGCAGCTCAAAATCGGTATTAACTTGAGGAGGAGTAAAAAGGTGGTTGTTGGGCGGCTTCCTTCTGCCGAACGCGGCCCGTTAACGACATCCCGACGATGTGTCCTGGGCGAAGCGGCTTCAGATGTGGCTTCCTCGTCGCCCACCCGCCCTCGGGTGCCGGTCCCCGCTGGGCCCTGGCGCGGTGCCCCCCCAGCAGTATTTGCGGTCAAAAGGCAACCAAAACCCTCACGTGACGGGAAGTTTTTCTGCAAGTTGGCTCTGTAGGGTACCCAAAGGAGGCGGTACGTGCGTCTGTCTGCTCAAAAATACAAGAAGGGGTCTTTGCCAGGACTGTAGCATCGGCTTTTCGACAGCTGATGGCCATTGTTTTATGTGAAGAGAAAAACTAACATTTGATTTTCTTCCCCCCCTCCTCTTACCAATCATCCATTAACAGGTCTTAATTTTCTGGCTGAAAAACTAAGTGTACTAGGCAGGCAAACGAGCAAAATTTGGGTTTGTTGCAATTGGCAAACACTGGGCTGCTAAGAACAACAACAACAACAAAACATTTAAAAGAAAGGATTTTACACCTTTGCGTATGTTTTCCCCTCTTAGTTGTTCTAGGTGTTTTATGACAATTTTTTTGCTTTCTCTAAATTATTTAGATGGTGGTACTTGTACAATGCTGGGTAAAATGTACATACTTGTTATCTCTTCTGGTTTTTTGTATATATTTCCCAAGATGTGCACTTGTATTATAATAACCATTCCCAATTTTAGGGGAAATTTGTGCAATAAATACAGTATGTCAATTTACTTCGGGTACAGTTTTGTGTCCCTTTTTTTATTCGTGCAGCGCCAGAGCGTCGGGGAGCGCATCAACCGCAGCCAGCTCCAGCTTGGCCTCTGCCCGTCTCCGGTCGCACGTCCCTCTTGGGTCGTGTGCTTCCCAGGGCTGCTGCAGCCCTTGCATCTGGGGGCATGGAAGGAATTGATCGTTTCCAAGAGGAATTTGTGTTGGCACTCGCTGCCCCCTCCCCTCTGGGTGTCAGTGGCCCCGAACAAGCCCAAGTAAGACGGGAGGTGGTCCCGGCCCCTCTCCCGACGCTTGACTTTGCGTGAGGAGAACGTGAAAGCGTAAACCCGTGGTCTTGGCACTAGTCCGTTCCCAAATTTTCCCGCAAAGTGGTTTGTCACGCTGCTGGAGCGTTTGTCCTTCCTCTCTCAGCAGTCACAACCCCTTCTCTGTCTCAGCCCCCGGGCTGCTGCTCAGGACTGAAGGTTACTGAGAAGCCTTTGTAAGGTTTTGTTAGATAATGAAGTTTGAATTGTGGTAGGGTGCTGGCAGGAAAAGTGAAATCATAATCACACAACAGGAAAATAGAACTTGGGAAGGTGCAGCCCAGCGTACGTACGAGGGCTTGCGGAGCATTCAGGTGGTCTTGAAGGGGCCGTAAATAATGAGATGATGGAGACCTTTGCCTGGAGCAGCTGCATCCACTTATTGAAAAAAGCTTTCCCGTGGTTTCCTCTCCCGGTGCTCACCAGCCCCAGGTGCTCTCCCTGCACAGGAGGTGCAGCGCTGGCCTAGGGACCGGCTGGGGTCTGAGCACAGGTAAGTGGCCCTGTCCCCATTCGGCAGCGACCGGCTGCTGGGCCCCGGAGGCTGCGGATCCGACGGGCAGCCCAGCGGGACGGCGCGGACCGAGCTTTCTAGGCTTTCCACTTGCACCTGCCGAGTCCTGTCTTGTAAAAAGATAACCTGTTACCCAGCTGTTTTGTTTGATCTCTAGGAGGAATGAAAGCCCCGAGAGCAGAGTTGGGAGTGTTTAAACTGGTGCCACCGTGAGCCTTTCCCACAAGCAGGGAAGGGAGGAATTGCTCAGACTGTCTGTTCTCGGTTCCTGTTGTCAGCAGCGTTTTATGGAGCGTGGCCAGAGAAGGGCAACGGAGCTGGGGAAGGGGCTGGAGCAGGAGTGTGGTGAGGAGCGGCTGAGGGAGCTGGGCTTGTGCAGCCTGGAGAAAAGGAGGCTCAGGGGAGACCTTCTGGCTCTCCACAACTCCCTGACAGGAGCTTGGAGCCAGGCAGGGTCAGGCTCTGCTCCCAAGGAACAGGTGCCAGGACAAGAACCAGCCTCAAGTTGCCCCAGGAGAGGTTTAGGTTGGAGCTGAGGAACAATTTGTTGCCCTGCAGGGTTGTCCAGGCCTGGCCCAGGCTGCCCAGGGCAGGGCTGGAGTCCTCCTGATCCCTGGAAGGGTTTCCAAGGCGTGGAGATGTGGTGCTGAGGGACAGGGCTCAGGGGTGCCCTGGTAGGGATGAGGGAAGGGTTGGACTCAATGATCTTAAGGGTCTTTTCCAACCAAAACAATTTTATGTTTCTCTATCAAATATTTTAGTGCTCTGTGTGGATGGGACAACGTAAAGGCAACCACTAGAGAATCAATTGCTTTTCAGTAACTAAGACAGGGGTTCCTTGCTGGTCCTGGTGCTCGGGTGCCACATTGGATTCCAAAGGCAGAGGCTGCGATCCCACCGGAGGTGTGGAGCGGGCAGCACCGAGCCCGGGCTCCAGCAGAACCCACGGCAGGAGACGCTCCTGCAGCTTTCGCTGGTGCCACAGAGGAGGCAGCGAGACTCGGCGGCGGGATCCTGGCGACGGGCGCTTGCGCTCTCCTGCTGGAACCAGCTGGCTGAGGGCACCTAACGGAGAACGGGAAACGTCGTGTTACCGGAGTCGACGGCCACAAGGCGTCCTCCTGACGGGGGATGCGCGAGGTGAGCCGGGAATCGCACGTCTGCGGGGGCGCTTGGCAGGGGAGGGTGCTGGCGGTGAATTCGGCGGCGCCATCGCTGCAGCATCGCGAAAACGCGGATGGTTGTGCCCAGGGTTGATTTCCCTTCTAACTCCCCGGCTCGGCTGGCGCACAGTGCTCGCTAGCCAGTGTGGCTCCTTTTCAGCGACTCCCTCAACATTCCTGAAACCTACTTCTCATTTAAACTGTATTTTTTTTATCTTGAAAGGTTGGGTTAGATGATCCTTAAGGTCCCTTAAGAGCCACAGGGATGATGAAGGGAGTGGAGCAGCTCCCTTCTGAGGAAAGGCTGAGGGAGCTGGGGCTCTTGAGCTTGGAGAAGAGGAGCCTGAGCGGTGACCTCAGGAATGTTTATAAATATGGAAAGGGCGAGGGTCAGGAGGACGGAGCCAGGCTCTTCTCAAGAACGTCCAGTGCTAGGACAAGGGGCAGTGGGTGCAGCTGGAGCAGAGGAGGTTCCAGGTAAACATAAGGAAAAACTTTTTTATGGTTAGGGTGGTGGAGCCTGGCCCAGGCTGCCCAGAGAGGTGGTGGAGTCTCCTTCTCTGGAGACTTTCCAACCCCCCCTGGATCTGTTGCTGTGTGCCCTGCCCTGGGTGATCCTGCTCTGGCACGGGGGTTGGACTCGATGATCTCCAGAGGTCCCTTCCAACCCCTGACATTCTGTGATTCTCTGTGATTCCTTCCAACCTGCTATTCTATGATTCTATGATTCTAATTCCCTTTTGCCAGAGACTCAAGCCATAGGCATCCAAGAACCGCAGCATCGTTCACCCGCCCCGTGATTACCGGGGGGGCTGCAGAAGAGTTGGTGATTATTTTCTGCGTGGCTTGGCTCAGTCACCCCAGGGTGGCTCCTGGGCCTGCAGGGTGGGAAGCAGCTCCTCGGGTGGCCGGTGCCTGCAGAAATGCGCAGAACTCCCGAGCGGCCAAACCACCTTCGCTCAATTCTGTTGCTGCAAACGCGATTTAAACGTTTACCGTTAAAAAATAGCGGGAGTTAGAACCGAGCACACCCTCTGGAGTCTTTCAGGTTGTGTTTGTGCCGTAAGTCACGGCTTTGCCGAGTGGCTGCGGGTCGGCCGGGTGCTGAGGATGTCATCTGCCCCGAGGGACCGCTGCTGGGCAGCGTTTCCTGCCTCGGCAAGGTCTGCCGGCTGTCCTGTGGGGCTGGATACGTTGGGTGGCCTCTGGAAGCGAACACCTTCACGTCACCCATCACCTGCTTGGATCCTGCACAGGTCTCCGCTCGCTCGCAGTCCGTCTCCTGCTCCGAGGAAGCGCGGTAGCGGGAGGAAACGCGCTACTCCCGTCTCTTTGTTTATTTTCGTGAACCAAAAATATTTGTACAGCGGCAGAAGCTGATTTCTAAACCTCTGCCTGTTCCTGCTGTTTGTTCCCAGCTGGAGTTGAAGGCATCTGCTCCGAGGGTGGGGAGCCACCGCCTGTGCTCCTGCCTCCCGAGAACCAGCCGCGCCGGGGCCCGCGGAGCTCTCTGTGCCAACCGCCGGCGATGGCTGCGCAGGAGAAAAAAGGTGTCGAGGGCGGGCGGACGACAATAAGTCGCTGTTCCTGTGGTTGGAGACGTTACTGCTGAAGGAAAGGCCTCCTGCAGAACACGGCGAGTGCTTTGTGGTGAGGCACCTGGCAGCCCCTCCTGCGCTGCCGGCGGAGATCGTATCTCCTGCACGAGCCGAGAGGTGCAGCGCGGTGCCCCGGGCTCCTTCCCCGAGCCGTGACGTCGGAGCGCGTCGGGTCGCTTCCCCTGCCCGGTGCCTGTTGCTCAAAGCCCCTGTGGGTTTGTGCAACGCTCAGCGTGGCCGGTCTGCGGGCAGGGCAGCTCGTGCCGGCGGATCCGGCCCGTCGGCACCCACGGGAGCCCCGCGATCCGGGCTGCGGTGGGCACGGGGCTGAACGACCGGCCCCGGTGGTTGGCCCTGCCGGCTTCGTCACGCTGGGGTCCGGTGCTGCCGTAGACACTCGCCGGTGTTTCAGGGCCGGATTTCCCCCCAAGCTCCATCCTGGAGCTGTTTGGGTGCTCGGACAGCCCCGAGGGTGAAGAACCATGACTCCTGGGCAGGGCTGGGAACCTGGCTGAGCTCCGCTGCCATTCGTTTGGCATCGGTGAGGCTTCCTGGAGCAGCCTGCAGATCCTCATTGTGCCATCTGAGGTCTAAGGGAGTATCTGGGCCATAGGTTGGTCGCGGATTTCAAAAGCATCCCAGGAGATAAGCAGATTCCTGTTCCTTGTGACACCGCTGCTCTGGCTGCGCCCCATCTCCAGCCAGGCCCTGGAAGGGAGAGGAGCCCCAGCCCAGGTGCTGGTGGGGGGTCCTGGGCTGATCCAGCCCTCGCTCCCAAAACACCTTCGGGTCGTCTCTTTGCTGTTGTTTCCCTTAAGGACCCACAACTTGGCTCCTTCTGTAACGGTTTCTCTCTAGATCTGTCTTCTCAGAGATGAAGTGATAGACCAAGAAAAGTCTCCAATTTTTATTGTCTTAGGGTGAGGGTGACAGGAGGGAAACACCCTGCCCTGCCGCAGCTTTTTCCCATGGTAAAACCTTCTGGCTTTTGCGTGGACAAGAGGGAGCTTCTTCCTCGGACACAGGTGCCGCAGACACCGGCGGTCGGGACCGGCCCTGGGCCTGCCGGGCTTTAGCCCACAAAGATGTTGTTTGATGCTGGTATTTTTTTTTATTTGAAGATTTCATCTGCCTTGTGCTTCCTAAACTCTGAGAGAGGAACTTTCTCCGATCACCGTGCCTTTGGCTGCTCCTGCTGTTCAGTTCCTAACCGCTGTAACCAGAGCGTCTGTTTAAGCTGGAACTTGCTTTTTTTCCTGTTCATTAACTCCTTAATGTGAGGTTTGGTGCCTCTGGTGGGACAGACTCAGCTTTTTTTTTCCTACAGAAAACCACTGAGGAGGCGCAGGGCACCGCAGGGGGCGTCCCGTTGCGGCTCTGCTGCGTTGGAGCGACTGCGCCAAATGAGATGTGGGGCCGCTCGCGTCCTTAGCTCCTTCCCAAGGAGAATGGGCCGAAGTCGCAGCTCTGGGACGCACATTTGCGTCGCTCGTGGTATCGCTGGGGCCGGGCCTGAGAGCTGAAGGTGGAGTTTGTCCCNCCGAGCCGTGACGTCGGAGCGCGTCGGGTCGCTTCCCCTGCCCGGTGCCTGTTGCTCAAAGCCCCTGTGGGTTTGTGCAACGCTCAGCGTGGCCGGTCTGCGGGCAGGGCAGCTCGTGCCGGCGGATCCGGCCCGTCGGCACCCACGGGAGCCCCGCGATCCGGGCTGCGGTGGGCACGGGGCTGAACGACCGGCCCCGGTGGTTGGCCCTGCCGGCTTCGTCACGCTGGGGTCCGGTGCTGCCGTAGACACTCGCCGGTGTTTCAGGGCCGGATTTCCCCCCAAGCTCCNGGATCCGGCCCGTCGGCACCCACGGGAGCCCCGCGATCCGGGCTGCGGTGGGCACGGGGCTGAACGACCGGCCCCGGTGGTTGGCCCTGCCGGCTTCGTCACGCTGGGGTCCGGTGCTGCCGTAGACACTCGCCGGTGTTTCAGGGCCGGATTTCCCCCCAAGCTCCATCCTGGAGCTGTTTGGGTGCTCGGACAGCCCCGAGGGTGAAGAACCATGACTCCTGGGCAGGGCTGGGAACACGGCTGAGCTCCGCTGCCATTCGTTTGGCATCGGTGAGGCTTCCTGGAGCAGCCTGCAGATCCTCATTGTGCCATCTGAGGTCTAAGGGAGTATCTGGGCCATAGGTTGGTCGCGGATTTCAAAAGCATCCCAGGAGATAAGCAGATTCCTGTTCCTTGTGACACCGCTGCTCTGGCTGCGCCCCATCTCCAGCCAGGCCCTGGAAGGGAGAGGAGCCCCAGCCCAGGTGCTGGTGGGGGGTCCTGGGCTGATCCAGCCCTCGCTCCCAAAACACCTTCGGGTCGTCTCTTTGCTGTTGTTTCCCTTAAGGACCCACAACTTGGCTCCTTCTGTAACGGTTTCTCTCTAGATCTGTCTTCTCAGAGATGAAGTGATAGACCAAGAAAAGTCTCCAATTTTTATTGTCTTAGGGTGAGGGTGACAGGAGGGAAACACCCTGCCCTGCCGCAGCTTTTTCCCATGGTAAAACCTTCTGGCTTTTGCGTGGACAAGAGGGAGCTTCTTCCTCGGACACAGGTGCCGCAGACACCGGCGGTCGGGACCGGCCCTGGGCCTGCCGGGCTTTAGCCCACAAAGATGTTGTTTGATGCTGGTATTTTTTTTTATTTGAAGATTTCATCTGCCTTGTGCTTCCTAAACTCTGAGAGAGGAACTTTCTCCGACCACCGTGCCTTTGGCTGCTCCCGCTGTTCAGTTCCTAACCGCTGTAACCAGAGCGTCTGTTTAAGCTGGAACTTGCTTTTTTTCCTGTTCATTAACTCCTTAATGTGAGGTTTGGTGCCTCTGGTGGGACAGACTCAGCTTTTTTTTTCCTACAGAAAACCACTGAGGAGGCGCAGGGCACCGCAGGGGGCGTCCCGTTGCGGCTCTGCTGCGTTGGAGCGACTGCGCCAAATGAGATGTGGGGCCGCTCGCGTCCTTAGCTCCTTCCCAAGGAGGATGGGCCGAAGTCGCAGCTCTGGGACGCACATTTGCGTCGCTCGTGGTATCGCTGGGGCCGGGCCTGAGAGCTGAAGGTGGAGTTTGTCCCAACCTGTTAACGGAAAACAAAGGTTTTCCCCGAGTGGTGTAGGAAATGAAAATGGTGTTTGAGATGGAAGAGAGTGGAGTCGGGCTGTGGAGGCTGGGGGAGGGAATTTCTTTCAGAAAGGAGCGTCTTGCTTCCTAAAGGCAAATGGATTTTGTTTTCTTGGCTAATAAAATGCATTTCTAGAACGTTTGCACTGTTGTCACCAAAAGGAAAGAGGTTTATAAACGACCCAGAGCCGGCCCAGAAAGCGGTGGTGGGAGGGCACGGAGCCAAAGCCCGAGTGCGTGCAGGGGTGCCCACAGCAAGGCACTCAGTCAGCACTTGGACCGCCGGTGGGACCTCTCCTGAGCAAACTGCCTCATTTCGAGGCTCCGGGGTGGGGACCGTGAGAGGTCGTCGGGCCGCGAAGGTGTTTATGAACAGTGACTTTGGGGAAGAGGCCTCGGATGGGTCTGTGCGCTTGCTTTGCCCGCCAGAGAGGCTTTTCACTTTGGAGAACTCGGATGCGTTTTGAAAAGACTCCGTTCAGCAATTCTCCTGTAATTACTTCAAAATTACAGCCACGAGTAATTACGCTTTTCAATAGCTTATTGAGTGCGCTGAATCTGAAGAAATTAACTACCAGATTTTCAAGGAGTAGCTTTATTAATAGCAGCTGTAACTAGAAATCTTGTCTAATTTTGACCGCCACCGAAAGAGCAGAAAGGATAAGGGCTCCTGTTTCCGCGCATTAACAATACGACTGATCAAATTTGCAGGAGACGTTCCCGGCGAACGAGATAATTACAGCCGCGCTGCTTCTGCCCCGATAATTAATGATCCCGCACTTTATACTCCGGGCTTGTTTTTCTCGTACAGCTCCAACAGTTTAACTCAAGGTCTTGAGCTCTGTCGTTCCCCACGACGTCGTTCGGAGGCCGGTGAGGCTGGAAAAGCCATCAGCCTGGAGGCAAATTGATTTTTCAAAATGCAGCTTGAATCTGCGAACCATTTCTTAAATTATAGGTTAGGGAAAACCAGGCCCTTCCCATGGAAACAGAGACAGTTTTGTAACAACCGGAGGCTTGAGCTGATTTTATATGAAAATCAAAGGCCCTGTCTTGGGCTGGTGAGAAGCCCCACGGCTCCGGGCAACTGCAGCTCTTCGCTGCTCTGAATTCAGACTCCTGGGTTTAGGGGGAAAATGATCTTTAGCCTAAATACAACTTTTCAAATATGTTGTAGCTGACAGTCATATCCTCATCTGTATTTTTTTTCCCAGGCTTTTTCTCACTGGGAAGCTGCTGACCCCGTGGGATCAGAGATTCCTGCAGCAGGTCAGCCTTTGGTCTGCGAAGGAAGCACCGGCTCAGGCAGCTCAGCCCACGAGGGATATGTCCAGTGCAAGTCTTCAGCCTCTGAAATTGGAGGTGAATTTCCTTTTTTTTTTCAGAAGGTGGGCAAGGGAGGAAACGTTTTCCATCAGCAGTGTCTGTCCTCCGCCCTCATTGCTTACACTCCCAGCATGCGAGCTCATTAAGCGTTTCTAATTAATTTGTGAGCCGGCTCTTTCCTGTTTGGGCTGCCAGCTCACAAGGCAGCTGAGCATCATCACTGGGGCATGTGGTGGTCTCACCACCTCAGCGTGGAAAACGCTTCCGCCAGCAAAGCCGTAACCCCCTCCTTGCCCGCGGTGTTGCCGACAGCTCCGCACGCGGCAGCGCCGTCACCGGTGGGCCGGGCAGCGGCCACCACGCCTTCAGCCTCTGCGGGGTCTCCACTCACCATCAAGCAGCGGCCAGATCCCTGGAGGGACTTTTGCAGCTGCTGCTGGTGGTGCCCGTGCCGGCCGTGGGCTTCTGCCGAGCTCCGCTCTCTCGGCTTCTTGTGAAACTCTTCCTGCTGGTTTTGGTTGTAGATTCTCTACCGTTTGTGGGCACGCCCTGCTTTTAGACCACGACTGGAAAAAAACCTCTGCAGTGGTTCCTGCTACCTCGAGGTCTCCTCGACTGCAAGCCCACAAACTCTTTCCATTTCTCTTGGTACCTTCTTTAAAAAGGGCAGCCCATTTGTAGTACCCTCCTGGAGACAGACCCAATTCAGAGCTCACGAAAGAGCAACTACGGCAGCCGTTGTTTATAGGAAAGAAAACACTTCTGCTGCAAAGGCAGCTCTGCCTGGGATGAAGGCAGCGGTGACACCCAACTGTTTAAACGCGCTGCAGACGGCTACGGAAAGAATCTGCCCCCTGGCCGAGGCTCCCAGAAAAATGTAAGTCTCTAAAAGAGTTCGAAAAGTTCAGATGTTGAGATATCTGCTGGTACCAGCCACGGCTTTTAGGGCTGGTAGGGTGCTGGGATTATTCCCGGTGGCACAGAGGGGAGCAGGGCACCTGAGCCCTGCTCAGCCTTTCTGAAAAGTCACAGTTTGCTGGTTTGAGTTGCGCAGTCACTTCGCATGCGGCTCTTAAAAATGATATTTCCTTGACGAGGTTGTTCTGGGTGTCACGGCGTTTCTGGAGGTCCACGTGCTTGCTACAGGCCGGGCAGGTCTCTGTGTGGATTTCATCGCGTTCCTCTTTTTTGATGGAAATTGCAAATTCATTTGCAGACACAGCTCTGCCGATGCCCCGGCGGCTCAGCCTCCGTCACCTCGTCGGTGTTTCAGAATTGGGGACGACGGCATCTCAACCCTCACCCAGCTGGAAGGAAATGGATGAACATCTAAAGAAGTGGCCTCTGCCTCGAGATATCAGCCCTGTGGCCCTACCTCACAGATCTTCTCCTGGTTTTTAAATTCATGGTCTCGTAGCAAGAAACCAAATACAAGCAGCTCATTCTGCTCTGAGCAGGAGAAATGACTTCCATGTGGGGTAGGTGATGGCAGGTAAGTGATATGGATGTACTCAGGTGGCATCTGGTTCTATTGGGCGGTGCCCTGAGCCGCGCGCTCGATAATTTGCGTCACCGTGTGATTCATACCATCATCTGACCTTCCTCTAGCTGCTCTTCTGCTTTTATTTCCTTTGCTCCTGACAAGTTACAGTAAAGGAAATTCTTCCTGTGTTTCGTACACAACGCTTCCTTTCATTCAAGGAAGGCTGCGAACGGTTGCGCTTCTAGCATTTAATAACCCAACCGGTACGACCATCCACTTGCAAAGCGCAGGATGGAGGAACACTCCCCTCTCCCCTCACATTCACACTCCCTCCACCACCACCACACACCCTCCAGGAGTTGCTGTATGTTGGTCACTCCCTCCCCTCCCGGGTGAAATCCCTGCCAGGAGACCCTGCGGGCCCTTGGGGTGGGATGACGGGGTTTGCAATGAGGGTCTCTCCCTATTTTGTGTGCTGGAAGGTGAAGTGAGCAGGTCTTCCAGGAGTCTAACTGCTGCTACATCTTGAGTTCTGTCCTGAGCCCAGCAAGGTCGTTGCTCTCGGGTTGGCACTCGTGTCCCTCCTCTGCAGCTGAGGAAGGATGGCTGGTG
The DNA here is from genome assembly GCA_013396935.1 of Baryphthengus martii. Classification (NCBI taxonomy): domain Eukaryota; kingdom Metazoa; phylum Chordata; class Aves; order Coraciiformes; family Momotidae; genus Baryphthengus; species Baryphthengus martii. Next base: position 195,929 of record VWZK01020840.1, on the reverse strand, counting down.
GCCTTGGCTTTTTGATGAAGGAAGGTAAAAGAGAGTCTGGGGGTCTCTCAGCAGGAGCACCTCAGCTATCCACTGCAGGAGAGCTTCTGGGCTGTGGGAAGAGTGTTGTGTCCAGTGCTGGGCTCCCCAGTTCAAGAGAGACAGGGAACTACTGGAGAAGGTCCAGGGGAGGCTGGGAAGCTGCTGAGGGGCCTGGAGCATCTGTGTGGGCAGGAAAGGCTGAGAGCCCTGGGGCTGTTCAGCTGCAGAAGAGCAGCCCCAGAGGGGAGCTGAGCAAGGCTGAGCAAGAGCTCAAGGGCCCCCGGGGGGCAAGAGGCTGGGGCCAGACTCTGCTCACTGGTGCCCAGTGCCAGGACAAGGAGCTGGGCAATCCCCCAACCATCCCATCTGCTGTGACACAGAATTACTGGATGACATTACCAAGGCCAGGAACTCTGGAAGGAGGGGAGGAAGGGAGGAAAACCACACCAAGTGGAAGAAGAGTCATCTGCAGATCTTTCTAAAGTTATAAATAGATGGGATTTGGTCTGCAGGAGACAGTTTGTTCAGTTGTGCTGCTGACATCACGTGAACAGCCCGTATGCTTCTGCATTTGAAGACTAAACCCGACATGCTGGAAACAGGAACTTTCTGGATATTCCTCATGCCGGGGAGGGAACTTGTTTCAGCGAGCTGCCTGATACCATCTCATCCATATGGCTGTGCCTGGGTGGGGGAACGAAACATCTCATTAGATCTGCAGGGCCATTAAAAGCCCGAGCACAGATCATAAGGAATAATAAGGTGGTTTGTCAGCCTGCGAAGACAGATGATAAAAGCAACAGCCTCTGACACCCGAGCGCTTCAATCCGAGGGGACCCAATTTCTCTACCTCGCGAACGTCAGCGGGCGCTCGTTATACTCCCTGGATCAGAAAAATCAGAGCGACGGCATCGAAATGTGACTAAAAGCAGAGGCCGATACAGGGAATTTTGGCCTACATAGCTTTGCGATGAGTTGGCCCAGCGTTCCTGGCTCCCGGGCCTGAGCCGAGTCCACCAAACCGTGCGACGCATCTTGCCGATCAACCGATAGTTTATAGACAGGCACAGAAACACAAGCACACGGCCACCTGTCTTCCTACAAACACACAAAAGAAAGGCAGGCAGCGGGAAGCTCCGCGGATCCCGGCTGTACCGCGGATCCCGGCTGTACCGCGGCACCCGTCTCGGCTACGAGAGCAAAGCTCGTGGTGGCCGAGTTCCCCGACGATCTGCCACCAGCGGCGAGAGAAGGGTAAGAATGGCACGTTTCTTTCCTCAGCCTTGCGCTTGATTCAAATGCTGTAACAGTTCTTGGAGGATTCTAGAAATAAGTAGCACGAATTTGATGGCATAAAGCAGAGAAATAGCACAGCGGGCGTTTATTGGCGATTCCTCCATCCAGGCAGCTCAGAAGAAGTCTAGACTGCTGGCCTGTTCCTTGGCAGCAGAGAGGTTGTTTATTATTTTTCCACATGTTCCGGGAATTACTCCATTTACTGAAAAAAGTGGGAGCGCCGCAATCCTATTGACTCAACCCTTTATCGTATTGAAACTGGCTCCTCTCCGTGGGCAGGCCCAGTTCTGTTCCCAGCTCAACGCCGTCGGCCAAAGCGCCGTCCGCTCGCGAACAGCACGGATACAGGGAATGGGAATATTGAGTTATGCGAGTGGTTGGCTTTTAGCCTCTGAAAAGAGCTGCTCAGGAGAAAAACGACAAATGCTGTTGCATGTGCTCTCCGGGTTAGGACAGGTCACGGTCGCAAAATCCCCGCTGCTTGTGAAATCGTCTCGCAACTCACGGCTGTACAACTTTAAGCGGCCCCCAAAAATTAAGGAAAGAGACTTTATTTGAAATAAATCTCAAACTGGCTACCGATGCCGAGTTGCTGCTGGGGAGCTCTCCGTGGCGAGAGTGATTTTTCTTTTTGTTCTTATTTTGGGTTGGTTTTTTTTAAGTTTTCATCATTCTTTGTGCCCAGCTGATTCTTTCACCCACCTTCCCCTTTCTAATTTTTTTTTTTATTTTTTTTTTGGCATGAGGTTTCTACTGTGGTTTAGGCCCCTTTCCTACTACAAATGAAGAAAATCTTCCAGCTGAAGGTTTAACCCGATGGTAACACAAAGAAAATGCAAATGGAGTAGTCACCAGACTGCAGCTCGCCTCCTGTCAGGGCAGGTTTCCTCTCCCCCCGCTCCCCACCGCCCCCATCTCTCGTTTTTTCAGGCTGGAGCTCGGACATCTGTACACTGTTGCTGGATACCTCCAATATCTAGACAGGTCCATATGCTCTTTTAGCTTCTGCCAACAAAGTGCTGGGGCTGGAATCAAATATCTGTAGGTTGTGTGTAGTAAAATTAAAGCGGCAGAAGACAAACCATCGGAAGAGAAGAGCGTGTTTCAGGCGGAGCTGTTCCATCGCGGAGCGTGTGTCTGTTTGGGGCAAGAAGTTCTGGCTTTGGGCAAAACGGCTGCTTTTGTTTTAGGTGGTATTTTATAACAATTTTGAATGCTGGTTTTTTTTTTTGTCAGTTTCTATCATGTTCTATCAGACTCTTGGGATGATGTTGTCGGCTGTACGGTGCCCGGGGCTGACTGGATGCTCTGGTGCTTTGGCAGGAGGAGTTCTCCGCCTCCTGATCCTACCCACTCAACGCTCAACGGAACTCGGAGACCCTGCAGCAGGGTGGTCAACCAGCCATTCCTTGCTTCACTCACACCTTTCGAGTAGCTCAGCAGCCAGCAAGGGCGAGGAATGGCCTTCTTGATACGTGGCTTTTTGCATTTGGACGTGGGAGGGCAACGGGGTAGATGAGAACACACACGTCAGTGTCACGGGACGGTCAGAGCCATTCCAATACTAAAAGCTTTCCCTGTCCTCACTGGCGACTTTCAGAGAGTCCCTATCAATGCATCTTTGTTTTCACAGCAAACGGAGAGCAAATAACCTAATTCACTGTTTGCTTTAGCAGATCGCTCCTGACTTGGGAACGAGAGCTCCAGAAGCCACGCGGTGCCCGACCGGCCGGGAATTACCCGACGCGACGGCCGGGCTGCGATGTTCCTAACCCCACCGTGCAGCCTCAGGCATGAAGTATTTGTTATTCCCGAATTTCCACCTCTCCTCCGTGATATTCTTCTCTTCCCCTCAGTTAAGAGACGTTCTCTTCAGTTGGGAGCGAAGATGGAGGAAATCCTTCGACTCTCCAGTCTGCTCCGGGGAGCAGCTGGGGCTTGTCAGCCCCCCCTCTCTCTGCATATTAATATGATGTAAAGACCTTTCAATCTGCAGGCTGGTTGCCTTCACAGCACGTTCACACCAGCGCTCAGCACGTTAGAGACCATCAAAGAGGTGTGACAGGGAGCACCAAACGCAAGGAAAACGTGCCGCTGAAGGTAAAGCCCGAGCAGGGGAAGCGTTGGAGCCCCGCGTTAAAAAGTCGTTAGGCTCCCCATTTGTTTCAGGCTCGTTGATTAAGGCTGAGAAATTAAAAAAAAAAAAGGGGGTTTTACTGTCACCATGGCCTCTATCACTACTTATGTGCGCTTTAGAGTTCTACTTCAGGAAAAATCTGTCTGTGGGAGGAAGGCCGTGCTGCTCTGGAGTTAAAGAGAACAAAGATGGGGGCTTAGTTTTAAAACTTTTACTATGATACAGCAAAAAGATAAAGATCTCGCGATTCTCATGCTTCATTTCCACACGTCGCCGTTGTCCTTCGCACTGAGGCTCGGGGAGCAGGCACAGTGGGGAACTTTGCTCCAAGAAGGAGCAAAATTAGCGGCGTGACACAAACTGACCGTTTGATTCTTGCTTTTAATTCGGTATCTCACGTTTTCTGGGATTTAATTTCAGAAATTGAAACGTTGAGGTGCGAAACGCTGGTTTGGAGAGATCGATGTTCTCACCCGGGCACCGGGTTGAGCCGTTCGCAAAAGCGGAATTTTCCTGCAAAAACTGCACTAAATGACTTAATTAGCCCTTTGCCTCCCCGATGTCACACCTTTTGACCGAACCACCCCAACCATGTTTTGCTCAGGAGGTGACTCATCAGGACAAGTATCTCTGGTAACAGAGCCCGAAGAGATTCTTCCCGTTGTGGGATCCCAGAACATTTTGTTTTCCTCCAGTGGGGCAGAGGATGAGTTTGTGCGTCTGCCTCGCGGCTCGTTAACCACGCGCTGAGCTCGTAGTCCTTGCCAAGGACGGGAATGAATCTCTGAAAGGGATTTTTATTTATTTATATTTTTTTTTCCAAGCCAAGAAACAAGGGAAAGTCCTGCTTGACTAATCTGATAACGTTTTCTGATCGCACAGCTAGATGGATAGATGAGGGGAGGGCAGTGGATGTGGTCTGTCTCGATTTCAGCAAAGCTTTCCATACTGTTTCCCGCGGCATCCTCGCAGACAAACTTAAGAAGAGTGGATTGGATGGTTGTGTGGTGAGATGGATTTGGAACTGGCTGAAGGACAGAGCCCAGAGAGTTGTGGTCAGTGGAGCAGACTC
>VWZK01020840.1:0-187324 GCA_013396935.1 Baryphthengus martii | reverse complement strand
GAGCGCCTTGTGTTGTTGTCTTCCCGGAGGCGTCGCCCCCCACCCGCGATTTCTGAGGAGTTCCGGACCGGGAGGAGCAGAGCAATAGAATGAGCGCTCCTGTGGATCCCAAGATTAAACAGGCTTTGCGGAAGAAACCGGCAGAGAGGACTCCGGAGGTAAGGAAGCTCCAAGCGCCTTCCCCCGCGGGGTCTTTTTGTTTATTCTTTTAATTTTTTTCCTCTCGGAAAATCCATCTTCCGACAGACTCTGCTGGCCGCCGGGGTTGGCGGTGGTTGCACACGACCGGGCTGCATTCACAAACCTCCGCTCTGCCGAGTTTGGGTCTTTCTTTATTTCTACTTCCCAAAGTTGGATCCCTCGAGGGTTTTAAACACCCCGGCTCCAGCCATAAGGGACTTCAGGCAAAGCTGTAGGAAGAAGAAGAAGAGGTGAATTCCTGAAAAAGAAAATCAGGCATATTTCAGGGATGCAAAACTTCTGGGAAAAGTTAGGCAGCTGAAGAAGGCTTTGCTAACCTGTGCAGCGATGCAGATTTAAACAAAACCAGCCTAATTATGCTTCCCAGGCTTCATAAAGAGATCTTTCTGCCGTGAGTGGGAGGAGAGAAATGTGCGAGGCTGGTGAGCTACAATAAAACGCGTTTTCCAATTAACTACCCCCTCTGTCCCTTCCCCACAAGCTCGTTTCTAATCAGCCGTGCTTTTGGGGGACCGGGAATGGCATGGAGCAGGAATTTCATAGTGAAACAGGTTTGGATTTCACTGAGAGGCTGATGGGAGTTTGTTTGCTTACTCCAGGATTTTTTTTTTCACTTGTTTCACTTACTGTGATTATCTTTTTTAAAAAAAAATTTTTTTTTTTTTGGTAATGTGCTGAAAAATTAGTGGTATGAAATGATACGCTCTTGAGTTTGTCCCTTTGAGACCGGGAAACATCTGTTCTCCCCTGATACTCCATGGAGAGCAGAACGTCCTGCCTGGTCTTCCTTATAAGTTAATTATCCCAAGGCTTCTCAGGGAGAGCTGCTGCAGAGGCAGCTCCAGAGCAGGCCCAGCGGGACAGAGACCCCGATTCCCTCCCAGTCACTCTTGGAAGTGGCTGAAATACGTGGATTTGGACTCAATGTTTACTTGCCTTGGGATATCCGATACATTCCTCCTTGTGTCGCTGCTCCCTAAATTAATCATGAGGGAGCCTCTCTCTTCTGTTTTCTTATTTTTATCGCTCTCCTCTTGCTTCAGACCTTTCTTTCTCTTCAGCTGGAGCCTTCAGTTAGCAAAATTCCATTGCTCGTGTGGTTTGCAGTGTTGGTCAACTGGGTTCGTCCCAGCAGTGTCATTCCCGAGCTGGCATTCCCTGCTGGCTCCTCGTGCCTTTGGCTTTGGGGAGCAGGGAATCTGGTCTGGCCCAAGCTATCTGCCTGCTGCTGCTTCTCAATGCCGACGTCTCACGACTGTGTAGGGCTTTTTACTCCTTTTTTTTTGGTTCGTTTGTTTTTAGGCATCCCCAGTTTCCCCCCTCCAGCAATTACCTTGGAATTCGTTAGGCTTGTCACCTTCTATTGGTTAAAACTGCCTTAAAATGAATATTGTGCTTAACTTTGTGGTGTTAAACTGTCCGATATCACGATGTCCAGCTGCACAGGAACGCGCTCGTGGATTCCCTGTGAGACTGACATTTGGGTCGTGTGCGGGTTTGAATTTGCCAGGGTACCTCAACTGTGGAAAAGAAATATCTAATCTTTATTCATCTGGCTAAAAGTGCCCCTAAAATGATTTGAAAAAATAATAATCTTAATTCCCTTGTTAATCTGGCCCTTTTTTGGCAGGCATTTAGAACCTGCCCAGCAAGACTACTTGTGATTAAAGTGAAACACGTGCTGAAAACTTGGCAGAGTTGGGGCCTCTCTTCCCTATGGATAATCACAGTCGAATCACTTTTGTTTTCTCGGGGGACTTTTGTTTATATACATTTAGAAACGGACCTGATTTCCAGGGAATCACTTCTTGTTTGGGTAGCCTGGTGTGTTTTGGGATTGTCCCCTCTCTGGGTCGTTCCTGCCTGTTCAGACACCAAGTGAAAAATCAAACCTCTCCCCGTCGCATCCGGATTTCCCAAGCGAGGGCTCCGAGAGGTGGTGACAGATGGATCCGGGGTGATAAGGAAACAATTGCAATGTGATTTTAATTTTTTTTTTTTATTATTTGAAATGGTGCTAAGCATCCTGACTCGGGAGCTTGCTTCTGTAGGCTGTGAGATTCAGGTCAGGGGAAGTCCCAACGCGCTCGGTGCAGCCATAAAGGTCAGATCCCGGTTTTGGGTGTCCCTGCGCCGGGTGTACGAGCTGGTGACTCCCGTCTGGAAGTATCCAGTTGTGCGTGGACAAAGAGTGTGGCTTCATTTCTCCCCTCCTACTCTTGTTAGGAAGGTATCATCAGCTCCTCCCACATGGAATCAGCTGCATGGGGCTGCTCCTGCACTTCAGCTGCTTTTTTTAATACAGGAAAACCCCCCAAATTCCCCAAATCGTGGTTGGTGTTTTTATGATGAGCCAAAGCTGCTTGACCCGAGGAGTTTCAATCGTTTTCTGTCCCTGTCTGCCCCATTCTCTGGATCTGAGCCTGCAGTTTATATGAGCAGTTTACCTGGGCATTCCAAATGACAGGGTTGGGGCTGCACTGATTAGTAGCGTGGTCTGGTGCTTCATAACTAGCATCTGGAAAAACACAGATAAATAACCCACACGTCACATTTCACCTACAAGTGGTACAATTATCCCCGTCAGTCTGTTTTTTAGGACGTTTTCTTGATGAAATATTTTCATTTTTAAGATCTGAGGAATGAAGCAGGGAGATGACTGCAGTATTTTCTTTCTAATTTACTTATTTTGGGGAGTTCCCTCCATGGCTTGGCTTGAGTGAAAATGTTAATTCTTGATGCTACAAATATTTTTTGTTTGGAAAAGTCTCTGTTAGGGCAAGTTTTCAGTGTTGTGGTAACATTCCAGTGTTTGCTAATTGTTAATGTGTACAAGTTATGCATATTAGACATGTATACACTTGATTATTTTTTTTTTGGGTGGTTGCTGCTCAGATACTTCATGTGTTATAATCTTCAGTTTTTTTGGTGGGGAGGGGAATTATTTTGCTGATCTCCTGGAGCTCGTCGCTAACATTTAAGGATGTCTGTGTTTTTATCTCCTTGCTGCTCTGTTACTCCATTTAGAAACTTCCTTTGGTGCTGCTCGACTCTGGGAAATATTTTGAATTTTTTTCTTTATTTTCTTGCCTTCCCTCTGCCTCAGTGCATCATAAAATTGGACGGATAGGTGATGCAAGCTGGCTCTTCTTGCGGGAAATCTTCCAGGCTCTTTGCTCATGGCCTGATAACCACGTCTGTGGTGGATTTGTTGTTCTAAGATGCAAGTCTCACTTCAATAAACCTTGTGACTCGTCGGTGACCGTGTGCTGACACTGTCCGCGAGTCTGTCTGACTCTCGGGTTCAGCCTGAAAGTGCAGAATTTGTCAGGATTCTCTCAGACATTGATTTCAAGATTATCCCAAGAAATCATCTCTTCTGTCTTGGCAGGTAGAGGAAACTTTTGCAGTGATTGGACGCTTAGTCACTTAAAAAGAATAAATAAAGATCACACCTATATTTCATCTCTAGGATTTCGTAGACTTGTTTAGTATTTGAACATCTGCATTTTTCTTCCAGGATTCGTATGCTGATGTCTGAGTGGTGGTCAGAGTGTGAGCATCTAGAAAAGCAGATCCTCCTGTCCTTGCAGGGCAAGAACATGGGAATTCCGTACTTCTGTGCAGCGTTTTAGCTTTGTCCTGCACATCATCCTGCCTCTCTCTTGTGTGACCGGTGGGGATAGGAAATCAGCAATTTGGGAATATTTTAATAGAAGGAAACGGTTTGTTCAAAGCAGTAGGAGGGCAGGGCGAGTGTGGAGGCCACTGTGTAGGCTCTTCCATTAAAGGTTGGGTTTTTTGAGGCCCAGAATTCCTTATCAGATCCATACAAAGGCTGTGATGTTGGTCTTTTGGGGAGTGGTTTAGTGCCTACCACAGATAAGGCCTCAGTGGCTGATAGGACAAAAATTACGCTCCTTTTTCTTTCTTTTTCCTTCTGTTTGTTGTTTGTGTGTTGTTTGGTTCCCCCCCCCCTCTCCCATGAGCGTGTTCTCTTCCATTTTTAATGGATCCTTTTCCCAACATAGTTTGCTTTAAGCTCTTCATGACTTTAGAGACAGCATTTCCTTTCCCCGATTCAGAAAGCTTGGCCTTTATTGAACTTCAACCAATTAGAATTTGTTTATACTCCAAGCTCTTAGATTGTCCTAACCTTGTCTTGTTTCAGTAATTCTCAATTAATGTTAATTCAGCTTTATTTGGCAATACCAACTCCGCCTTCTCTTCCTCTTCCCTTTTTATTAATGCAGTGGAAAGAGGAAAGAAAAACTTAATTTGCACAATTATGTCATAGCAGAGTCTGCTGTTTGGAGTCTGGTTTTGCTGTGTCTTGATGGCTTCTATAGAGAGAGAAATAAATCTGCATGAATCTGCATCATGCACAAATAGTACATTGATGGGCATTATAAAATGGCTGTAATAAATAAAATAAATTATTGCTGACAGCATAACAAAGGCACTCTTGTACTGTAGCACAGCTGAGCCAAACAGAGGAGAACATCTGCTTCTTGTTTCCAGAAATAACTGGTATTTTGAAGTGGGTGGTTTTTTTTTTTCTCTCCATCCTTTTAATAATTTTCTGTAAACTCAGTAGGTGAAACAGGGGATTAGTCTTTGTTAAAATCCCCTGTTTCTGTAGTTTGCAGTGAGCTTTTAGCAGCGTTAATGTCACGACCGTGTTGGTTTTGGAGAAGCTTTTAACGCAGCCAGCGTTGTAGAATCCCTACCAAAAAAATGGAGGTGCTTGCAATTGTCTGAAAGCCGAAAAGAAACTGATATTAAATGAAGTTGCAGATACTGGGTTGTATTTAATAGAAATTCCTTACTCTTAGTATGTGGGCCTCCAAAAGAAGGAAGGAGTGATGGAAACCTGACTCCTGCCATAATTTCCTACTGCTTAACCTCTGTCTTATGTTTTCATTCCCATTTTTTTTTTCCCCTTTTGTTAGTGATATGTTGTTTTCTAGCTGTTGCTTTCTAAGGCTCCTGTCGTGCGAGTAACAGTCGTGGAGCTCTAACTGAAGCTGAGCAGCAATTACCTGCTGTAAAATACTCCAAGGTTATTCTGTAGCTCTGTGCTTCTGTATCTTTGCCAGAGAACCACCTCAAAGTGGGTATCAAAGATGAGCTGACCAATGCTATGGAACTTTCAACCCCCTCTCCTCTCCCTCTACTCTGCCCTGGTGAGGCCATCTCTTGAGGACTGTGTCCAGTGCTGGGCTCCCCAGTTCAAGAGGGACAGGGAAATACTAGAGGGAGTCCAGTGGAGGCTACAAGGATGGTGAAGGGAGTGGAACATCTCTCCTGTGAGGAAAGGCTGAGAGAACTGGGGCTGTTTAGTCTGGAGAAGAGCAGCCTGAGAGGGGATCTCGTTCATGTCTAGAAATATCTGAGGGGTGGGGGTCAAGGAGAAGGTGCCAGGCTCTTGTCAGTGGTGCCCTGTGAAGGGAGAAGGGGCAATGGGCACAAACTAGAACCCAGGGGGTTCCACCTCAACATGAGGAGAAACTTCTTTCCTGTGAGGGTGACGGAGCCTGGCCCAGGCTGCTCAGAGAGGTGGTGGAGTCTCCTTCTCTGGAGACTTTCCAACCCCCCTGGATCTGTTGCTGTGTGTCCTGCCCTGGGTGATCCTGCTCTGGCAGGGGGGTTGGACTCAATGATCTCCAGAGGTCCCTTCCAACCTGGTGTTCTATGATTCTATGATCCTTCTGCCTCTCAGATTCAGTTCTGTCGTGGCATGTGGCTGTGCTTGGAAGTTAGAAGAGACTAAAGTCGATGCATCGATTATCACAAGGGGATAACCAAAGGGATCATAAACACGTCCTGATGTGCCTGCAGTTCCCTGCTCATAAAGTCCTGGCTGGGTCACTGTGTACCTTATGCAGATTGTCTTTCTCTCCTCATCGGACAACAGTTATTAATTACCTTTAGAAGAACATAAAACCTGAGAATATAATTATGAATACTTCATAAGAAGTCCTATGGAGGCGACAGGTGCTGTTTTATTTTCTTTCTGCAGGACTGAAAAAGTCAAATGCAGAAAAATCAGTTGTTTTATTGGCAAAAAAATGTTGAGTAACTACAGCTTTGGAGGAAGACCGGAGAGCACACGCACCGCAGTCTGCGCTGCCGCGCTCACGCCGTGTCCTGTCGGCATCTTTGAGACTAGAAAATGCCTAGAATTGTCAGATTTTCTTAACTATTAGATTGGTTTCTTGAAATAAAATGTGTTGTAAAGCCTTTTTATAGCCACCTAGTAAAATTAAAGTTCAGAACAGTAGTACCTGAGGAGTGACGTGGTGGAAATCGTAGCGGTGTCTGGCAGCTCTTCAGGTTCTTGGAGTCTTATTCCCAAGCAGAATATTTTTTCTTTGTTAATGGAGCAGGTCCTGAAAGTCTTATTTCTTTTAATGAAACAGTAATAAACCTTCCCTCCTCCTCCTCCTCTTGTGCTTCCCTGCCACATAGCTTTCAGTGGAAGCTAAAACAAAACCACATTTTTATTTTTTTTTTTCCAAACTGCTCATTAAATTAATGTATTTAAGCTCATGATAAATCCAGTGTTGACAATCCTGGAGGATTGTCCGGCCAGCCTTGGAGCTTTGGGAGAGCCACATCTCTTCAGCTGCCGGCTTGATGAGTTAGGAAGTTTTTAGTGCTTCTTTTTTCCTCTCTTTTGTCTTGTCACGGTGCTTTGGGGGGGAGGAGTGTGTGTATTGAGTGTTATTATTCTGTTTCTTAATATAATGTAGTGTCGTGAGTCTCCATCTCAATTAGACCTGTGGATTTCCTCTAATAAAAAAGCTGAGTGTCCAAGCTCCTGTTCTCCTGCACTAAAACCCTTCTTGAGAATTGATTTTCATAAATTCTGTGTTTGCACCTTGTTTTCTGAGATCTGAGAATGATGTTCTTCAATATGTTGTTCTTCAGTAGACACATCTCAGCCTTTTATTCCAAAAATTCAAACAGCTACCAGCTGATGTGTGTTTGGTCATCTCTTAGTCTTCCTAAACATCCCTGGGAAACCTGTGGAGGTCAAATGTGGTGTCATCTTCCCTCAGACTGGGCAGTTCTCCCTTCTGGATAATTCATATTAACCTTTTGCATTAGTAATCTGTGGCTGGTTGTAGGACTGACACTGAATTCCCAAAGTCTTACTGAAAACGAGTGGAATTCGGCTCTTTGGCTACAGCCGTTCCCGTTGCCCTGCGGACCCGGCTCCACGCTCGTGCCGGGCAGTCGGTTCACCTGTTTCTTGGCCAGAAGTACTCAACAACCTGGCATGTGCTTCAGTACCCAAAGAATTCAGATTATCACTAGTTGGAACCTTAAGTACAACACACTTTCTGAAGCTGAAATCAGCCCCAAATGAATTGCGCTTGAAAAACCAAATCCATCTGTTGTTTCAAATGAAGCAAAATACAATATTGGAGCATTTACCAGTTTAGAAGCAAATGTTGATAGATGTAAATATTCAGCTAGAAGAGCTTCAGTGTCTTGTCTCGGGAGATTTTTTTATTTATTTGGTTTTGATGAGTTTTTTGAGCTTGTTTTTGTTGTGCTTTCCGCAGCAAGACCGAATGTGTTGCTCATATTAGTCTTTTGATTATTTATGTCTCCGAGACACAAAAAAAACATTATGTTGAGCCCTGGACAAGGTACCACATTCACAGAGGAGGGTTTCTGGTTTGGCTGTCCTGCAGCTGTTGTCTGGCTGGAATACCTGCAAGGAAACCTCGCTAGTGGGTCAAGGAAATAAATAGTTTTCCCAGCTTTTTTAACAGTTAAAGCCTGTTGATTTCAGTCAAATATAGATTCATGGCTGCAACCAAGTAAATCTATTTGAGCTTCCAGTACATATACTGGCTTTCCTGAAGTGCCATTGACAAACAGATTTTTCTTAAATTTAGAATCTGTCTGACAAAGTTTCCCTGTTCGAAAAATCCAATGTTAAGTAGAGAAAATAGCAGGAATGTTGCTGGCTGGGTGAGGGTTTTTTTGCTTTCGACTCTTGTGTCCATATTAACCCGTGTTGTGGATGCTGAAGAGTGTCCTGGAAAGAGAAATTTGGGCAGGAGTGAAAGGAATAAAATAACTGAGATGAAAACAGGGAAACATTGTGACCCTTACGGTGGTTTGAAGTGTGTATGTGAATTCTCCAGTTTAATTATTTTTTGCCAGAGCATTATGAACAAAAACTGAAAGAAAAAAACTCAGAAACAAACTCAAAAAAACCCCAGATAATTTCTCCAAGCCAGTTTTCTTTTTCACCCTTCAGGTTGGGTGAAATGCCAAAGAAAACCTGTGATAACAGCTCAGAAAAGTAAATTAGACCGACCATTTGTTCTTCCTCACCTCAGATAGTGCTAAGAACCTGGGACCACCCTCACAGTTCTTCCATCTCATGGCTGGGACTTGATGGTTTTTGGTCTCCTTGGCAGCTGGGGTCCAGTCAAGGCTTTTTCATCACTTAACTATCTGATGCTTACGTCATTAGGGTGTAAAGGAACCGGTGTTACTCCTGGAAGCGTCCCAGCGATCGGCTTGGTGCGCTGGGTTGGGAGGGGTTATGGTCACGCTGCTTTCTAAAGATCTCTTTTAAAAATGGCTCTGTGAAGAGCTGCTGGGGCTGGGTTGTTGCTGCTTTCCCTGGCGTGGACAGAAGCTGGGAGGATTTGTTTACAGTGACTGCTTGGACCTGCTTCTCTAAACCAAACATCTGGGTCGCTGCTGGTGTGGATCTGATACCGCGCTCAAGGGTGTCTTACCTCTGGAGGCTGTAAGAGCCGAAGTGTGCAGAGGTTGGCTCTGACAAGTGGTGCTTTTTGGCACAATTATCTGCCCTGGCCTTTTCTTCCTGCCTGTTTCACTCTCTCTACTCACTAGCCAGCCAGAACCAGCCAAGTTGGATGCTTCATTTTCAATTCCCAGTTCAAGAGAGACAGGGATCTATTGGAGAGAGTCCAATGGAGGCTATGAGGATGATGAGGGGACTGGAACATCTCTCCTGTGAGGAAAGGTTGAGAGCCCTGGGGCTGTTTAGTCTGGAGAAGAGAAGCCTGAGAGGGGATCTGATTCATGTCCATAAATCTCTGAGGGATGGGGGTCAAGTGGAAGGGACTGAGGTCAAGTGGAAGGGGCCAGGCTCTTTTCTGGGGTGCCCAGTAATAGGACAAGAAATAATGGGTACAAGCTGGAACCCAGGAGGTTCCACCTCAACAGGAGGAGAAACTTCTTTGGTGTGAGGGTGACAGAGCCTGGACCAGGCTGCCCAGAGAGGTGGTGGAGTCTCCTTCTCTGGAGACTTTCCAGCCCCCCTGGATCTGTTGCTGTGTGGCCTGCCCTGGGTGCTCCTGCTCTGGCAGGAGGGGTTGGACTTGATGATCTCTAAAGGTCCTTTCCAGCCCCTACTATTCTATGATTCTATGCTCTTGGGTCATGACTAATGCCCATTCCTTCATGGAGCGGCCAGTCTGCTACACGGAGCCTGGATGTATTAAAGAGACGATCAAATGACAACGCTCTAATGATGCCCTGCACAATGGCTCATGTGCAGCGCCTTTGTTTGCAGAAAGTGCAGGGTTTGTGCGCCGTGAGTCACTAAGTTACACATGCTGAGGTGAAAAGCCCATCCACCGGCCTTGTTTGTCTGCTGGATGTCATTTCCAATTCTGATTCATGTAAATGAAGCAGTGAGTGGGAATGCGGTCCTGTTACGGGACACGAGTGAGTGAGTGGATATCTTCAAGCGTTGTCTTGACCTTTTGAAACACGCAGTGCTCCTGTTTCAAAGTGCTGATCCAGTTTACCAGAAAGAAAAGAGGTCACGTGTAGGTCTAACTGAGGTAGAGCTATGAGTCTACACCTTGGAGAGCTTGAGGAATGATAGCTGTGAAGCTGGTGAGCGCCGTTGTTTGTTGCCTGGTCCTGGTGGCTTCAAGCACTTCTTGCATCTAAAACTTGGTGGAATTATTGAATCTGAACATCCTAATCAAGTGTAATGAACATATTGTGTGGCTTGTGTCTGTACTTTTGCAAAGAAAGTCAGAAGCTGTTGCCTGACCTTGCTTGCTCCTACTTGTTGAGGTTCATCTGAAGGACGTAGGGCCGCAATGAGAGCGGTGCCAGAAGGTTCTGGCTTTGTAATTGGTGTGTCGGAGTGGCTGACTTTCTGTGACTGTTCTGTGGGGGGGGATATCCACTGCATACCCTCTCTGTGGGTTTTAGCTGCCTTTTTTGGGAAGATATATATAAAAAATAAGAATTTGAAAGGAAATAATATTCTAAGGCGCTCTTTTCCTCCCATACAAGAGTCATACATAAAAAGGGAGCCATGATCTGTGTGTGGCGCTGGCTCTGCTGGGAGCTCGCTGGGCTCACTAGCTTTCCTTCACTCCAGTTTGGAACTGGGAGGTGTTCAGAGTTGCAGCCTGATCTCCAACAACAGCCGGTGGCATCCGGAGAAGGATTTCGTTGCCAGTGCTGTTGCTTGTGACACATGGTGTGCAAAAAAACCCAACCCTCAGCCTTGTGGTTTTGGTCTATCTCAACCGCAGCCCCCAGGAAGAGCTCCCACCCACGTGGTGTCTCGGCTCAGCAGGGGGTTCTGGTGGTCTCTGGAGAGCTTGTTCTCTTGGACTGGTCTTTCTGGTGGCCTTTGCCTTGACTTGGGCTGTGACAACACTGATGCAACTGCCTTGAGCTGCCTGGATGTGCAGCCCCTTTCTCCGTAGCAAAAAACTTTTGGGGGGCTATTGGGATGTCCTGAAAGGGATGTGCCTCCTTCCTGTTCTTTTTAATTATGTTTTGTTCCAAGAAGCAGGCTGTAGGAGATGCACTCAATGGTTCTGGGCTTTTCTGGCCTGGTGATACTGTTGTCAACAAAGCTTTTGTATCTGGGACGCTGTTGTGAACCAGCAGCTCGCTGTTTTCACTGGGTGAAAGCTGGAAGCTTCCACAGGTTGTATTTACAGATCTTTTTCAAGCCGTTGGCCGATGTAACTGAAGAGCAGAGCTCAAGGCAGCTTGCTTGGTGATGGTCTTCATGGTAGATGCCGGATTGAGGACTCAACAGCTGTGATTTTTCAGTTGAGTTGTACGTTATTATCGATCGAATATTTTGAGGTGCGAGTCTCTAAATCATGATGATAGGGTGGCAGTAAACTTAGCTTGTAGGAGGCTGAAAAATGACTCCCATTTTCTGACCGTTGCTGTCACAGAGGACTCAACACTCCAGAAGAACCACGGGGACGCCGCAGGAGTCACCAGCAAGCAGGTAGTGACTGCAGCATCTCCTTGTTTCTGCTCCAGTCTGTTAAGGTCAAGCTGGTGACCAGGTAAACCTGTGATACTTTATTTTTTTTTTCCAACATCAAGCTGGGTTTGGTTCTTTTCAGAAGGTCATAAGGCTTCTGCTACCTCTGAACCTTAAACCTTGTTAAGGAGCAAGCGAAGTTACGGTGAATCAGGGTGGTGGTTTCCCAGTCATCTGCCAGGAAGCGTGTGAAGTGCTGTTGCTCTAAGATGACTTTTCCTGTCCTTGCTTCCAATTACTGTTCCTGAAAAACTGGTTTTTCGTTTTGATGGCAGCTGGGACAGCCCTGAGAGTGAAACCAGGAATTAGGATGAGAGTCCTGGAATTCTTTATTGGAACTTAAATCCTTTAGTATCTACCCTTCCCTGTGCAGTTGGGTCATGCACTTAGTTTCGTCTGATAATGTAATGAAGAGTTTTCATGGATTTATTAAAACTTAAATACGTAATGTACCGTTTTTCTAAAAACCTGTTTTCTGTTGTATCTTCTGAATTTAAACAGGGAATTTCAGGGACGTCTTAAGCAGTAAGGATGTGTTTTACGGGACTGTTAATCTGAGCTTCAAGGCAAACCTGGTGCCTTGTTACTGACCCTGCAAAAGGAATTCCCTGGAGAAATCAGAATAGTGAAGAAGGGCGAGAAGAGGGTGTGGAAGGAGGTGGGAGAGAACTGCAAGTACACTCGATGTTTAGAAAAGTTGCCAAATGGAAGAAAAATACATTTCATTTCTGCTTTTGTTCTCCAAAACTGCGGAGGGTGGAGGGCAAGAAGTCAAGACTTGTAGGTGGTAAATTCCTCAGAGAAGCAGTATTAAAGTCCCCAAATATCATACTGAATAAAGTCAACATCAAAAAATATTATTTTTTTTAAAAAAGAAAATCTTTTCAGGTAATAAACCAAAAATATTTAGTATAAAACTTTCCAGGGGAGTGTTTCTGTAATGTTTATTTTGACACAATGGATTCCCTCGTCATTTTGCGTCAGGAGAACTGGGTATCAATTTCTAGGTAAGAAAATAACGCTCAGTCTTAAGGAACTTGCTTGTCTGTCTGTCTGTGGGAGGAAACTGGGGCCAAAGTGCCCAGGTTTTGCCCACTTGTTGCCAGGCACCACGTCTGAGGAGCGGAAGGAAGGAAGCCAAGTGTCTTGAAGCAGTTGTCTATGCATCCCTGACGTTCTGCTGTCGCAAACTTTGATGACACGCTGCGGGTGTTTGCTCCGTGATGTGGCACCGTCTAATAACCCGTGTGTGCAACTGTGGGGATGCTCCCCTCACAAGAGTGTAAATTACTGGGGGTCTTCAGATCTTGAGATGGAAACGAGTCTCTTGGCGTTAACAGGTGACTTGTGGTGGTCTTGTCAATGGTGAAGAAGCTGCACGCTTCTGAGGACTGTGTTGTGGATAAACTTCCAGTTGGCAGGGTTTCTCCCTACTCTCCCAAGCACATCCAGAAATTAGTTTTTGTTATGAAATATGTCATGGAATGGCTTGGATTGGAAGAGACCTTAGAGATCATCTCATCCAACCTTTCTGCCATGGGCAGGGATGCCTCTCAACTAGAGCAGGTTGCTCAGAGCCTCGTCCAGCCTGGCCTTGAACACCTTCAGGGGAGGGGACTTCCACAACTTCTCTGGACAACCTGTTCCAGAGAACAGATCCACTAAAGCATGTCTAGAGCTCCGATGATGCCCTTCCTGGTAAGAGGTCTGTCTTTGCCATCAAATAACTTTGCTCATTCCAGTATTGCCAGATGAGCTACTTCTAAAACTAGGAGGTCTTCTTGTTCCAGTGACCTCAGGCTTAAACTGCAGAGGGTTGTCCTTTGTCCGATGAAGCTGTGATACACCCTTCTTCCTCTTTTGATGATTTCAATACAGTATTTTGGAAATACCCTTAGTTCAGGGAAGCGCGCACCAATTCTTTACCATTCTGCATCTGGTTTCTCTAGGTTCCTTAACTCTCCTAATTATGGGTTATCTTTTAAACATGAAGAGAGCCTAGAAAATTCAGGCAGAATAGAACAAAAATAATTGCCTTAAGGGATTCTCTTTGTAATCTTTTTGGGCCTGGTTAAAGTGTTGACAATGAAACAGCCTGTCCTTTAAAGACAGGGTAATAACGAGCCTCAAATGTTGGTCCTTTTGGTCTGGAGGGGAAAGAATTTTTGTGGTGGTGTGTTGCAGGCACGCACAGCTTGGCCTTTTGGTCAGATAGGAGTTCCTACAAACAGATCCTTCCAGAGCTCTTGTTTTTCACCTTGACAATTTGCATTTGAAAGAGCTGAAGAATGAGGTCTGCCTTTGTAAACCCTCTTGTGGGTTTAGCATTAAGAGTTGATGAGATCACTTCTGCTGTTGCACCTTGGTTCTGGGAGGGCTTTGATGCTCTTGGCCCAAGGGGCTGTGCTCACCAGTGGTTACTGGGTATTGTGAGTTATCTAGGGAGGGTATTCTACTTCAATCTGATTTACTTTGCCCTACATTCTCAGGGTTCTCTGTAGCCTTGTCCACCCTACAGTAGCCTGTGTTGATTTGGCTAGAGTAGAAGTGGTCTTTTCCACTGTTGCTGAAGGAGTTTCTGTTCCTGTTTCCCATCTGAAGTAGGAAGGAAACTGGCAGTCCTGAGTTAGACTGCTGACCTCCTGCCAGATAGACTGGCCGCTTCCATTTGCGTTGGGTGGTGAGGCCTCCTTCAGCAAACGCTGCCAGAGACGCCGCTTTGTGCGACTTACGAGATGCTTGGCGGAGCCTTCGAAATATGGTGGTTCTTCCTAACTGATGGGCTGTCTTAATACAGGACTTAAGGGGCACAATCCAGTTGAGGGGACCATTAGGACATCTCTCTTGGGTTGTGTGGCCGTGCTAGCCTCTCATGGCAACCTTGCGCCAGTGCCGTTGGCTTGCACTTGTGGGTAGAGCTCACAGCTCAAGAGAGGAACTTTGTTTTGTTTTGCTTCCCCTGCTCCGTAAATATTTTAGCTAAAAGAAGGGGATTATGGAGTATAGCAGAGAGAGGGGGAATGGATGCTGCAGAACCAGAGTTGATCACAACTGTATTTTTAATAAAAAGCTGAGAACTACTCTTGTGCTTAGTTTAGGTCTTTTAAATCCAGCAAATCTGGCTACGTAGAATTTGCTGGAGGGGGACATTTTATAAGGGCCTGTAGTGATAGGCAATGGTTTGAAGGTAGAGCAGGGGAGATTTAGGTCAGACATTAGGAAGAAGTTCTTTACTCTGAGGGTGGTGAGACACCGGAACAGGTTGCTTAGAGAAGCTGTGGAGCCTCATCCCTGGAAGTGTTGAAGGCCGGGCTGGATGAGGCTCTGAGCAACCTGCTCTGGTGGGAGGTGTCCCTGCCCTTGGCAGGGGGGTTGGAACTGGATGACCTTGAAGGTCTCTTTCAACTCAAGCCATTCTAGGATTCTATGAATTTGGAGGTGACAGAGTTGAGTGTTTAGTATTGGGAACAGCACTGTTGATTTTTCCCAAGTTCTAGTCAAACTTTATTAAAAAAATGTATTTTTAAGTGCAGTAATTATATAGCTGTGGCAATTGTGAATACTCCTGTGAGAAGTGAACACCTTAAGATAACAAGTTTTCTGCTCCTCCTGACACAGAGCGCTCTGATTTAGTACCACGGTGGACCGACTGCTTGACCACGAGGCTCATACAGCCTAAATGTCCTGCTTTTCAAGAAAACACGCAGCAGAGGTGTCTTAATTTTCAGTAGTATTGTGTAAAACATCTTAACTGCAACACCGGATCCTTCTGTTTCTCTCGGGGGATGGATGGGCTGGGATCTAGAAGGTCCATTCTCCGTGTCTGCAGTGCCAAGCATGACTGTCCAGAGGTGGTGGTGGTGTAATCTTTTATTGCAGCATTCTGCTGCTGGGTGCAGACTTGGCCTTTCATCACCCTGGGCCAATCTTCTCCTTTAATGTGAGCTGCTGAGTCAGAAAGTCTGAGTCTTAAATGAATGCATCGCACTGCTGCTCGTAAACCCAACTTTGATACTCGCATTAAGGTGGTTTTTTTATTCATCTTCAGTGACATTTATAGTAATTTATTATAGAACTTCTTTACAGTAAGGGTGACAGAGCACTGGAACAGGCTGCCCAGGGGGGTTGTGGATTCTCCTTCTCTGGAGACATTCAAGACCCGCCTGGACACCTTTCTGTGTGATGTCATTTAGGTTCCTGCTCTGGCAGGGGGATTGGACTTGATGATCCTTTGGGGTCCCTTCCAATCCCTAACATTCTGTGATTCTGTGATTCTGTGAAATTGTTATAAAAATAATATTCATATCCATTTGTATAAGAAAATCAATCAATATGGTGGAAACAAGCTGCAGGAAAATGGTGTTATTCTGTTAGTCTGTTGCTTCTTGAGGTACCTATTGAACGGGAGCCGGAGTTACGGGACCTCGAGAGTACCGTTCGCTTGCCACAGAGGTACGTTGGGCAAAGCGTGATGAAAAC
This sequence comes from Baryphthengus martii, assembly GCA_013396935.1. NCBI lineage: Eukaryota > Metazoa > Chordata > Aves > Coraciiformes > Momotidae > Baryphthengus > Baryphthengus martii. The sequence continues at coordinate 171,327 of VWZK01020840.1, read as the reverse complement.
GAGTGAGGAAATCCTTACAACAGAGAATATTTGTGTGGTACAACGTGTGTGCAGGGGGGAAATGGGCAGTAATGGTTTCCAGAATACCACTTCTTCCTGCCTTCTTGTATTATTATAGCTGGCTGTCATCTGTCTCATCCTCGTAGGTAGCTCGTTCTTCCTTGCCATGCTTGCCTTGGGTAGACTAGATGGCGGGGCGTTGGGTAGACTAGACATCATTATTACCTCTGTGTCTTCCTGGAGCTGATGTTTTAGAATAGGAGCTCATTTAAAGTAACAAAAAAAATACTTTGAATTTCCAGTAGTAGCTCGTGGAGGTCTAGTCCAAAAGGAAGGAAAGAGACCAAAAACTGGAGCGTTGTGTACAGCAAGAGCAAAGTCATAACTTGGTGATGAGCTCGGACATGCAACGTGACTAAGCTGCGTACAGGCACGCTCCCAAATTGTCGTTACTGATAAGCAGGGAATGGACCTTTGGATTTCATCCTCCACCTCCTCTCTCCTCGTCCTTGAGTTTTTGTACCAAATTTCTTATTTAATAATCAGTGTTTTTTCTTGGCGTTTCAGTGTTCTGACCTTTCCCACCACAATTCCTTTTTATTCTTAAAAGGAAGTTTCAGATGTTGGTACGTTCTTGCCTGCTGCTCTTCAAAGAGCACAGTCTCTGTCAGTCAGGCAAGCTGATGTTTTTGGAGTTAATGACACAAAAGGTTTAACCAAAATATTGCTATTGGGATGGATGATTGTCCTCTGGAAGGGAGATGGTCGATTTTGAGAGTCAGCTGCTCGACTGGCAAAGCATTGCTTGAACTGGAAGCTTGAAATTGCCCATTTTGCGTGTTGATTTGGGGCGATTTTTTTTCAAGAGCCTGTGTAAAAAGGCTGCTTTTCTGATCTTTGATCCCTTACTGAAAAACATTTGGTGTAAAATGCTGCTCTTTGATAGATGTCAACGTTTGGGATCTCCTGAGCTCCCCATCCTGTTGAACTCCAGGAGGTCAGTGTTTTTAAGGCCGCTTGCTGATGCGCACGTGAGTCCGAAAGATATTTTAGAGCGAAGTAATGAGTGTCTGGGAACTTTATGGTAATGGTTGGTTTGAAGATACTTTTTCAGAGCTGTATTTTGGTTCTGAACCGTGATAAGGGCTGAACTGCGCTTCAGATATTCAAAACTCTCCATAAGCTGCTGGCTTTGAAGCAGTGACATTTGATGTTCCCGTCTCTCCAGTTCAGAGCCCTTGGTATTTTACTCTGCAAAATCAGCTTTTCCAAAGGAAGTTGTGTGTTGGTTTTATTTTTTTATTTTTTTTTTTCCTCTGGTGAAGTCAGAGTTCCACAAATGCTGACTCGTGTGATGAAACAGCAGTAAAAATAATACAAAATTTCTCCTCCCTCATTCCTTTAGATGTTTTTCTTTCTACCAAAGTCTTATATCAACATAGTCCAGGGTTCTTAGGTGGAAGGTGTTTATCTGTATTGGGTGTGGAGAGCTATTGGTGAGTAGGGAAACTTCTTATTTTTATGTAGAAATACTTTGTGCTTTTTGTTTTTTTTTGTTTTCTGCTGAAAACTACTTTCTACTTTGAACTTATAAAGAAACTGTAGTAGTGGCTCTGAGGCTTCTGTTCTGAAGATCAGGCTTTTTCAGATTTTATTGAGGATACTGCTACTCCTAGGAGTGCAATGGAATTCTTAAGTCTATGCATGTTATAAGGAGATATAAGGAAATGATATATAAAGCAACTGTATTAGCCCCATGGGCAGACATGCTACTTTTACGGGGGGGGGGAAAAAAGATCCAAATATGCGTTACTTCTGACAGTCTGCAAAAGCCAGATTTTAGTTTCCTCTTTGTGGCTGAACTGCTGTTAACTGTTGCTGTTAGTTGTAGTTGCTTCCTGGATTTACAAGAGTGAAATGAAGTCCGTTTTAATCTCTTTTCTCCTGGATAAAGGTCCTGTAATAACTAGACTGACATTCCCTCATTTGGAAAAGACCAGTATCTGTCATCTCTATGGGTCAATGTTCAGAGTTTAGTCAGGAGTCGTGTGTCATGGTCACAGTCTGGTCCATAGGTGTCCGATGGCCATATGCACCAGGAGGGTCTCGATGTGCAAGACTCTAAGAAGTCAAGCTGTTGGTCATTTGAAGCTGTTCAGTGGCTCAGGTGTAGTGATCCTCTGTTAAAAAGCATAGGAAAGGATTTTTAGCAAGGTCCCAGGATTGCCCAAAACACCTACAGTGGGCAGACTGGCACTTGGGGCCTGAAAACCATCACCTGTTCCTGCAGATGGAAAACCTCTCTGTGGAATATGGGCCGTTTTTACTGAATAGTAGGATATGGCTCTGAAGTAGCTGAACCAGTTTATTTTATACAGATGTTGCTGGGTGCTGTTTCAGGCCGTGATTTAAGATCACACAGGGGTTTGCTGCTTGTGTGTTCTTGGAGAGGGGCTTTTGTTAGGCTTTTGGAATTGGAGGTGTTTTTTCCGTGGCGTGATGACGCCTCCTTCCTTAGGAGTGCTGCTTAAACCACGGCATTCTCTCCCAGATACTTTGTTAAAGACTTTTCAGAACATTTTCATTCACCTGATGGACTGATCCATCCTTTCTCCTCCCTTATAGTGCCTCAGTGCTTATATTTAAATATTTTTCCTTATTTTTTTTTTCAAATGGCCTTCAGCTAAATAGAAAGATACTTTAAAGAAAATTGTTCCGCGCAGTGAAGAGTCCTGAGCTGATCTTGCACTTTTTTTTTTTTTTTGGGGGAGACACTAGAACAGGTTTTTAGAGAGGGGATGGATGCACCATCCCTGGAAGTTTTGAAGGCCAGGCTGGATGGGACTCTGGGCAACCTGATCTAGCGGGAGGCATCCCTGCCCATGGCAAGGGGATTGGAACTGGGTGATCTTTAAGGTCCCTGACAATTTTATGATGATTGATTTTACTGAAGTCAAATGTTTATACCACTGATCAGACAGAGTAAATAAAATGGAAGAGTTGCTTTTGTAGTTCATCGCCATCTTCTTCCTTCATCTGGCTTTGCGAGGGGTGCGTTGGGCTCCTTGAAGCAGCGTCCCCAAGGTTGGTGAATTTGCTGTATAAATATCTGAATGTGTAAACCTTGGATCAGAGAACTGAAGCGTGCTTCTGTATTTTTATTTCTGCTCTTACACGATCGGGAAAGAATTTGGGAGTACTATTTTTACAATTGGCCTTCACCAGAGACTAGAGGAAACAGGGCGAATTCCAGCCTTCGATGAAGTAACAGGAAGGGAAGCAATGAAAACCATCAGCCATGCTGAGTAACATTTCCTCTCTTCTGCTACACCCCCCGAAGGGTGACAAAGTCTTTATTGAGCCTGACAGGATTCCCAATAAAAGATGCATTCAATCTGGGGAAGGAGCCTGCTGAATCACCGTGAGGCGAGTCGTGGCAGCAGGCGAGGGGAAAGCCTCCCATTTACAGCTTCCACAACTTACTCTCCGTGCTTCAAGATTTATTTCTCTTCGCTTTTCTGCAATTGAAGCGCTTGGAAGAACAAACTCGATACAGAGTGCGTGAAAATCCTTGTCTTGATACCATGGGAGTGGTTGATGTTTTTTTTCTGCAGTGTGTTTTCCCACCTTGTTTCCCTTGTTGGTGTTTTCTGGTCAGAGCACAGAAAAGAGCAGCTCTCTAACAAACTGGGGGGGTTGTGGCAGATTTCATTCTCACAGCTTCCTCCTTTCTTTGGATGATTTCATAGAATCATCAGGGTTGGAAGGGACCTTGAAGATCGAGTTCCAACCCCCCNTGTCTGTTTCTTTTAAAATATGTTATTGCTCATCTGACTGAATCTGTAACAGAGCTTTAGAAGATACTAACTTTTTTCTTTGCTCTGGAGCATATGAAATATGCATCCTGGCAACCGTCTTGTTACTTCAGAAGAAGCATGGATGCAAAATCCCGTCGGCCACCCTTGGCGCTCCTGGAAGCAGCAGGTTCTTGTACGTGAACCAGGGAATCTTGGGTGGCTTGGCAGCCCGTGGCGGTTGGGCACGGGGAGCCTTCCCGTGAGCCAAGCATCTGCTCTTGCAACAGGAATTAAATGTGTTTGGGGTGGAATTGAGAGACAGGTTTTGCGGAGCTCTTCGAGACAGGTTTGCATGTGAGAGCAATCTGTCTGGAACTTGCTGACCCAGCTCTTTCTTCGGTGTGGCTTTGAAGTGCCGGGTACTGCTCTGCGAGTTCCTGCTCTTTTCTCATTCCTTGTGCAAAACTCGGGACTGACTGAACAACCTGCTGGTCTGCATTCTTTGAGACCCCTCAGTTAAGGTTCAGTGTGGATTTAGGGAGTCTTGGTCAATAGTCAGCTGAATACGAGCCAGGGTGTGCTCAGCTGGCCAAGAAGGCCACCAGCATCCTGGCAGTGTCAGCTGCAGTGTGGCCAGCAGGACCAGGGCAAGAATCGTCCCCTTGCAGTTGGCACTGGTGAGACCACCCCTTGAATCCTAGGTTCAGTTTTGGGCCCCTTGCTCCCAGAAGGAGCTGGAGGGGCTGGAGCGTGGCCAGAGAAGGGCAACAGAGCTGGGGAAGGGTCTGGAGCAGGAGTCTGGTGAGGAGCAGCTGAGGGAGCTGGGCTTGTTCAGCCTGGAGAGAAGGAGGCTCAGGGGAGACCTTCTGGCTCTCCACAACTTCCTGACAGGGGCAGTTGGGCTCTTCTCCCAAGGAACAAGCACCAGGACAAGAGGAACAGGCCTCAAGTTACCCCAGGGGAGGTTTAGGTTGGAGCTGAGGAACAATTTCTTTCTCACAAGGGTTGTCCAGGCCTGTGCCAGGCTGCCCAGGGCAGGGCTGGAGTCCCCATGATCCCTGGAGGGGTTTCCAAGGTGTGGAGATGTGGTGCTGAGGGACAGGGGTCAGTGGTGCCCTGGCAGGGATGGGGGAACACTTGGACTCCATGAGCTTAGAATTGTTTTGGTTAGAAGAGACCTTTCTGATTCTCTGATTGCTGAGTCCCAGTCCTGCTGCAGGGAGCAGCTGTCCCACGGACAGTGCAGGGTGGCTGTGGCTGGATGCAGATGTTTGGGGACCGTGCTGCCTCTCCCCTTTCATGTGACATGAAGCACATAATGTACCAGACAGCACTAAAGGGAATTTAGAAGGATTTATGGTTTCCTCAGCTTGCCTGATACCTCAGTGCAGTTGCTGAGAATGGCTTGTTTTGACATTTATCAGAATTTGCAACGATGAGCTCATTTTGGAGCTATTTTTATTTTTTCCTTTAGAAATATTACAGATTTCCTGCTTAGTGTTTTAAAATAATCATCTGTTCCTGGAACACCTGGTTGGGGTCACATCAAGTAAAGCATCAGACTTTCATTTTATGTTTGTCAAGAGCAAAGTTCCTCTTGATGCCATCACTTCATCCTCATTCTTGGGCATCACTTTCCTTTTACCCACTTCTAACACTTCAGGGGAATTTGTCTTGAACCTTATGCCACTGGATCCTCAATTCCAAGTTTTGTACTGTTGCTCCCTGGATTAAAGGTGAAGTATTGGACAAGAAGAGGGTGAAGCAGAAGGAAATGGCACAAACTCACAAATTTTTGCTCAGCGGCTGAGGTGAGGCCACGATAAACTCCTTATGGAGGGTGCACATTGAATTGTTAATAATTAAATAAATGTCAGAGGTGGACACAAGTCACTTGAGCTTTAGGACACCCGTAATCTGTGCTTCACCAGACGTCCTGGGTGAATAAAAGGGCACACAGGCCCTTGTGCTGCTCGGCCGTAGTGGGAGAGGTGCCCGGTGCTTCTGTGCTGAGGTGCTTGCTGGGAAGAATCCCAGTCTTGGTTATATTTTTAAAAAGATGCTGATAATGAAGCTGAGGGTGATCACCACTTCCTCAGCAATTGTGAGGTTGAATTATATTCTCATGATCACTTTATTTTGGCCGATGTTCTTTATTTCTTTACATCTTCAGTTACATCTTAGCAACTAAGAAATTGGTATTTCACCTAAGAAATCAGTATTTCACCATCCTTGTTAAAAAAAAAGAAAAAAAAGGCAGCAAATTACTTTCAGATAAGTGTTTTGGGGTAAATGGGTGATAGGATGGCAATAGATACCTAGTTTGTTTTCGTATGATGTGTTGGTGCTATTGGTGCTTTTTTATATTCCCTTATTTTATATTCCCTTATAGAACTGCCTATATATAACTATGTATTTGTGGTAATCATGGAATCCTAGAATGGTAGGAGTTGGAAGGGACCTCTGGAGATTGAATCCAACCCCCCTGCCAGAGCAGGATCACCCAGGGCAGGCCACACAGGAACAGATCCAGGGAGGGTTGGAAAGTCTCCAGAGAAGGAGACGACTCCACCTCTCTGGGCAGCCTGGGCCAGGCTCCGTCACCCTCACAGCAAAGAAGTTTCTCCTCATGTTGAGGTGGAACTTCTGTGTTCCAGTCTGTGCCCATTGGCCCTTGTCCTATCCCACTACTGAATGATGTGAGTAAGCATCTGGCAGGGGAAAAGTGAAGTGGTCAAGTTATTCAAGTGGCTCACTCCAGAGTCTATTGAGATGAGGACAATACATAAGTCAGCTTTCTTTTGTGGTAACTTGATTTTGTTACTAAAATCTGCATGTTCTTACACCGCTTTTGGTTTAGCAGCTGGTGAAGCTTTTTGTCGGAAGGATGCGTGTGTAGGGGGTGATAAAAGCTGCTGCTGGATGGAGCTGGGGCTGCTGGCGTATCAGCGCCAGGCCGCGCTTCCCTCCTGGCCGGGTTTGGTGATAACGGTGCCGTCCGCAGAGCGAGCCCTTGATTTCTGCGTAACCACACACTGTTTTATAGGGTGCTGGGCCTGGGCTGTGTCAAAGCTGCGTGGCCAGTAGGGCAGGGGAAGGGACTCTGCCCCACTGCTCTGCTCTGGTGAGACCCCATCTGGAGCCACCAACACAGGAAGGACATGGATCTGTTGGAGAGGGTCCAGAGGAGGCCACAAAGGTCTGTGATGGCAAAGATGGTCTCTCGAGTGCCTCTTCTGTGAGGACAAGCTGAGGGAGTTGGGTCTGTTCAGCCTGGAGGAGAGAAGGCTCTGAGGGAGATGTTTAGCAGCTTTCAGTATCTGAAGGGGCTACAGGAAAGCTGGGGAGGGACTTCTTATAAGGACATGTGCGGATAGGACAAGCGACAATGGTTTTAAAGTAGAGCAGGGGAGGTTTAGATGAGACATTAGGAAGAAGTTCTTCCCCATGAGGGTGGTGAGACACTGGAACAGGTTGCCCAGAGAAGTCGTGGAACCTCACCCCTGGAAGTGTTAAAGACCAGGCTGGATGAGGCTGTGAGCAACCTGCTCTAGTGGGAGGTGTCCCTGCCCATGGCAGGGGGTTGGAACTGGATGATCTTTAAGGTCCCTTCCAACTGAAGCCATTCTGTGATTCTTTCACGTGAAGAAGATGCAGAAACAGATGTCCTCTGCTTTTTGAAACGTAGCAGCTGAGAACACCTCTGCTCGTGAGCTTGATGCTGCGAGAATTGGAGGCAAAGAAAATGAGCCATCCCAGACAGCTTTGTGCAGGATCCCTGTGGGCACAGCGGTCACATTTTGTCTCTGTGGTCTAGAAAATGTGCTTCCTAGCAAGATGAACAGCTCCTGCCTGCTTCCCTCTGCTCTTCGTCTGGTTCCTCTCCTTCCCTTGCCTCACCAGAGCTGCAGTTTTAGGTAGTTGGATAGAAAATGTGAATTAATTCATCCTTTAAATAACCTGGGTAAGTAAAGATTGAAGAATGTGTGGGCATAGCATTTGTAGGTAGATAACGTGCTTTGATTTCAGCTCTGAAAATAAACTATTACTGACCTTGGTACTAATTTAGAGAAATTATTTTTCATCAATAATCGTGTTTCAGTTGGCTTTTGGCAGAAAGAAACATGTAAAGAGATTATAGAGAAGGGTATGAAAATGATCTGTAACTTTCCAGCAAATACTTTGTGTTCTGTTGTTGTAGTGCTGATTTTTGCCCTTTGACATCGTTCTTTTATAGCCCTTTTCTTTTTTTCCGTGGTGGATATCTGAAGATTAGCTCTACCCTTTGTACTCTGCTTATGTGTGTGTTGCTCGTAACTGGTGTGGCAACATAAATCCAGTTTGAAAAATAACGGCTTCTAAATCCTGTTTTTGGTTTTATAAACCCTGAGTTTGAGAAATGAATGCTTTCACCTACCTCTGCTGGAGGATTTGTTGGGTGCGTGGTGCTGCCAGGCTGGCAGCATCTGCCCAGGACTGGTGGCCACAGCACCTGCTCCAGCTGCAGTGGGTTTGGAATGATGTTCCTTGCTTGGAAAAAGATAAAATGAGCCTCTAAATGTAGTCTCTCAAACATAATTTCAGTGCTATTAGAAGCACTTATTCTTAATGAGATGGGAGTAGTGGAGAGAACTTCACAAAGTACAACTGATGGGAGATTTTCGTGTTATCAGGAAAAACTCGACTAGATGAGCTGCTTATAACCTCTCTTGTTAGACTGTGAAGTGGCGTGTGAGGGAGAGGAGGGATTTCACCTGGCTGGCTGGGAAGAATCTGTTTAAACAAATAATAACCTCATTATTTCAACAAGACACATAAAGCACCTGGGATTGGTACCTGGGGTGTGCTGGAGGAAGGAGGCAGCCTCCAGACCTTCCTGGGAGTTCAGTGGCACCTGAAAAAGTCACCTCCTCTGCTTAACTAGGAGAGGTTGTCGCTTTAAAAGTCCGATTGTTTTAGGGAGAATGGCACAGATCCTGATTTAAAAACACCCGTAGAACCTGGTGCGTGAGTAGCTAATGTCTTCAGCTTGTTAAAATGTGTAGCAGCCCAGCCAGGTGACATCTCAACAGCTGAAGTCTGAGCTGAGGGGTGCTTTCTAGGCATCAATTCCTTTAAGCAAACATTTATCTCTTTAATTTACCAACTGTTTATTCACTGAGCTCCTAAGGAAACGTGGTGGGTCTGTCCAGCGGTCCTGTGTGGTCGGCCTGGCTGCAGGAGACAGCTCATGCTGGATGAACTTGCTAAGGGGCTGTGCTCCGTGGAGTTGTGGAGGATAATTCTCAAGTAAGGATGGTTGATTTTCATGTATACAAGTTAAAAATGTTGTGATTTGAACATAAGCTTTTGTCAAGAGGCACAGAAAATTGTAAGCAGGACAAGAGAACTGCTAATCTGAAATGTGTTTTAAAGACACTCTGTTACAGCTTAGTCTCAATTCTGTAGAAATAGAGTGAAAAGTGTAGGAAAGCGTATAAAGACACAAAGAGTTGTGAAGACTGAAAAATTTAGCTTTCATTACAACTAAACCACATCCTAACTCCTCCCTGGCTGCCTGGTAGGCCAGCTTCAGCAGGAGCTGAGGGCATCCTCTGCCTGTCCCTCCTTTACCAACCCATCTGAGCAGCTTCTGGCCAGGGAGACGTGGACCTCGAGGTGGAGGAGGAGAAAAGTGGACACAGGGGATTTATTTCAGTTGTTCTGTAAATTCTTTAACTATGAAGAAGCGATACGGTTGGAGGATGTTGTTGGCACAGTCCCGTGCTTTACATTTTCTGGTGGTGATGGTGAGGCAGAAAGGAGGAGAGCTGCATAACCAAGCTGGTTTGATGCCTCAGTGACCCTTTGGCTGCCAGCCAGTTGTCTCTGACAGACTCTGATGTTCAAGCAAGTGGTGTTTTTGGAGTCCCATTCGTAGCTGCTGCTCTTGGGCCTTTCGCTAAGAAAATCAGGTTTGTGGCAATTCACAGTCGGAGGATGGAAATGAGATTGGACTGTGTGAGATGGGTGCTTTATAAATATATGTGTTAAACACTCAGGCCTTCTGTTTAATTTTCATGAGTTTTGGTAATGACATTTAAAAAAAAAAAAAAAATATCAGAGTTTTATTGGTTTTCCATGGCCTGCAATTACATATTGACCTTTTACTTGATCTAACAGTCTCTATCCCTTCTAGTTCTAAACACTGACGACGAAGCCAAGGAACTTTTCTGAAGTAAATCCATTGTCAGTTCCGAGGCCAGCAATTCCTATTGATTTATCTTTTGTAAACACCGTGTAAATGCAGCGCTTGAAAATTCAGAACATATTTTCCAAAGCCGAGCTGGAGAGGCCGCTCCGTGGAACATAATGAGTTTGTTGTGCGCGTATTTACCGCTGGCACCCACCTGTTGGGGACAGTAACTGGAATGATGAATAGCTCCAGTGAGCTTTTTCCTAGCATGTGGTCGGCACCGTCAGCACAGATATTTCTGTGACTGAAGAGGATTCTGTGCAGTGAGAAGTTTAAGCAGCTGTATCTCCCGGTTATGGCATCGATGCCAATTTTTTTCCAGCTGAAATGATCTTCGTGTTTGAATCTTGTCGCTTCAGAAAAAGTTCTTTGCTTCTGTGGTCGCCGGTGGAAGGCACTGATGTGATGCTGAGCCTTGGGAGCAGGAGGTGGGAGAGGAATCGGAATCTTGTTGTCTTCCTCCTTGCCAAAGAGTATTTTGGAGTAAATTCTGATGTTAGACTTCAAACAAAGACTGGTCTGAGTTAGAGAGGAAGGAGGATGGAGTAGAGATTGTAGGAAGGCTACCAGCTAGGTCCAAAGTGGGCATGAAATAGTTTTTTTTGTTGTTGTTTATTTTCTAAACCTAACACTTTTTCTCTGAAAGGCTACTGTGGTTCTCTGCAACACTCACAGTGGCGAGACTGTGTGGTTTAGGTTTTTGCCGGACTTCTTTGCTCTGACACTAATTTTGCAAAATTCCCCCTTTAAAGAAACGTTACAAGGTTTCAACAGTTTTTAACCTTGGATGAACTGTCCTGTTTGGCTTATTCCACACCTTGCTTGCTTTAGTGTCCGTTCTGGTAAAGAATATTTTCAGAGATATTTTTAAAAAATATTTTTCAGGGAAGTATTTATGCATCAGTTGGACTTCACTCTTTACACTTCCACAATTTAGGTGTGGATGGGGTTCTTCAAGGCTGTGTGTGTCCCCTGAGCTGTCTACTGATCTGGCCTTTCTCTCTAAAATTGTCTCCCCTAAGTCTGTGGAACTTACTGGAGAATCTAAGAAGGTAATGCTGAGTGATTAGATGCTGCGGATGAAGTTGCTCATGTCTTTTTTTTTTTTTTTCTTCTCTTTTTTTCTCTTTTTAGGACTTAAATACTATCTATTCGTTCCTTCATGGCCTGGACATACTCTCCCACTTCAGGGAGCATCAGTTAAGGTAAAGGACCGCGGAGCTGGCGTCGTGTAGCACAACTGGGATCTCTGACTCTGTTTTTGTGGAGATGAGCAAAGCTTTTGTCTGCCCCCGCTTCAAGTCACCCACTGAGTTGCAACGCTGAGTACAGGCATTGCAAGAACGTGCTGTGGAATCTAAACTCATTAGCTTTGCTGAGAAGGAAGGCAGAGTTTACTCCCATTTGTCTACAGAGGACTGTGTAGACAGTGCCCTGTGTTAACTCTGGATTACAAAAGCTTTTTAGTGCTTCGGCCATTGGGAGGATCTCAGAATACATCAAATGGAAGGCAAACAAAGCACAAAAAGCACGTTGGAAGTTTTTTAGGTCCTTCAGTTCTGTTGCTATGGGTAATTCCAATGTGTGGGAGTGATTTAAACACTTAGAGAACATGCTGTATATTATCTAGCTGGATAATGAAGAGCACTGTAATAATTTTAATTTTATGGTTAAGCATATTCTTTGTTTAGAACAAAAAAAAAGTTGAATTTTTGAGGTCTTATAGCCTTAAAGGGATTCTGCTGCAATGTGGTGGTTTAATGGCTTATGATCTTTGAGGATTAAAACTGAAATTAAACTTCTTCTCCCTCAGAATCATGTCATCAAGTGCCCGCTATGAGAGGTACAAGGGCAACCAAGTTCTCTTTTGGTAAGTACGTATCTCTTGCTGGAGTCCTTCAGAAGAGTAAATAAACCGCTGCTTTGCACGTTGTAATGCATCGCTCCCTTCTTCAGGCACTGTCCGTAGAAGCTTTTACACCGTGTAAGCTTGGCCAGGCTGCTTAAAAGCTTTTGTCAGGAGGTGGTTGTAGCTGTCGTGGGGCGTGGACATCCGAGAGTTGCCCATCAACGCCCAGCACATCTCCTGTGAACAGCAGAGGTGTGTCTGTGCACACGCGAGAGCTGTGAAAACACGGGTCCTGTCACCTCAGCGGTGGGCGGGAGCCCTGGTGACAGCTCAGTAGGTGGCACTCTTCCCCTGGAGCTGGCACTGGCTGCAGCCACACCGACCGGCATCCGAGGAGTGGTGGAGCTCAAACATCATCTCTTCTTTTCAATTGCTAGAATCAGTATTTTGGCTTAGAGTTCTTTTTAGTTTCCCGTTGAGAGGCAAATATACTTTTTTCAGTATTTTAGCTTAGAGGTCTTTTTAGTTTCCTGTTGGGAGGCAAATAGACTTTTCCCCCCTCGTATCTGGGCATTGTTTCTGGTGTATTTATCCTCCAGCAGCTGATGCTAGCTTTGTGTAAGGTGCATCCTCCACTGCACCTCAGTCTACATGAGATGCCACCTCCTAAGTCGCTTGGTGGGTATCACAGAATGATCGTGCTTGAGAGGGACCTCCTCTGGTGCCACCCCCCTGCTCCAGCAGGGTCACCCAGAGCAGGGGGCCCAGCAGCGCAGGGTCCAGGTGGGTTTGGAAGTCTCCAGAGAAGGAGATTCCCCAAGCTCTCTGGGCAGCCTGGGCCAGGTTCCAACCCCCTCCCACCAAAGAAGTTTCTCCTTATGTTTAGGTGGAACTTGCAATGGCCTGTCCCTCTGTCTGGGGCACACCAGCACACCTGTGTACGATGCAGGTGCAGAGCTGGAGGAATGCAAAGCAGGAGTCTGATGTATGGCTCCCCTGTTTTATCCGTAACACTTGACAGGTCCATGCAGTATTACTGCCCACCTTGAATTCCTAGTCAACTTCAGCACAGAGTAAAAACGTTCCTGTGTTTGTGGCTTTATGTACACTTTTAGTGGAATGAAATGTTTTTACTGAAAATGAATAATTTTGTTTTAATAAAATTTTTAAGTTGGTTTAAATGTCAAATTGCAAGGTAGGAGAAACATTTCTGGATGTAAATGCTTTAAAAAAGTTAATTTTTGATTGTGTTTGAAAGTGCTTAAGTTTCCAGCCCACATATCAAATTGGTAAAGTGATAGATTATTAATTTACTGCAGTGATATTTTGGATACTTTTTGGATTTCTGAGTTGCAGTAAGAAGAAAGTAGATATCAATGATTTCTTGTCTTACAGCTCAGAAACTATTGCAAGATGCTGGTATATCCTGCTTTCTGGATCTGTGCTCATGAAGGATTCCATGTTTTTACCACCTTGCAGGTAGGTGAAGTTGTTATTTAAGATAAGGCAAGATTTCATTTCTTTTTAGTAAATGTGTTTTATATGTTGATATTGCTATAAATTTTTCACAACTTGTTAAAATTTTTTTGTTACTTTAGAATAACATAGTTTGGTAGTGGAAGAAACGTTAGGCCTTTGGCAATGTTTTTTCTAATAGGAAAAAAATTGTAGGAGTTTAAAAGAGAATATGGAGGACATTTGTCCATTCAAAGAATTCACTTTTGTCTGATGAAGAACTTGGTGCCATGATCTCTGTGCCTGGTGAGCATAAAATCCTGCACCTGCCTCATACCAGCTTTATGGAAGAGGATGCTGTTTGGGATACCGATTTAGCTGTGGGGTTTTTTTTTATTTATTTCCAGAGTAGGAAAGTGGTGGGTAAGTGTAGGGAATTGAAAGAAAACCTCACTTGAAGTGTTCTGAGATTGCTGCAGGCAGTGGAGAGCGTCCTTCCAGCCAGTTAGGTTTTTGGTGGGGTTACTGCTGCTCCTCAGACACTGGCATCAGATAAAGCTTCTCTGTTTGATTTATTTAATATGTTATAAAGGTGTCAACACGGGAGCAGAGGCGAGCGAGGTTAGAGACCAGGGTCATCTGCACAAACGGGATGCAGGAGCCTGATGGTGGCTCTTAGATCTCCAAGGGGGAATGAATAAGGACCAAAATAGAATTCTTGATGTGAGGAGGATGATAACTCCCAAGGATGAGAATTGAGGCTTTAATCTGGAGACCTCCTAGCGCTCTGAAAAGGTCAAGAGCCGAGTCTGAATAATTGTCGTTCTGCTGGAACTGGGTAGACAGAGGCATTTTGTAAAACAGGTAGTAGTTGGCACAAGGATTCTAGTTGAGAGTCAATTCTTGTGTGTCCTTTGTAACCCTCCCCACTCCCCAGTTATTTCTCTGTAATATTGATGTAGTAGTTTCAATTTTATACTTGTTCCCTGGAGCATTTAACAAACACTTCACATTTAAGGAACCTCTGTAAATTTTAGGGCTCTTTTGCTGAGAACAGTGGAACGGGTTATGTAAAATGTGACAAGTGGGGTATTGATGTTTTTCAGTTAGAGGAAGCTGGTTTCCTGGGCAATAGGGGGTTTTAAGGCCCCCTTTTCTTGTAAAATTGTTGGTTTTAATCTGTTCTGTTTGGCAGTCATTCTTTACAATTCGGGATTGTATTCTAAACCAGCTGCCTAGTAACTTTTGTTTAGCAATTATATGAGATATGTTGTAATAATTAATTTGTTAGCAAAGTACTTGGGAGTCTTTGTAAATAAGACTTGAAGACGATGATGATTTAACGCCTGTTTCCTGGTACCTCCTCACAGTACTTGTCCTTTTTCTGTCATCTGCCCCAGGATTACCGTGACAGGAGGAGACTTTAGTAGACATCTGTAAATTTATCCCTTTTAAGATACTGGTTAAGCTCTCCCCTTTTTTTTTTTTTTTTTTTTTTTTGCACGCCTCGTTTCAGCCACTCTCTACCATTTAGTAGTTGTAGAGTCAACAGAGCTTCAGGGAAACCCTCATTTTCTTCTGCAGAAGAAATAATATTCTCTAGGATCAAACCTGAGAAGAGGCCTAGTCCCATGGAAGTGTAAGAAGTTGGAGGGGGGGTCAGTGCTTTATTACCTTCTGGAAGTTTTTGAATGAGTAAGGGTGGAAGCTGTAGCTCGCTGCGTTCGAGAAGGGCTTTTTGTTCCACTTGGAAGAGATTGTATTCAAGTGGTAATTCAGAAATTGGCTTAAAAATTGGAGGAGTGAAACTTAAATCTAGTCAATATTCTGACACTGATGATGGTGATGAGAAAAGCCCTGGAAGTTTTTTAAGGTAAGATGGAGGTCACTCAATAATACCAGGTACAGAGATGACCTAACCTTGATTACCCTGTTGCCTGGAGAATGGATTTGTCAATAGCTTTGGCATAGGAGGAAAAGAATTTGCTTCTAAGATGAAAGTGATGGCTGGAACAAAAGAGAGGGATTGACGGATTTTGAGGAAGGAAAATCATGTCAGCAAGTTAAAGAGTCTTTGTGTTAACCTTGCTTGTTAATCAAGATAATTCATGTGAACAGGATATTTGAAGGAGATTACTCACAGCAAGATTAGCCATAGGAAATATATCAAGGGCCTGGAGGAACTTTTGAAGCCAATTATGTGGATGACAGCCTCCTACAGCTGTGAGAATTGAACCTCCAAGGGAAAAATACGAAGTCTTGAAATGTTCAAGATGTAGCCTTATTAAAAACAAACACTTCTCTTGTCTGAGCCCTTCCAAGAAATTCAGGAACAACCCTTGCAAAATGTCACAAGAGGAGAGAAAATTGGAATTATTGTCCTCTTCAGGTAGTGCGTTTCCTGGCTTAAAACGCTTAGTTGTTGAAAATGGACCGGTGGTGATGGTGTGCTGGCTTTTCACGAGACTTGTAGATGCATCAATGACTCAATGAGCCATTTCTCTTTCTCTCCTTGGGTTAAAGGAGAAGATGCAAATGCTTGGATCGAAAAAATTGTCGTACTGAAAGAGGAACAGCCGTTTCGCATCAGCAACAACGGCTTGGGTTGAAATTATTTTAGCTTGCTTGATATTAAGTTAATAGTTGTGAATAACAAGATTTTCATAGAGTTGGAGACTTGCTATGACTATTGATAGTGTTTCAGTCTATTCTACATGAAAGACTAGAAGCATAGAAAAGTCTCTGTTTTTACAGGACTGCCCAGGTCTGTAAATCAGAATGTAGGACTGGAGATTTGCAATTTGCACCACTTACATTTCTTGTGCTTCAGAAATCTTTAAATTTTCATGTGACTTTGTTTTCAAATATATTTCTCCCTCGAAAGTATCACCTAAAACTAGATCAGTTTTACTTCTAAAACCTGTAGCGCTGTTTTTTGTTTTTTGTTTTTTTTTTTCCAAACTCTTGTGGATTTGTGCCATTTGGTGAAAAAATGAGTGGCTGAGAGCTCCTGCATTCCCACTTTCTGCCAGTAAAAGGCATACTGGCATTTTTCTCCCACTGATCTTTCCTTTCCAGTTTTAACTCTCTTAAAAACTGCTTTCTGTTTAGGTTGTACCTGCTTTATCCACACTCTGTCCTGTGCTCCTTTGCCTCTGCTCTGCCTCTTCCTTCCTGTCTCCATCCCAGTCCCTGCCTTTTGAGTCCTGATGGCTCTGGTGTGGAATTTTGCTTTTGTCCATCAGCTGCCAAGGTCTGGGTGCATGTGTGTGCCAGGCCGCTGCTGGCAGGCAGCAAACACAATTTTGGACAGACTTAAGTTACCAGTAAGGTTCTGAATTGCGATCGGGGTTGAAACAATTGTGATTTAAATGCCTTCCTCTTTGTGACCATAAAAACTGCAGAGGTCTCAGGACAATACTCTGTGTGTTTGCTTCACATTTGAAAGCTCTTTGCAACTACCTGCCTAGTTTATTTTTCTGCCTTCAAAAAGACAGCTCGAGGCTTACACCCAGCGCTGATCGAGACCGGAGAGATTTTATCCTCGCCGCTGGCTGAGCAGCGGTGGTTATTCCGCGCATTTGCGGCTCTAGATGAGGTGCTGTTTTCCCTGGGTAGCTCTGTAAGTGGTGGCTGTAACTTGTAGCATCCCCTGACAGCCAGCGAGTAAACTGACAGCTTGGGAATGCTACCAATAAATGGGTTTTGTAAAACTAATTAATTCAGTTGTGCTTGTTCATATCGAAATTCTTCTGGCAGTGGCAGTGCTGTGAGGAAAATACTCTGAGGGGAAAGGGAACGTGGATGGGAAGAGGCACCGCACCGGTGACAGGATTTGTGTCCTGCAGCTCCTTGTACCGGAGGAGTAAAAACCGGGAAGGTGTTGCAAGCTAAGAGCACGCGGTGCATCCTTTTTGACATGGAAGAATCTCCTAAGAAAGCTAAAAGAATGGAGCGAGCCTTTATCCCCATCTTCACAGCTAAAGGACCAAATTATCTTGTCCATAGCTCCAAGCAAGTCCCAGTAATTTCCTTTTTGTTCTGGTCCCATTTTCACAGCTGCCTACAGAGGTTTGATAGCCTGCTAGGGCTGCTGATTGCACCACAGGAGCGTTTTTCTTTTTATTGCCTAAGCTAAAAAAGTCCAAGAAACGTGAAACTGGAAGCCAAGGATTCATTTATATCTAAAATAAACTTTTACTAAGACTATCAAATCACAAGGCCTGGAATAGCTGCAAAGCTTCACAGACAGGGGTAGGCAAGGTACAGACTCCCTCAAAGCATCACCATATAAAATAATTAGTCCAGACATCTTGAGCTTGCAGCCCACAGATCGAGTAGCACGTTCGACAGCCTCCAGAATCACTCCCCATGAAATCTTGGAGCGAGCTTAAGAGATAAACCTGCTAAATGTTGTTGTTGTTACTAAGAGCTAATGCAGAAATGTTTCTTGATGACTGAGCAGGAATTGAAATGGGTATTTTGCCCTCAGCCATGTATCTTGTGGTTTCAGGTTTCCTTTAAACCATTTTCTGATGGAGTTAAGTGTTCTAATATTTCTATAATTAAGTTACTTGGAAAAGCTCCGGACTTGCACAGCGTAGAGCATCGTGAAAGCCCTGCCACCTGCATTGCTGAAACTTTTTGTTTGCCCTCATGTGACTGGTTTGTTTTGGTTTTTTTTTTTCCCCTCATCTCCTTACTTCTTTTGCAAGTAGAGTTGAGTTTGGGACTGCTCAGCTCTTTGCAGTGCACTGGGAATTGCTGCGAGGGTTCCTGCCGGGAACGCGCCGACTGTCGCTGTGTGCTCCAGAAAGGGAGCTGGGAGACTCCCCCGCAGCCCAGCTTGTCAGTCTGAAAAAGATCTAGAGAAATCAAGACCTCTGTGCGGATGTCTGGAAGAAGAAGTTATTCCTGTGAGGGTTTTGGCGTCGATTACGCTCTCGTGCCGCAGCGCAGGAGGGGCAGATTCTGCCGTTTCCATCCGCAGTCAACGTGGCCACGTTGCTGCCGATGGTGCGGCTATGCCCATTGCCCTCTTTTTCTACTTCCCAGCCAATGACAAGGAATTTCAGTGTAAAATTAATATTTTTAGGGGTTTGAGGTAACGATTTTATAATACTAACAGCTTTTCAGATTGAAGGGTAAGCCCTGACTTGTGGAAAGAGACTTTTTCATCTTTTAAAAGACCCAACCAACCGACGTGTCCATTTCTTACGCAACGTGTCTCTCCCAGGCTGAGTCGTGCCCTTGCATGCCAAACTTTTTTTTTTTTTGCATTGGAGAAATCCAGGTTATTGGATGCGCAGAGTCATGGGCTTCTCTTTGCAGCAGCAGCAAAGTACAATTTGTCTTCATCTTTCAGTTCCTAAAAGCAGCCTGACAGGCAGACAGGCACTTTGAGAGACAAGTATGTTTTGAAGAACAAAACATTGCAGAAAAAATTGCTAAACCCTTTTGTTTGTTGTACCGATCAAGTGGTGTATCGGTGTCCTAGCCCAGCCGGGCGTGTAGCGCAGTACGGAGCGTTCCCGCGGGTCGCTTTATCGACAGTCACGGATAACCGTGTGCGTTATTGATACCAACCTACGCAGCCAGGATAACTTTCTGATTTTTGGAGGTCCTGGAAAATACAGAACAAATCTTAAAGTGCTCAACATCTTGTCATCGAAAGCTTCGATGCCTGAAATATCTGACAATACTGTTTTGGGATGTAGTGAATATTGTAAATTTGAAGATGCCTGATGATGAGTGTTCAAAGAAAATCAGTTCTTAGTCTCCACCTGTTTTGTAGAGTGAAATCTCTTCAGGACAGGCTGTGTTTTTTACCTTTAAAGCACATACTGTATTTTGAGTATTGTATAATAAGAAACCATCATTACTGAATAACTTCAGCATAATGATATCGAGAAATTGTCTAGTTAAATGTGGCTGCTATTCCTTAAAGACAGGCTGAGAGAGTTGGGGTTATCCAGTCTGGAGAAGAGAAGGCTGCCAGGAGACCTTCTTGGGGCCTTCCAGGATCTGAAGGGGGCCGACAAGAAAGCTGGGGAGGGACTTTTGAGGATGTCAGGTAGGGATAGGACAAGGGGGAATGGATCCAAACTAGAGGAGGGGGGATTTAGATTGGATGTCAGGAAGAAGTTCTTCCCCATGAGGGTGGTGAGACCCTGGCACAGGTTGCCCAGAGAGGTGGTGGAAGCCCCATCCCTGGAAGTTTTGAAGGCCAGGCTGGATGGGGCTCTGGGCAGCCTGCTCTAGTGGGAGGTGTCCCTGCCCGTGGCAGGGGGGTTGGGACTCGATGGTCTTCAAGGTCCCTTCCAACCCTGATGATTCTATGATTCTAAATTGATCAGTCTTGAAATTCCAGGTGTATTTCAACAGCAAATATTCAGGTTACTTAGCAGCTGGTCATGAAGCATTTAAAAACATTTTTAAACATGATTTGTTTAGAAAACTGTGTTTGTATACATCCTGTTTCAAGAATGACTTTATTATGGCCAAAATGTGTTAGGTTGGAGTCTTTTCAAAGTAAGATTTGTTATAATGGATCCAGGGCCTTACTGGAAGGCATTAAAACTTCTTTATCTTGGAGAGTGGGCGTGAGTTTGAAAATAGGAATATTCTCAAATGTCAAAGACTTCTCCCGTCAACAGTTCTTATCCAGTTCCTGTGTCAGTAATATTTAAGATTTTGAAGGTGGACCCTCCGCTCACAGAGGGTTTTCTCAGTGGAGATGGGGCAGATGAAGTGAGTGAAACGACTGATCCTGAGAAATAACCACATTATTTACGATTCCGGGCTTTTACATTTTGGTAGCTCTCGTCTGATCCCGTGGCCTGAGCACCCATTAGTGGTTGGTGTGTGGGATCGTGCCGGTCGAACTGACATTCCTTTCTCACATGATGCAATTGCTTCAGCGTTTTTAATTAGGAATAGCAGTGAATCAGGAGGAAAACAAAGTTTCTTGCAAATGAGGCATCCGGAAATCAAGGGTAAACAAAGGTGCCTTTGGTATGTGGAAGACATTTTTTTTTTTTTTTCCCCCCATGACTCTGTTGCAAGGCAGTGAGTGACTGTCTGCAAATTAATGATGCAGATGGAATAGATGAATATTAAGTGACAGGAGCCTACAATAAAATGATAAATAAAAAAAAGCATAATGTAGTTTATAGCACTGACTTTTCTGGGCTTCCAGCAATGGGAAGCTGTAGAATAACAATGTTGAATTTAAGACCCTATTAAAATATGTGTGATTAAAATACATGGATCGAGCAAAACTTGGAATTGCTGGGTCGTTTAATGGTTACATCTTTGGTCCTTCGGTGTAGTTTTTATTGTATTGTGAATAGAGCTTAATTTATATCAGTTTCATGTTTTCTCACACTTTTGATATTTGTATTAATTTAAATTCTTAATTGAATTATTTTTCCCTCTTCAGGCTTTCCCACTTTTCTTCCCTGCCTGGCCACATAAGGCATCAAGAGGAGTTCATGTTAGGGCTGTGTTTTGGTTGGAAAAGCTGCTATGATGATTTATAAGCAGAGATGCTGATGGGCAGCTGAAATGAGCTGGTTGGACTGGACCTCTCCAGGGAGCAGACCTGGCTCCCTCAAAAGTGATCTCCATGGCCACAGTTTTGTGGGAATGCGGTGGTCTGTTGAGGTGCTGGCTTGGGTAGCCAGGAGGATGAAGGAACGACAGCTCTTGCAAGCAACGCGTGTTCTTGGCCCCACAGCAAAGGATGGGTTGGGTCCAAAAGAAAAGATCGCCCAATCTCTTCCAGAATTAGACCTACAACTTCTGAGAGCTCTCTTCTTTGAGAAGCAGCGTGTTTTAGATTTGAGTGGGTGTTTGATGGCCAACTAAACTCTTACCAAAGTAATCTGTCAGCACTAGAATATTCCTTTGTCTTTAGAATGTTCCACACAAAAGCTTGCTCTTGTCTTTCCAAACAGGATTTTGCTTCCTTCTATTTCCAAAACTTTCTTCAACGTAACTGTTTCTGTTTCCAAAAGCCCTCTTCTGTTTTGATACTGAAATAATTAATTTCTTAAGCATTTAAGTACTGCATTGTTAATTTTAAAAATTAAATATTTATTAACTGGAAGATGGCAGATTTACTACTAGACATGACTAGATGACTTCAAAATCTGATTACTCTGTTCTTTTACTGTCACAGTGTTCACCATTAATTAATTTAATGCTTGAAATGATGTTCTTTAAAAAAAAAAAAAAAAAGACTAACTTTTGAGTACCTAAAATTTCCACGAAGATTTTACCCATCACGTCAAAGCAGATGTAGATGATTCTGGGACTGTTGGGCTGCTGGTTGCTCCTCCTCAGACCTCCTCTATCTTTCCCTTGGACGTGCACACACTCTGGTGCTGCCTATTTTTATTTTGTCCTGATGTATTCCCCTGAACTAGTTAAGCCTCTAATTCTGTGACAATAAAGCAAATAGCTGAACTTTAATGTTGATTAATGGGCTTTAGTTTAAAAAGCAATAAAATCAGAAATGTCGTACGTTACCACCTTCTATCAGTTAGACCGAGATGTGTCTGCTAATGATATTTTCTTGTTGCCTGTTATTGATGTTAGTGGAAGTTACTGTTGAAGAAAGTCTTTCCTGGTCAGTGGTTTCAGGGCTGAGTTTCTGTTTGTCAACATTTCATCGTCTAATTTTACAAGACAATTAGGAACGAGCATCGTTCGGAAGCCTTGATTAAAGCTGGCAGGATTAGTGAACTCTAACCGGTGGAGGCAAACCTCTTCATTGGTACGGAAGCTAGATATTTGTATTCTAGAGAAAAATAGGGAAGAAGTCATTAAGAAAGTTAAAATCCATGTTTCTGAAACACATTGGGTGTGTTTATGAAAGGAGTGTTAAAAATTGGTATTTTTAAACCATGGTGGTGGTTATAGCTGGGGAAAATCCCGTATGATTCCGCCTCGTTTTGAAGGAGCTCTGTTGTGGTATAATCTATAAAACACCCCGGGATGCACGGCAGGAAATAGTTAAACTTGACCTATTGGCTTGTAAATATGAGTAGTTTATTCTTTAGGATTAGAAGGGGGTGGGTTTTGTCTTTGGAACCTCATCCCTTTCTGAGGGTTGGGTGGCTGTCAAGTGCTTGATGGAGCAGGAGTGATAGTGCCAAGAGCTTGACCTTTGCTACCAGCGGTGTTCTCTCCCTGCCATTAGTTTACTCTCATTACTTAATTAGCAAATGTTGCAACATAAGCAAGGGAGAGCTCGACAGTAGATGAGTTTCATGGATGTGTTTATTTAAAACAACATAAAAAGGAACTCCCTCAACCTCCAGTAGCTTGGAAAAATGTTGTTACACAATAAACCTACTGTGTTGGAACAACCTGTAGCAGAAAATTCTAGCTTTTTTCCTAAATACTAGTGATATAACAATAGTAATAACATGTTTTGTGATAAAACCAATAATGCTTATTTCTATTTTAAAAAAACTGCAAGATCAAGCTTCCAGTTGCACGTAATTCCTTTAGAATTTCGTTTGAGGAGGGAAAAAAAATCTATTATCTTTTCTGTTGTGTGGAATAGAGTTAGAGCTGTTTAACTTTTTTTATTTTTTTTTTTTCAATTGCAAATGATACCTTAGGAGAGCTGGTTTTGCTTTGGTTTGGGGATAAATGGTAACATTTCAGTTTGCAGGGGAGTTAGAGCTGAGCTTGAGCTTGCAGGAGAAATGGCATTTCTGTGCTTTCTGAACTAAATTACTTTGTTGTTGTAGTGGGAGTAGTTTGGCCACTCTTCTTGATGCATTGCAAATGCACAAGACTTGTCATGCCTGGATCACATGCGGTGTGGGGGGAAAAAAAAAAAAAGCCAGAGAGAAGGCACGAAAATTTTAGCTATGAGTTACTTACTATAGATGTGTGAAAATGCCACTTTTCCCTGTGAAACTTTGTGCCTCTCTGGCCTGTGATAGCAGGGGGTGAGAAAATTGCAGTTGTCGTTCAGCAATCATGTAATTAAAAGATTTTTTTTTTTTCTTTCCAGTAGACCATTAGCAAAATCAGAACGTGCCAGTTTAAACTGCCACGCTCCTGTTAATTGTCATACTTTGTCCTAACTGGGTTACACTGTGCATTTCTTTGTTAGAATAATCCGAAGCTTCACTCTAATAAACTCAGTTGAGTTGCTTAAGTTCCTTCCCTGAAAATCCTCCAAAGGTTTGCTGTTGTCTCCTAACACATCATTTATAAGCACGAGTCTTTTAAACATCTCCTGTGGTCATGGCTCAGTGGGTATTTGCTGTCAAGATGACCGTGTGGGTAACTCCAATGTTTCGTGGGGCTGAAGTTTCAGATGTACTTTCCAAACATAACCTTTGTGAAAACAGATGGAGCTGACCCACTTTTTTTAGGATTTGTCTCCACGCTTGTCTTAACCTCCTCCTAATTCACACGTTAAGCTCTGCTTTAACTGATTCTGCAGCTATTTCACCTGCCGCTGCGTGTTAAAGCGGGATTGCTGGTGGCAGTCGGCGTTCGTAACGCTGCGGCTACAACTGCTGATCCAGCCACCAGGCTGTTCAGCAAGGAGGCTTGGGTTTTAATTTGCCCTCTGTATGGGATGGCTTTCACTTGGACTCCCTTCATTGGGGTAGGGTGAGCGTACCTAACTCAAGTTAACAGGTCCATAGTGAAGACAAACTCTGTGAAGCCAGATATTTTTGATTCCAAGTGTTTCTACAGTCACAGATGAATTGATTTAAGAGGCTCTTGGTCTGCAGCAGCCCCCCAGCAGTATCTAGCTCAGCTCAGATCTGTTTGCAGGGGATCTTCTCCAGAGCTGATTCACCTTGAAGTCACCTTTGTTCTTGGGTGTCCTGAAGGTTGTTGCCTTTTCGAGTTGATCCACTGGAGCACATCAGGTTGCTTTCAGTGGCTCTCTTACACTGCCCATCACGTTGTGCATTTGTGTGGCTTTCATAACCACGTCATAGAATAGCTTATGTTGGAAGGGACCTTGAAGATCATCCCATTCCAACCCCCCTGCCATGGGCAGAGTCACCTCCCACTAGAGCAGGTCGCTCAGAGCCTCATCCAGCTTTGTCCTCAACACTTTCAGGGATGAGGCTCCACGACTTCTCTGGGCAACCCCTTCCAGGGTCTCACCACCCTCAGAGTAAAGAACTTCTTCCTAATGTCTCATCTAAATCTCCCCTGCTCTAGTTTCAGATCATTGCCCCTTGTCCTATCCCTGGAAGGCCACCAAAAGGTCTCCCTGGAGCCTTCTCTTCTCCAGGCTGAGCATCATCACAATGATACGCTCCTTGTGGCGGTACAAGAAACAACATAAAGACAGGGCTCACAAGTTACGGCTCAATTTTAGAACAGAGCTTCTCTGTCCTTCCATTTGGAGGATGAAAAGGTTGAGGGAACTCTCATTAGAAATGCTGCGTGCAAAGAAATGCTTTGGAGTTTTTGGAATTGACATATATTTGGGTTTGTTTTTTTTACAAAGCTTGTTTAATGCTTAATTAAAACTTACTAATGTTTTTTTGTCAACCACATTGTGAGTGATTTTTGAGTATCTGCAAGTACTAATGATTTTACAACAGGACATTCTTTATATTTGGGCTTTACATAGGCAGCTGTGATGAAGGGGGCCGAGTAAATTAAAATATAGATGATGATGGTGCTATCTGCTAAGAATTTTTCACACTAAAGTTTTCATCAATTTTTCTTTGTCCTTTTTTTGTTTAAGGATATTGTATCATACACCATTGCCAATTTCTTTTCGTTCCTGAAAAGGTAAAACAGTCTGTTCATCTCATTCTTTTTTGTTTGCTTTTTTCTTTCCATCCCACTCTAGTTTTGGCAAGCAGTCTGGAGGAAAGCGAGGATGCGAATGTATCATATTGGAGCCTTCAGAAATGATTGTGGTAAGACAGATTTTTTTTTTTAATTTTTTCAAATGTATTTAAATCTATTGCTGGCTTCAGCAAATTCTGTCTGTTTTATAGCAGAAAGCTTATTGTAAAGTATTCTATAAAATTGCAGCAAAATTGCCTTGATTTCAATTATACCTATGGCTGCTATCGTAACGGCAATAGCTATGTAAATTTACTCGAGATGGGTAAATGATGGTGATGATGATGATTAGGTCATTCTTTCTGAAATTATGCTTACTTGAGTTTCAAAAGCCTACCAGTTGAGGCCAAGTTGAGCATTCCCGAGTCAGGCAGCGAGAGGCTGCTATCCTGAATATTTTATTTACACCCATTTCACTGCGTTGTGCTGGCCGTGCCAACCGTGCTGGCTCTGGTGGGAAAGACCTTCTACCTCCTGGCCTTTGCATGTCCATGTAAGGTAAGAGGAGAAGCAACATGAGAATGCTTAGCCAAGCTTGAAGGACAAGATTTTCAGCTTAGTTGTCGTCGTTCAGGTTTCCTTCTGCTTTTTCTAAACACTTACTAATAACACCGAGTTCATTTGTGCTTATAGATTACAAGTCAGTCCTTCCCAGGTTGACGTACCCACGCTGTCAGCAGCTGGAATATTAGGATTGCTTCTCCGTAGCGCAGGCCGACGTGCCCTCGTCCTGTGGCTGGGGATGCAGGAAGTTCTCTTTCAACTTTGATCTTCTGAGATGTTGCTAATGGAGCTGGAACAAAAACATTTGCTGTTCCAAGAAGCCACGTGTCTGTTAAGCCGGCGTGGATCTCCAAACCACTATTGATTCTTTAGCCTTGTCCTATCTCGATGCCCTAATGTGAAAACCGGTATTTGGTGATGTCTGTTCCTCCTTGAGGATGTGACTGTGCAGCTTCTGTGAGAAATGAGTTCCTCACGGTGCACTGACAGCCACGGATGCTGACGATGTCCCGTCCCAACATTTACTGTCCTTTGTGCCCCTCGTTGTGCGTGGTGTCGGTCTGATTCTGCTCACCGGCTTTGATAGCAGCAGCGAAACGCTCTCTGCTCCAGCAGATGTTTTAAGCTCCAGTCTGCCATGTCACAGTAAGTGCAGGTAAGAGAGCCTAGTGCAGCCTTCTGGAGTGAGATCATTTGTGTTCCCAATTATCCAGCTTCTTCTGAAAGCTGGAGTTCTAGGGAGGAGGTTGCTGCCTTGAGAGATGCCCCAGGACTACTTGTGCTGCCGTGGCACGTGAACACCCCAGGCACTCTTGTTTGCTCCTGCTGCTTCAAAGTTTTCCCTGTTACCTGCTGCTGCTGAGGGTTTGGGGAGCTGAGCCCTTACTCAGTGGAGGCGATGAAGATGCTGAGAGGTCTGGAGCATCTCTCTGCCCAGGAAAGGCTGAGAGCCCTGGGGCTGTGCAGCAGGAGAAGAGCAGCCCCAAAGGGGAGCTGAGCAATATCTAAAGGGCAGGGGGCAAGCGGCTGGGGCCAGACTCTGCTGAGTCTGGACGAGGGGCACCGGGCACCAACTGGAACCCAGGAGGTTCCCTCAGAGCAGGAGGAGAAACTTCTGTGGTGGGAGGGGGTTGGAACCTGGCCCAGGCTGCCCAGAGAGCTTGGGGAGTCTCCTTCTCTGGAGAGATTCCGAAGGCGCCTGGACACTGCGCTGCTGGGCCCCCTGCGCTGGGTGACCCTGCTGGAGCAGGGGGGTGGCACCAGAGGAGCTCCAGAGGCCCTTTCTAATCCCTGACATCCTGTGAAGACACTTATGTCCATGGCCTGGGGTGAGCCTCGCCTCGCATCTCCATGTTTCTGGCACCTTGTAGCACAGGATGGCAAACACTCACTTACCTGATCAGGAATAGACCTTTTGCATCTCTGTAATTCTTTAAATTGATGTAACAGAGAGAAGAATTTGAGGTGTTTCAACCAATTTCAGTAACAAAGCAGTTATACAACTCTTAGCTTCCATAACTTGTGCTGCAGGCCTGGTGTGCTGCTTCCTACAGAAACCTAGTAGCTGGGGACACAGCCACCGGCTCCAGCTGGACCAGGCTGAAGTGACTTTCCTTAGAGGGCTGCCCAGTGACTCACTTGCTGCAGGTTTACATGAGATATACATATATATATATGTATACATGAGGTATATCTATTTACATTATATATATATGAGATATATATAAGCAAGATATGTGATAATACGAAATTCTTATGAAATACCTACACCCTTCTTTGATCTTCTCACATACGTTTTTTTTAAAAAAAAAAAATAGAATAGAGGGAGATGCAAATCAAGTGTCAATATGTCTCTGGTAGCACAGAAGCCTTAATAAAATATTTTTATGAAGAAACTAGAGTGTTTTCTGGAAATTCTGTATATTGTTCTATAGGAAAATCGGAGAATTGAAAGTCAAGAATTGTTTCTTTATTAGTTTATGTTTGTGTTTTACAGGTAAATTTAGCTAAAGCTTCTGGTAGCTTTCAGTTTTTGAAGTAAGACTTCAAATGGGGTGAGGAAAAAAAAACATCCACCAGTGTGGTGAGCTGCACCTTGCTGGTGATCTGCTCTGGCGCAGCGTGTACTTGAGTTTCATTTCCCTGATTAATTCTTACTCATTTATCTTAATTCTTTTGTTTTCTCTCTTTTTTTTTTTTTTCCAAAATTTAATTTGTGACATACTAATGAGGTTTAATACGTAATGAATATTTATCTTCAAGCAAAGGAATTAGCTATTTCAATGTAGTTAAGGAGCACCATCATTCTCTGCTGCTGACTGATTGGTTTGGGTGCATTTATGTTTTTTTCCCCTCCTCTCCTTTTCCAAATGTAAATCAGTTTTGTAGCAGGAATCCTCTGGGAACTGACCCGTTTTAAAGGCCATAAAATGTGGTCAACTTAAGTTAATGAGGATAACAGATAGTGTGTGAATGGGCACTGTAGCTCATATTTTGGAGGCTGAGCAATCTATTGAATTAATAATAGGTCCATTTATCACTTCAGAAAATGGCCCAGAATTGCAGCAGCATATCTCAGTGTACTCAAGTGTCCTTTCCGTTCTTCCTTGGTGCTTCCATTTTCTTCTTCGGATCTAAGGGCAAGATTTCAGAAGAGCAGCACAGTGTTGGGAGGTGGAAAATATTTCCTTGCTGGCACGAGCTGCAGGGTGGAATTGAGGCCAGCCCTACGATCTGCCTTGGTCTTCATGTGGCACGTTGATCAGCCTGGTCCTCCTCGCTGCCACGGTGACCCAGGGCATCATCGAATGGCTTGAGTTGGAAGGGACCTTCAGGATCATCCCGTTCCAACCGCCCTGCCATGGGCAGGGACACCTCCCACTAGAGCAGGTTGCTCAAGCTGCCCTCCCTTTGCTTGCTCTAGCACCACAGAGGTGCTAAATTCCTCTCTAAGAGTGTTCATCCTGCTCAGGGAGGGCTCAGCAGGGTCAGTATGCTCCTTGCCAATGAAAATATTTAGTTTTCACGAGGTAAAAGGACGGCTGGGTGATGAGCGGTGCGAGGGGGCCCTGGCACACTTATCCCCCTGATGTGCAGCGTATCAAACACCAGTTGTACGTGTTCTTGTCAATCCATAAGCATTAAAAAAATCTGATGTGCAGCTGGACTCCAAATATCGATGGTGCTGGTAGTCCTGAGTGATCTCAGGTGCTGAGCTTCCCCTCCTAGCTGGTTGTCTTGCCTTTGTGCTAACAAATAGCAGATTTGTGCTCACTTCTTAGTTTCCAGTTAGAATTGTGGAAGGAAAATAACTTCGTCTTCTGCCGAGTGTTTGTTTTACTTCAGTCTTAAAAATACCTGTTCAGTTTGGGACTGAGGTCCTTGGCATTTGGAAGAGTCATTATCCAGCCACTTCATCGAGCCCTCGGTGCCCGGGTTAGTCTGTTATATTGGAAGAGCTCAGCGCTTGTTATAGTTTCTATGATAAAACTGAATGCCGAGAGAAAAGGAAATGCTGCATTTATTGAAGGAGCTCAGGCACCGTAGCGCACACACAGAAATTAAAAATGAAATCAAATTGAATAGAGTAACTCTGTATGATACTAAACTTTCTTCCTTCTGGAAACCGACTGTATAATTTTAGAGCAATATTCTAACTAACGAGAAATCCGTATTTTATGTTAGGTGAAGAAGGGCTTCTACATCCAGTGTCTTAGGACTTTTTTTTGATTATACTAAATAGCCTGCTCAAGAGAGGGAGTGTTTTGTTTTTTTTTTTTAATTTTTCGTCTGCCTGCGTGCCTTGTTTTGTTGTGGTTTTATTGTGTGTGGGGTTTTTTTCTTGGTTTTTTTTTGTTTGTTTTTTTTTTTCTGATATCCTTACATCATCTTTGCTCCTTGTCCTGTGCCTTTACAAACAAGTTGTAAAGTTCTAGTGAAAATTGTGCATGTCGGTTGCCAGGGAGCTCTGCTTTTCTGCTTTCCTTTTTGACAACACTGCGGTGGGAGGTTCACTCTTGTTTTGTAACTATTACATGTTTAACCTATGTTATCAATGTCTATTTTCCTCTACAGCAGTAAAAATAACCCACAAGGCGAGCCCAGCTGCTTGTACCTTCCTCTGACCTCAGGCAGGCTTCACTGTTTGGAAAAAGCGGTGTGGAAAGTAGATGTGATCTTCCTTTTGTGATGATTTAGGTAGTTCAGTTCCTTTCTTGTTCCTGTTAGATCTTTTCTGGTTTTCATTCCTCTAGACCTTTTGAATTTCAATTTTGAGAGAATTTAGCTGAGTATTTTAAGTGAGGGCTGCAGGAGACCACATAGAGGTGGTTCTGCTGTTCTTCAAGTCTAGCATTTAGGATTTTCAAGAGAAATTTGGGGGGGAAAAACCCCACCCCAAAGCAACACAAGATTGAGGACAATGGAAACTCCTCTACAGTCAATGTGTTGCAGAGGAGCTTCTTGCCCGGCTGCAGCCTGTTTTCGTGCCTGTCTGTTCTGCTTCCTGCTAGGAGATATTTTTCCAAAACATCAGAAGGAAATGGGAAAGGATGAGCCTGCTTTTTATAGAAAAAAGGCATTGTGGCTAGTGAGATAAAAAGGTTTCACGTTGGCTTTTACTAACAAGATAAATTTACCGAATTTTGAGGTTTAGTCACAAATACCGTTTCACATCAAGGTGTGAATCAAGTTCCAGTTATTTCTTCATAATCTGCTGGAAGTGATTAGAAGTCAGTATGACATGGGTGAAGTAGCTATTTCGAAAAAGCTGGAATAAATACGGTCCCTTAACTTTGATTGCTACTAGAAATAAGTTACACTTTGAAAAATGAACCAGTAAAAATTGGATATAATTTAATCCCTTTACCAGATAGTAAATACTCAAAGAAATAATGTAACATAAAGAAATAATATAACTGTAAGACAGAAGTTACATTATATATATATATAATGTGTATATATGGATATATATAAAATATATATATGACAGACTTGAAACGAGCAGTGGCTGTAACTCGTGTCGTGTGATTTGTGTGGGTGCAAAAGAGTTTCTGCTGGTGAGTGACATTGTTTAGAGGATACGTGTGCCTTTTTAATTTTTTTTTTTTTTCAAAAAAAATACTGTTTCCTGGAAGGAAACTGTGGCCTCCAGCTCATTGTAATAACGTAGTTCTGAGACATGCAGCGGTGGTTCTCCGAAACGTCCGCAGTCGTTTTCTTGAGAAAAACTTAACTGCTCTCAACTTAACGTTTGTTCCTTCCTCATGAGCTTCATACGGCTCCATCGGCTTTCGGCGATATGGAAGAACTGGATGTTTAACCAGGAACCTGAACATGTCTTTCAGGTGGAGAACTCCAAAGACAATGAAGAAAACATCTTGCAGAGAGAAGTCCCGCTCAGGCAGTCCCGACGGAGGTTTAGGAAGATCAACCAGAGGGGCGAGCGTCAAACCATCACGGACGACGTGGATTCCAGCAGTTACCTGTCGGTGAGTCTGCTCTCCCCCGGCACATCTCCTTGGCTACGCACCTGGCTGATGGTTTGGTGTGTTGAGAAAAGCTGGTGAGATCCAGTAGGCTCTGTTTGTCATTTTTGAGGCCAGGTATTTTCTTGCTGAGGAGCGGTAGAGTGCTTTTGGAGTTGAACACCTCAGGTGGAAGTGAAGATTTCAGTGAGTTTAAGTTTAGGACTTTTCTGTTGGCTGGTTATTCTTGGCTTTTGTTGGTTTGACTTGGAATTCTTTTGGTAAGATGTAGGAATTGCTGCTTTTCTTCCCTTTTTCCCCTCCCCCCCCCCTTAATAAATTCAAACTATGATTTGGAATGGAGTCAATCACCAGTGCAGGTCAATGCAGTGTTAACATGATTATGTTTACTTGCTTAAAAATAGTAGAGTGGTAACTGAAGCATCAAAAAGAGTAACGGCAACTCATTTGCTCCTCTTAAATAACGTCTCGGGCTCTCTCATCCGCGCCGCGTGAAGACACGTACAGCTGTGGTTTTGAGGCCCTGCTGCTTTAATGAAGGTTTCTCTTTACCATTAGTTTTCACACGCAGACTTCCTGCTTGCTAGCAGGATATGCAGCCGATCCAGACAAATTATTTCATGGAAAAGAATTGTTCTGCAGCCTTGGAGCTGCTTTGAAAATTAAAGGTTAAAAACCGGTACTGATGTGGAAGTCTGGAGACTTCGAGTGGTCTTTGTGCATGGAAAGGAAAAATCCACTCCAAATTCAATTTCGCCTTTTTTTTTTTTCCTGCTTCCTTTTGATCTCCCCAAAAGGTACAAAGCCTCTCTTAATTGAAACACTTCAAAATACATGTGTGTAGTTAGATACCAACTTAAAAGCTTTCTGCCTTTTTTCAGAATAAACTGCTGTTTTTTCTGCCTTTTTTCAGAATAAACTTCTGTTTTTTTCTGCCTCTTGGTAGCTGTTGGGTTGCAGGTGGTGATTTTTAGCCTCTCCAGGGCATTAGCATGTGTGTGAGTAGAGGTTGCTTTGGTGTTTCTGTTGTAAGCAGAAGAGCTCCCCTTGCTGTGACCGGGACAGAATGTGCTGCTTGAAATTTAACGTTCTCTGCCACCTCATCTTGAGATCTGTCGCATGGGTTGGATTTTATCATTAGTAAGTCGTTGAATTAGTTATTGATGCAAGTGAGAGGTTGGGCCCTCGTGCTCTGGGCACTGATGCGTAAGGCTCTGTTAGAAATTAAATTCCAATTTGTTCATGACAATCTGTCTCTCTCTTGTTGGTATATGTGACAATGAATAAAGCACAGAAAATAATTCTTAGTCTTCAGTGTGAAGAGGAAGAGAATCCCAGGAGTAGCTGATGCTGCTTGTGCAGCTTGCCTTGGAGGGGTAGGAGAAGGAACTTGATGTCTGTGGTCTAAGACCAAATTATACAACTTTGTGATCAAGTTATTGATGCCAGGAGTCATTGTGATACACTCTCAGGATTGTGATCAGTCCTCAAATGGTGTCTTCATTAGGATTTTTCTTCATGCTGATTTATTTCTTTGTTACTGATGACACGAGGCACGTGTGTGTCTCAGAGAGTTTCTGGAGGCCCTATTGCAAGAAAGATCTGGATGTGCTGGAAGGTGTCCAGAGAAGGGCCACGAGGATGATCCGAGGGCTGGAGCACCTCTCCTATGGAGACAGGCTGAGAGAGTTGGGGTTGTTCAGCCTGGAGAAGAGAAGGCTGCCAGGAGACCTTCTTGGGGCCTTCCAGGATCTGAAGGGGGCCGACAAGAAAGCTGGGGAGGGACTTTTGAGGATGTCAGGTAGTGATAGGACAAGGGGGAATGGATCCAAACTGGAGGAGGGGAGATTTAGATTGGACATCAAGAAGAAGTTCTTCCTCGTGAGGGTGGTGAGAGCCTGGCACAGGTTGCCCAGCGAGGTGGTGGAAGCCCCATCCCTGGAAGTTTTGAAGGCCAGGCTGGATGGGGCTCTGGGCAACCTGCCCTAATGGAAGGTGTCCCTGCTCATGGCAGGGGGCTTGGAATGGGATGATCTTGAAGGTCCCTTCCAATCCTGACAATTCTGTGATTCTCTGATTCCTCAGCTTTCTGGAGATTTTCATGGGCATTTGATGGGAAATGGTATAAACTTCATAAATCAACAGCATGTTCCTAAATCTACTTTTATGTCAGTTAATGAGAAATGTCTAAAAAGAGCCCTGTTAACGCAGCTAGGTGTTTTCCTGGATGAGTGAGTGCTAAGTGGCAAGGAGTAAACAACCACCTCTCTGATAGAAAAATCTGCAAGCTGTTGACTTTTCAGCAGCCAGAATTGAAATACCAGTCCGTGCTTGGTAGACTGCAAGCTCCTCGTTGGAAAGTGTCATCCTCACTGTAGCGAAAAGTAATTTGTAACTCAACAGATGCCTAAGAAATGAAAGCAGGATAACCAGCTGCCTGCTTGACAAGTAAATAAACCTTGGCCGTCCGTGTTCTCTTATAATCTGGTAAAATAATGAGTTTTTCTGAGGTATGGGGTGTTCCATGGCCAGGTTTCTCTCCTACCCATGTGATTCTGCTCGTAGATGGTTCTTAATCATCTTGAAAAACAAGCTTTACAGTGTAACCCTTCACGTCAGCCCATGTGAGAATGGGCATGATAAGGAAGGAGGGGTTTTGAATGAAACTTTTCTTTGACAAGAACTTGAAATATCCTTTTCACCAGAGCGGGAAAGCTGTTTACAAACTCCCCAGCAGTTTTCCTCTCTGCCGTAGTGCTAAGGAACAAACTCAGGGTTGTGTTTCAGGTCCAGCCTGTTGCTCGATGCTCTGACAGATGCTGAATGGAATCTGATGGAACTTTTGTGAGCTCTGCTCGCTCCAGGAGGGCTTGGCGCTCCCCAGCCACTCTGCGAGGCCATTGGTGGACTCCAGGGATGGGATGTCAGAGAACTCAATGTGACACTGATTTTTGTGGTGTTTTTTTTGTGGTGTGTTTTTGTTTTTTTTTTTCTTTTTTAAATTCCTCATCTCTCAAACATAGGTGGCTTTCTGTTTTCCAAAGACAACTTAGGTCCTGCAGATATTAAAATCCAGTCTTGCTTTTTTCTCAGCTCAGAGTTTTTCATTCCAGGATTAAATAGAAAATTTCTGGTGTTTGCTTTTAAAGGGAATTGTTGATGCAGTCTCCATTAACTCCTTAAAATGTAAATCTCTGGGCATTAAATATCTTCTAATTAGTATTTATAATTAAGATTTCATATTTGGTTTGATTTAACATTACCCATTATGTCGTGACATGAGCTTGCATCTGCTTTTCACATGGAGCTTCCTCCTTGTATTACTAGAACTCATTCTGTAGAAATCCTTGTGATTGGCTATGAAATAAAGATATGTATGCAGGTATTTTAGATGGTAACAGCCATCTTTGAAGTTCTTCCTTTCTCTTATGCCTCTTACTTAAGTAAAAGAGCCCTAGTACTTAATTTAACTGTGTATCTTCAGGGTAGTTGACATGCAAATTGTTGTGAGTATTTTAATTTTTTTTCTTTTTTTTTCCCCCCCCGAAGGTTAAAAATGGATCATCTAGTTGGTTTTTCTCATGAAAGAGCCACCATTTAGACTCCTTTACTATATTTCTGTGGTTCATACAGTGGTGTTTTGCAAAGAGCACTGGTCTCCTGCAGAATCAGTATGTAACATTGCAAAAGTTGCTTGGTTTTTTTCATTTTTTTTTTCCTTCTAGTCAAATACACTGAACATATGCTGACAGTGTTCATTCTTCCCACTCAAACTGCACAGGTTTATATTTCTGTTTCTATCTTCAAAGTGCATAATGATGTGAATTTGTTCTTGCAATACGTATGCAAGAAAGTATGCGAGGCTTGTTCTCGTTGGGTCGATGCACGGCCTGAGGTCGGGCCTCCGCTCGGACAGCCCAGCGGCCATGTCGAGGTTCTGCTGGCGCTGGGTTTTTCCACTCCTACAGAATAGCCAGCCAGGAATATCCCGAGGATGAGTGCCTATTTGGCGAAATACTTCTCAAATATTTGTTTTCAGGATGCAAAATAGCACTGCCTGCCCAGGGAGGAGGTGGCTCTGTCGTGGTGGGTCACGTGCGAGGTCAAAGGCCCTGGTGGCGGCTCAAGCACACGTGGCTGACTGTCTGGGACATGTCTGAGCATCCCCACAATTACATGGCATCTCTTCATCTCCTGAGCGTTGCTGGCCTCTGCTGCCTTTTTTGGTTTTGGCACTTAATAACTCTACCTCTTGTGATGTCCTGACTGGGGGGATATCACAAGATATCTGTGATACCTTGACTGGAGTGAGGCTGGAGTTGTTTGGAGGAGAAAGCTCGTGCTCACATTTCATGGATTAGAAAGAGAAGTGCCATTGGTATTAATTATCAGAAACTGGGTTGGGTTGGAAGGGATCTTTGAAGGTCATCAAGTCCAACCCCCCTGCAGGGAGCAGGGACATCTGCAACTAAAGCAGGTTGCTCAGAGCCCCATCCAACTTCCCCTGCAATGGGGCCAGGGATGGGGCAGCGACCACCTCTCGGGGCAACCTGGGCCAGGCTCTCACCACCCTCAGTGTCAAAAATTCCTTCCTTCTCTTCAGTCTAAATCTCCCTCTTTTAATTCAAACTCATCACACCTTGCCCTGTCCTGCTCTTCCTTCAGCTCTGACTCCTTGGCCTGATGGTGTATCTCTTGGGAGACAGGCGCTCTGGAGATGACTATTGGCAACGGAGATAAGAATCCAGACAGGACCCAGGGTCATGCAGTGAGGCATTATCACACCTGAGAGAAATCCGTAGTCATTTCTAGTTTCTCGTCTGATTCTCAGCCCAATAAGAAATGCAACTGTATTTTTTAATTACTTAAAAGCCCAGTAATTGTCATCATCTTTGTTCAGCTGGGTCCCTGAGCTTTGTGACCGTGCAGCAGGTGCTTACCAACTGCAGCCACGCTAACTGCTGAGGAGGTGTTGATGTTAATGCTTTTAGAAAAACAAGTTTAATGCTATTTCTGGTGCTTTGTAAAAGTTAAATTGCTAGTTTGGTCTTGGATCAAGCAATTGGGTAGCAAATGGCTCAAGTATTTATCTTCACCATTAGAAAATAAAACCTTAGATAGTAAGTTCTGTATTTTTTACACTGATCAAAACTAATTTGATACAAATTTCCACACAAGCACCAACCCAATGCAGATTTTTTTTTTCTTTTCAATAAGATTTTTCTAATTTATTATTCAGGTTTTTGACAATTCTCTCTGGTATTTTTTGGTTTTGTTTTGTTTTTTTTTTTTCTTGGAAATGAAGAGTACTTGTGTTTCTGAAAATAGTACATGAATGATGTAATGCATATTTCTACAGAGTTATGACACTTCAGATTTTTTCAACTGTTAGCTCACTGTAAAACACAAGAAAGAAATGGATACAAAACTTTTAGTAGTAATCCCCTTTCTCAGAGATGCAAATTCACTTTTTAAAAAAAAAATTTTTTTTAAATGCCCTTGTAAGAGGATGATGAGGCTTAAAAGATTTATTATAATATTAGGTTTTACAGACAGTATCTTAATACTTGCATCATGTAAAAATTTTTGTGGCAGCCTTTATCTTCAGAGAAGTCTGTCATCCAAGACTGCTTGAGTGGCAAGTTTCTTGTTCTTTGATCATTACTTAATGTAATCCTGTCAGAGGCTGGCGTGAGCGTGGGGCGTCTCACAATTGGAGGACTTTAAGTCACATTTCTATATATACTGGATCTAACCCATTAGGTTCTTTACCATCACTAATCCTTTCCCTCTTAAATGCTATGAACCACCACGAGCCTTTGACAAGCTATTTTTAACTGGCAGGTAAATTTGCTGAAATGGTACCTTTTGTTGATCTAAAAGACCAACTCTGGCTGCTTTTTGTTAAAGCCGGACGTGTTGTCGGCTGGCATCTCTTTTTTTATATAATTCTCTGATTCTATTTGGAATATCAGCTCATTTTAATGAGGCTGTGGCCGGTCTACGAGTGGCTAAAATCATTTCTTCTTGAGCTGAAGGGTGATTCTTTTTGCAGCTCATTGCTTTTTCATGTGTTTATGTCCATGCTTCCTCTTTTTTGACACTTTAAAAGCTAAAATTCTGTCAAGCTTTTTTTTATTATTATTTTTAAGTTAACTGACGAATCAGAAGAAAATGTGGGTCTTGCTGAAAACCATGAGCCCGGGCTGTGTGCTTGTTGGGTACAGAAATTCATGGTCACTGGCTTTCTGGAGGTGCCGTGTGCCGCAAAGAGATCGTGCAAGTCCCTTCTTCCTGACACCGTTTTTTCAACGTGAAGATTTTCTCTGGTTTAATCTCCGCCTGTAAATTTTGCGTGGCCTCGATGGGATCCCACCTCCCCGGTTGTGTGTGGTGAGGAGCAGCAGCGTCAGCAGGAACCTCCCTCAGCCTGGGCAGGACAAGAACCTCTGTCAAAACCCCCGTGAGCAGTCGCTTGTTTGCAACTCTCTTGAACTCCTGCCATTTTAAGTGGGTTTTGTTGGGATTTTTGCTGCTGGGAACAAAAAGAAGCTGTGTCTGCAGCACCTTCACTTCCTGAGCAGATGACTGCACCCAAAGGCACCTACTGGCAGAGGAGAGCCGGAATTCCCAGCTTTCTGGGAATGAAAATGACCGTCCTTCTGGACTTTGGTGAATGAAGTAACAGTTAAGCGGCTTTATTAACAAATGATGTCAGAGGTGTCTGCTTCCCTGGCTCAAGGCTGTTGGAGCTGCGAGGGTCCTGCTGGTGTCCGGCGTGGGATCCGTGCTGGGCATCACGAGCTCCCTCTGGTCTGCCCAGACAGCTGCCCTCAGGCCACGTCCCTTGGTTTTTGTAAGCCGGGGAAAGTTGCCAAATGCACGTTCGCTCGGATTTTTATTTTATGTATTGATTTTTGTCTGCTCGTTTGGTCAGCGCTGCTGCTGTCAAGGACTCCTTGAAAGTCTGTCTCTGGTTTTGATGGTTATTAACAAAACACCAATCCGCAGTGCGCTGTGCGTTTTAAAAAAAAAAAAAAAGCTTCCTTGGAATTTCCATGGACCGCTGGTGCTTCCCAAAATCTTTACTGAGCGTCTGCAACTTCCAAAGAGTAAGGACTCACATGAGCTGCACACAAAATGAGAAAATACCTGCTGAAAAAACCTTGCTCTCTTAAAATCTGTGGGTTTTTTCAAATTAAAATTTTATTTTTAAAAAATAACAACATAGACAACATAGCCTGATTTATCCATCATGAAAGCGATTGTAGCTATTCAGAAGTTTGTATTCAGGAGTTTCCTTGCAGATTTTGCGGACTTGACAAGCAGATTAGATATAAAGTGTGAATTAGAGGAATCCCCTCAGTTGGGAGGTGACACGGGCAGCTGTTTAGCAGCGTTTAAGAGCGCTGCACAAATGAAACTTCATCCCACTGAAACTGGGGAGGGTTTATTTTAAGCGAGCACCTGTATTTACTCAAATCTGGCAACGGCCCTTCTCGGGGCCTGTGGGAGGCGAGTGATGGTACCATGTGGGGATGCTGGATGGACAGACATCTTCCTGCTCTGCCAGCGTTGGTCCTGGAACTAGAGATGGAGTTGCTGTGAGGTTGCTGATTGGGCTGACTTACCCATCTTTCATTTTTCTGAAGAAGCGACCAAGTTTTGCCACAGGGACACACACACTTTGCCAACTGCTATGAAGAAGTTTTCTCTCTTTTTTTTTTTTTTCTACTAGTGCTTACACCACAATTTCCTGCTCTTCTTCTCTTGCCTTAAAGACTTTTTTTTTAAAAAAAAAACAACTTTCTTGAGACAAGCACTTGTTCTGCAGCTGCTCCTTCCCCAGCTGCTGGTGAAAGCTGGGGTGAGGATCAGCCCCAGAAGTCCCCTGGGGTCCCTGCAGCAGGTTGATGTTCCCCTCCCCTTGCTCTGCACAGCAGCACAAGGACACTACCAGAAAAACCTGTGGATATTTTTCCTCCTGTTTCCTGCTCGCAGCCCAAACACATCAGTGTGTTTACAAGTGAGCACTCTCACCAGGAAGCCTGGAACTGCTCTGAAACGGAGCCCTTTGAGGGGAAATCTGCCCACTCTGTTAACTGGGATTGAGCTGGAGAGTTGCTTGGACCTTGACCTGAGCTGGCGCTGGTAGTGCTGGGCAGGGGGGATGTCCTGTTGTGCCTGTTATCCCTCTGTGGCACCTTGTGGCAGAAGAACCTCTCAAAAATTCTAGATATTTTGCAAATTAACAGGCACAGAAAGCAAAATTTGGGTTCTTATTAATGAGCTCACCACACCATAATCAGTTACCTGTTTCTTCCTCCTCCTTTGACCACATAGGCAAATTTACACCATAGTAGAAATTAACTCAGTTCCTTGGAAAAAAACCCGAGAAAATATTTTATGTAGCGTGTTGAGAGAGTTAATCTCTATTTTGATGGACCCTGAGGGCTTGGGTGGCAGTTCCAAAGCCATTAATTCTTTATGAACAGCCTCTTATGCAAAGTAGATGGAGAATGATGTGGACGGCTTGAGCCTGCTGCTCGTAACCACCCAAGTGACACGGCACAGTTGATGTTAAATAGCAGTGCTCTGCACCTCGGAAAGGCAGTTTGGTCTCTTTGAGGACTTAAAAATCTTTTATATCCAAGTTGAAGGATCTGCCCAAGAACTGCTTCTTAACCGTTATTGTTTCAGTCTTCTGCAATGACATCTGGAGTGGCTTGTTGTAGAAAAGGGAGAGGGTAGTAGCCAGCAAGCTGGTCGCCTGCGTGCGGGGAGATGGGGGGTGTGTGTGGATCTGGGGTTTGTTTCCTCTTCTCCATCTGGGCTATTTCTGTTCAATATGTTGTACTCAAGTGGAGCGGCCTGGTTCTAGTCTTGCTTGTGGCCAGCTCAACCTTTCACTTAGGCTTAGATTTATCACACCTTAGAGAGGAGGTCTTGTGCCGAGGGTCATTTTGTATTTTAGCCTGAAGAGTTGTAAGTTGGAGTCGTTGGGTTGAATGTCATGTAACCCTGAAGGACTTCTTGAAAAGATCTTTAAAAGACACTGACGGTGGTGTCTTTGGCTTTGTATTCCAATAGAAATGGTTCTCTCATTTAGAGTGTGGAAGTTCACATCAACTTGGTCCTGTTTGGCAGAAGCCGCGTTAAAGACTGAGAATATCCTGAGGAATTTTCGGTTAAAATCACCATCAGAAAATGTCAGTGCATAATACAAGCATTTGGATGTCCTGTTTTCCTTGGAAAGCTTGGCAGGAAAACCACGATCTGTACGAGAGAGTAGCTAGAGGAACATCTTTGGGTTTGGCATCGAACTGTTTGCTATCTAATGACATTTAACAGCGTTTGTAATTTTATATTTGATACGTGGAAACTTCCTTAATGGGAATGTATTTGACAGCTAAAATACTTGAAATAGTTGATTAAATGGAGGCTCTGACTAAATGGCACCATCACTGGAGCTTAATTCCTTGTTGATACTTTATTCTTGCA
Organism: Baryphthengus martii; assembly: GCA_013396935.1. Lineage (NCBI taxonomy): Eukaryota > Metazoa > Chordata > Aves > Coraciiformes > Momotidae > Baryphthengus > Baryphthengus martii. The sequence goes on along the minus strand of VWZK01020840.1, from coordinate 130,647 downwards.
AGTCAGAGTCGCTTTCTGTCGAGGAGTATTCAAGTTTTGTGTTCTTATACAATTTTTTTGTTGGAGGTAGTGTCGGCCCGGTACTGGTATTGTCTTTATGATTTGATTTTATTTCCTCTAAGGTTTGGTTAGCAGCTGTGGTTTGTCACTGTGGAGCGTAGGTATGGCACCTACAGCCCGTGCTTTATCTGCTCAGATCAGGTTCTCAGGTCAGGGGACAATAACTGGACTTCTGCTGGTTTGCTCGCAGAGGAAGGTGGGACTCCCAATGATGCTGGGGAAAGTTTTCTAAGAGTGTACTCAGCTTTCCTTTTTCACAGACGATAAGAGCTGGATCATACCAGAAAATGAGAAAGCTTGGAAATCACTGCTCTGCAATGCTCCATCTGATGAGGGAAGCCCTGCAGAGCTGCTCTGGGATCTGCGCCGCGCTTCCCCGGCGTGGCGGCTTTGGGCATCTGTGCCTCGTGCTGTGCTCACCCTGCTAGTAAAGCCCTCGGGAGGACCTTTACCAGTGCCTTACCCACCCCTTTCTCCCCTGTTGATGCTGTCACCAAGCTCAGGCTCTGCCACAGTCCTCGCCTGGGTCCAGAGACAGCTGAGATGCCTCCTCAGACATAAGCCTAGGCCCAAGAAAGGCTGTTGGTGTAGACTCTGACTGTAGAAAATGTGTGGTGCCTCCAGACACCAGTCTGTTCTGGGGAAGGAAAAAAAAAAAGTTCATGAGATGTCGTGCCCGAGATGATACTTGTCACACATGCTCTTCAAACTGCGTGCCCTGGCCACTCGTAAATGAGAATTGACTGCTCAAAATCATGCTTGCTTAGAGAGAGATTTTGAAATTTGGTAGGAGGAGTCAGATCCCTCCCCCCTTCCTGCTCTCAGGCTTCCAGTTTGGTGCTAATCCTCAAGAAAAATGACAGAAGAAATATTGGAAGTGGCATTTTAATGATTTTTAACCTCATCTGTAGAGCTAATATGTTATTCTCAAGGTCGTTTAATTCAGAGGCCTTTTTCTTGCAAGAGGTGTGCTGGTTCCTCACGTTCTCGGTTGTCTTCATCTGCGCATTTTAGCTTGAGATACAGTTTTTATAAATGAGGGAAGAAAAGTGGTATTTTTTATTGGCTTTTCATATCAACTTTTTGGGGATGAAAGTCAATATATACCTTGGTGTGGGCTTTGCAGTTGCCAAAGGTGAAACTCCAGCTGGTTTCCCAGGTAGGTGGCAACTGAAGAAATGAGGGGCCAGGTCCGTGTTCAGTTTGGGCTGTGTGTCTTTCAGACTAGATGGAGGTGACGTTTAGTGAGCAAAATTCTGAATGTTTCGGGGAAATTTTGCTGTGGGGTATTAAAGATTTCATCCTTTCAGTGTCTCTGGGTGGATCCAGTGCCACAAACTCAACCCTTCTGGGCTTGGTATCCACTCCTTCTCATCACCGAGGAGTTTTGGGTTGCGTACCTTCCCGAACTTCCCCACCCCTTGCCGAAATGAGATGTCAGGAAGGGAGGGAGGAGCGTGGTATGAATCATGTCGGCTCAAACCGTAGAAAAGAACTTCTCATTTGAGTTGGTAGCAGTGGGGGCTTCCCCATTTCCCCCCACCCCCCACCTCGTGCTGGTGGTGTCCCTGTTCGTGATGCTGCTCATGCTGCCTCCGGCAGAGCTGCAGGAGGGACCTGTCATTTATAAATGTATTTAAGGAAGAATTATAAACCGTATCAATCTGAATCGCTGCAAATAGGAGGTGACCTTTCCATGCTTAACGCAGCAGCTGGGGGGAAAAAAAAAAAGCTGGTTAGGATAGCACAAAAGCGCTGGAGAAACTGAATCCATGGTGCCTTTTTATTGTTCCTTCTGTATTGCTGGGGCTATATTTAGAAGCTGACATCACTTCAGGGATGATGACAGGCTCTGCCCTCCCTCTCCCGCTCCCTCCCGCTCTCCCTCGCTCCTTCCCTTAGGATGGATCGTGTTTTCATACTACTTTAGGAGTCTGACAGATCTTTCAGGAGGATTTTTCTACAGCCCGTTCCTAAGTGCTGCTGTGGAAAGCCGTGTACGGAAGGACGCGGCCACGCCATGAAATGTCACCCTGAAGGGGAAGGAGAGCTTGTGGTGCTGCTTTCCCTGCTGCCACTTTCAAAGGGGATCAGGAATAGAGTGGAGAGGTCTATTTTCTTTTTCTCTTCCCCTGCTCTTTTTCCACCCCCCCTCTCTTCCTCTCCTTCCCCTTCACCCATGTTTTTTTTTCCCATCCTTCTCCCTCCCCCCCCACCCCAAACAGCAGTTTCAGAGAAGCCCTAACCGAGGGGCTAACCTTGCTGCAGAGGTACAATGCTTCATTTGTGATGATGATGGTGATGATGTTCCATGGTGGGGAGAAAGCAGAGGAACCTGCCAGTGCCACTGAACCAAACGAGTGATGCCGGCGTGGCAGGGGCTGCTCCCCACCACCCACGTCTCCAAAAACACCTCAAATCCTCAGATTGAGAGAACCTCTTGATGGAGCATTAAGAGAATCTGCAGTATTTCTGCATTATGCTGCTGTGTTCGGCAACTCCCGCTTGCAAAACTGTATTTAAAACGAATTATTTTAGCCTGAAACAGCCCTACCCGAGTGTGTGCCGTGAGAGATTGCTTTGCAGGCAGCCGCTCTCCTTCCCCAGCCCTCACCGTGGGCTCACAGGCAGGATGCTGCCTTAGCTGCTGGCCTCAAAACGGGGGGAGAAAATGAATTTACCTGCTCATAGCTGAATTCTAGGGCAGGGGCTCTTGAGGACAAAGGGATAGAAGTCTGTGGGCCCAGCCCTCGGAGCCGGGCCCCTGGGCTCCCTGACGCGCCGGCAGCTTCGGCCTTTTCAGCCAGAGCTCGTCCTCCCCGGCGGCTCCGCACAATGGGCTTTTCTTTCTCGGATTGATCAGGAAAAAGTCGAGCTGCTTGGCGAGTACCTTCTGCCCTCAGCTGTAGAACTGCCCATTTGCGATGTCCTTAAATAAAAGCAGGCCCTAATCCTGTCTAACTGAGCGTGCGTTTAAATTATGGAAGGCCTGGCTGTCCTTTGAAAAACATCCCATTTTTCAGTGACTTTCTCTTGTCAGACAATTGGAACATGCAGATTTATTTAACAGTCGGGAGGAGTCAGATGGCAAAGGGAGCGATGCACAGAAATATACAGAGCGATGTTTCAAGCGTGGAAAGAAATCAGTGTGAAGAAACAAAGCCCACCTTTAATTCAGAGGTTGTAGACTGAAGGGTTTTTCCCTTAAGGTTCTCTGAAAACTTGGAATCTGGCTTAAAATGAGATGAGCGATTTACAGTTTGTGCTTCTGCCCGTTGCTGCAGTTTCTCAGCAGCCTTTTAATGGGGTTTGTTGTTGTGTTTTTTTCATCCCTAAGTCGCTCTAGTTTTGCTATTTTGCATTAAACAGCCCATTTACAAAAACTTCCAGCCTTGTGCTGCAGGGAGCTGCAGTAATGCATATGTGAAAAAAAACCCCAACAAAACCCTCCACCAAAACCAAACAGAAAAGAGTTTGGGGAGGGAGGGGATGCCCCAAAAGCCAGGCTGTGGAAGTAGGTCAGGTTTTCCCCTCTGCTCAGGGCCGGGCAGAGCCGCGCCGAGCTGGCTGCAGCCCCCCGGGACCACCACCACTGCTGCCGCCCCGCTCATTGGCGGGCTGGCCAGAGCGATGATGTCATCTTCACTTAAAAGAAAAAAAAAGAAATAAAGCCAAACCCCACTAGAAGGAAATAGAATTTCGTTCCCATTATTGAGCCGGTGTTTACAGTCCTTGTAAAATCCAGCACCCGTGCCAAAAACCCCCTGCCTTCGGTGGGTCGGGATTTTTGGCGCACAATGCGGCGGGTTTAAAAGGCGGCCGGCGAGATGAATATCTGCCCGGCTGGGTGAGGGATGGAGTTGGTGCTCTATCGGTGTCCGTACAGGCAGGGAGAGGTTTCCTTTAGCTAGGTGGGTTTTTCTTTTTTTCTTTTTCTTTTTTTTTTTCTCCTTGCTAGAAATTGTGAGATGGGTATAACTGTAAGACAGGTAACACGGCATCAAAGTGTTTGGATGTTGGTTGCTGCTGCAGATTTCTCAGCGTGGCGGTCTGTTTGATGTTTTCAGATGCTTCTGAATCCGATTTTGTGAATTCTTAGGAAAAGATGCAGTGCAGCGGTGTGGAAGGTGACGCTGACATATCCAGCCTATTGTTCAGTTTGGAAGGAACAGGAAAAGCAGCGGCTGTTTGTGTGGCTGGTGTAGTGCATTTGAAAAATCCAAAGTAATTATCTCGAATTCTTTTCAGCTTTTAAAAACCAGATCGACTTGGTGGTTGTGAATTTTGCAAGCGGAGGAGAGAAGTTCAGATTTCCCTCTGTATTTGGCTACAGATTAAACCCAGTAATATTTATTGAAACCTGCTTGCATCTATATGATTTTCATTGTCTGCTAGAGGTTAAGTAAATTTAGACATCAATACAATTTTTTTTTTTTAAGACAATTTGGGCAGGTGATAGAGGAAATGCTTTTTTTTCTTAGTTAAGGTGCAACTGCCTTTATAACTTGGGTTACCAACTTCTGGATGGCTGCTGGAAGGAGCTGTTGGTTTGAGATGGGGTGGAATGTCCTGTTGGTATAACTTGGCTTCCAAAATGAGACTCTTCCACGTGCCCCTTGGCACAGGAGATGAAAAAGAGCTTTCTATGGATCGCCTTAAACCACCTGGTTCTGTATTCGAGAATAAGCAAACAAAAGAATAAATAAAAATTGGAATTGTTGGCCCTTCCTGCCACCAGGTCCTTCGTAGACATTCCTTTTCTGTGCAGGAGGTGTGGCCATCAAGGGCTAGTTTGGTTTTGGAGAATTACCCTCGAGTCTGATGCAAACTGGGAAACCTCAGATACGCGGCGCTGCAAATTCTTTCCAAAGAGAGGAGAAGGGAAACAGTGAGTGCCCCTTGGTGCAGCTGAAGCAAACCATCCAGAGTACTAAATAATGGCTTTAGCAGAGCCAGCAGCCTCTGCCCCCGCTCCCTTTCCCTGCCGTTCTTCCCTCCCTGCTCACACGGGAGCAGAACTCGGTTGCCTTCGAGGAACTGAAAGCGTCGCGGCAGTCCCAGCTCCAAGGTGTGGGATCTCGAAGGTGCTTCCCCTGGGCTGCCATCCAGCATTACTGAGCTGCTTGCAAGTATCTCTCTTTTTAGTTTAAAAAAAAATAATAAAAATTATAAAACAGAATTGACTGCTGCAGAGTGAAGGCAGTTTGGGTTAGAATTGGTCTTGATTGAAGGGGAAGAAAACCCAACACCCCACCCACCAAAACTTTTTTCGTGTGGTTTTAAAACCGTTAAAATGATGAGAATGGTAAACATCAACCTTTCAATAAGGAATTTGCTTCTCCTCCTGGACAGAAATTTCCTAACGAGGCAAACGTTGAGGCTCTGGTGTGGCACACATACATAAAAGCAGAAATTATTTTACTGTGAAGTGTTTCTGGGTGTATCTGTGTGTGCCTGCGGATAATTACGCTGCTCATTTCTACATTTGGATGCAAAGATGAGAAATAATCCACCTAACTGCTGTGGAAAGAGTTGATAGATACAGGAGATTAATTAAAAAAAAAAATTAAAAATTAAAGAAATAGGAAAATATTTGGAGTTGCAGGCTGTGCATTAATAGATGCTAAAATGATCTAAACCGTAAGGTGGAGGGCTGGGGGGGGGCTTTGAGCAGTGGCGGTACCGCTCGGTGTGTTTATATTAGGTCAATAAGGATGCTCTGCTGGCTGCAGCTGCAGCTCCAGTAGCCAATTGATCTAATGCAGTTTCTAAAGGCTTTCTATCCAGGTGATGTCATCCTTTTAGCTCCGTTCCCCTCCCACTCTCTTTCCTCCTTATTAGATATTTCATCTTGCTGCGGAGCATCCAATCGATGGGAGCTTCTCCTGAGGGAGCTGCTGAGAAGCGAGCAAAGATAGTAGGAATTAGGACTCCAGCAGCCAGGCTCGCTGTAGCCATGGACGGACTGGTTTGTGGTGCATTACAGCAAGGTTTTAATTGGAAAAGCTAGGCGGGGATTAACCGTGGGATCCGACTGATGCATTAGAATACCAAGCAACACTGCAGAGTTGTAAACTGCATTAAAAAAAAAAAAAAAAGGAAGGGGGGGGGGGGGGAAGGGGAAGGGGGGGTGCAAAAGAGAAAAGGGGTTTGTATTGCAGAGGCTTTTAATACATTCCACAGCGCAGACCTGTTAGAGCATATCTCCTGGAGCTACAAGCTGGACACTGATTCCATTTTTTGCACTTGTGATGGACAAGAGTATAAAGAAGAAACTTTAATATCCAGGGTGTGGGATTCCTGAAATCGCCTGAGATGCTGATGAAGAACCCGTGCGAAATATCCTCGGCTGTATGAATATGAAGTTTCCGAAAAGTGGACCCGAAGATAAGCCACTCCTAAATGCGTTTTAGTGGAGAGAAAGGAAGGAATTTGAAGAATTCATATCTCACCTCTTAATGTATTGTGGCTTTAACCTGCAGTTCTAATCCGTTTCAGAATTAATTCAATTTTAGCAGCACTTTTTGGGCGCATGCCTCTCGCCTGGGGGAACGTATGGATATTTGTATTTGAAAAGCTAGGAAACATTTTGATGTGAATTTATGTGCTTGTTAAAACTGGAACATTTTTATAGGAATTGCTGCTGCTGCTAACTCACTGCAATACTGACAACTCCTCAGATCTAAGGGAAGCTGTAATCAAATTCAGCGTGAAATTCAAGCCTGAGAAGTTGCATACATGTACACTTGCTGCTTTCGTTTATGATTTTTGAAGAGAATCCAGAAAGGATTTTACTCCATATTTTTCTTCCGTGGCTTTTATTTGAGAAAGGAAACTTTTTTTTTTTCCTCCCCCCCGTCTCAGCCTAAGAAATGGCTTTTCTTGTTCGCTGTTATGCCAACTGCCTGCAACCGTGGGCCTCCAAAGTAAGTAAGATTTTTGTCTGTGCTGCATTTCTCTGACATTTATTGACAACCGTGGTGCTGGCTCAATGTTCACTTCTCAGCCGAGCAGCGCTCGGGCTTTGAGATGCTGAACTTCTGCCTGTGCCTGGACTGTTCTGGTGGAATCCTTTCTAAATGGGAAGAGGCTGGGGAGGGGGGAACTTCAAATCTTGGAATTTGTTTTATAAAAGAACAAGAAGTATATATATTAAAAAAAAAAAAAGGAAAGGTGTAATTCTTGCTCTATAGCCTGTTATACTTGGCTTCAAATAGTTAAGTGTAACATTTTCCTGACTGCTTGGGAATATATTGCCAACTTGAAAATACTGATGTACAACCCCAGTGATGTTGTTCAAGCTGTATGAAGCTGGACTGGTTGTTTCCTTTGTGCAGCGTTGTGAAACCAGTTAATTATTTAGCTGAACTATGTAATTGCAATTAGCTTTAAAGGAGACACATTTTGTGTGTCTGAAGAGGCAGGATTTTTGTGAAATGGGGAGGGAAGGGTGTTTCTTTTAAAGGAGGTAATGAAATCTAGAACATTCGAGCAAACTCATCTATTAAGATAAAAGCCTTTAAAGACATTTCAAAAACACATTATTGGCCAAGCTCTTCCTGTTTGGGATTCTTGGTCAGAAAATTAGCCGAGTTGCCGGTGTTTTATGAATGCTACTGCCAAGAAGTGGTCGCCTAAGACACGGGAATTGCCTTCTAAACCTGAGGCCGGACAGATATTCATGATTATTTATTACAGTTTTGTATTTATATTGCAGCTTTTACAGGCTAGAATACCGATTGTGCAACTTTCTTGCGTGCGAAAGCCGGCAGGGTTTGAAGGCAGTGGGCGAAACCCTTGTGCTCGTGACATCACGAGGTGCAGCGTTGACTTTGGAGCGAGAGATTTGCTCTTGACTTCGGTCCCCAAAATTTATAAAGCTGAAGTGACAGGATGGTGTGGAGAGGCACAAGGGTCTGCGGGGTCCCTGTGCACGTGGTTTTCCCTGTTTGGTTTTTCTACTTGATAAAATGCAAATGGAAGTTCCTGGTGGGTGGAAGTGAAGGTGCTGGGCTTCGGGATTTCCATGGGTGTGCGTGGGGCTGAATTTCGGCCGTTTCACACGTGCCAAGTCCAGCCTGTAGTCAGGTGCTGCGGGTCCTCCTGGCCTTGAAGGGCCGATGGGCTCCGTGTGCTCAACCAGGGAACTGTGGCTCCTCACCTTGGAGCTCCTGCCGGCAGACGTTGGCCCGTTTGTATCGTCATCCGTGGCTCAAGTGTTCGTGTCAACTCTTTCACCTCCCTTCCTATTCTCTAGACATGAAGTAGGAAGGGCTGAGTTTACTTAAGCCTGGCTTACCTGCACCACCCTTATTAAGGAGGTCTTGACGTGCAGCGTCGCGTGAAAAATGGGAATGCTTAGTCACGTTGGCGCCGCAGCTGAGGTTGCTCTTTCCGTAGAGTTTGGGCTGAAGGGGGAGACCACAATAAAGAAACCCCATCCTCAAATCAGGGTTTGGCTGGAGCAGAATCATAATATAAAAAAACTGTAAAGGCTTTTGGCCCCCTGTGTCAGCTCTGTGGTGGTACCCAGCAAATTGCTGCCGTACCAGTCAAGCCATTTATTCAGTCATTTACTTCTCTTAAATTAAATTGTATAAAGTGTTGGAAAAAGAGGAGGCTTATTTGTTCTTCTATATTTTTATTTTTTAATGGCTGATGAAAACCTGTTAACTCTTTCTACACTCCAATCCATAGCTCAAAGTTCTTTATCTTCAAACCCAGAAAAAGTACCTGTGGTCTCTTTCTGCAAAAACCCCCACAAAACTCCTGCAAACCTCCACAAACTTTTAAACTGATCTGTCCACAATGTTCTGAAGCTCTGAGGAGAAACGTTTGTAGGAGTAACCACAGCAATGAGCTGAATTATGTCTGCGTTTGTTCCGTTTTGGTTTTACCTGAGCTTTGTACCAAAATTGTTTCTATGACAGGTTTATTATACTAGTACATATTACAGCAAAATTGCTGAATTCAGAATTTTAAATATGCAAATTTATAACTTTTAACTTGAAAATGTCAAGTATTTTCTGATACTGTTTTGAAACCAGAGCCATTTCTTGCCATGGAGCAGTGAACATCTGATTTTTCATTTGCTTTCTCAGTGATTAAATTCAAAATTTCCTCGATTATGTAGATCTCTGTCCCAGATATTTTTTTTAATTAGTCACTTTTAAACTGCTGTAGGACAGTAGTCTGAAAATGGGCTGTTGACTCAATTGTAATTATAGCTGTTCTGAATGTGACAGTGTAACGATACTTGATTTAACCAGAGCAAAATGAAGTCATATTTCATATGACTAATCAGAAAGGTAAGAATACTTCTGGAGGTTAATCTTACCCGAAGAGCTTTAATTCATGTGGCTGTGGAGTGACCTGCAGGAGAAACCGCCTTTAGGAGATGATCTCCATCACTGCCTGGAAGATATTCTCAGAGTATAAGGGGTGTCCATCCCAACTTGCATTTCACACCCCTCTCATCTCCCAGAGATACTGCAGCTTTTGGCTTCCATAAGTAAAAGTGGACGGAGCAGACGCCTGTAAAGTGATTGATGCAATTTAATTTCCTGTGTGAAAAGGGGGATAAACCGAGGGAGAGAACTTGGAGCGTTGTGCATTCCTACAGCACACCTGGAGATGAGCTGTACGAGCTTTTCAGGCTCTAGGGGTGTTTGTCGAGACTCTGCCGGTGCTTGGAGGTGTATCCAAGAGAGATCCCATCACCTTGGCAGGAAGATGATGGTGGTTCCTCTGTCAGTGGTGTCTGGAGGTTCCAGTACGGGGGCAGAATCGCACGTTGTAAGAAATGATCTCTTCCTTGGGGACTGAACGTGTTCTGGAATGGCAGAAGCTGAGGTAGATAGATGCAGGGATCCTCATCCAAACAGGATGAGTGTGATGGACAGTGACCAAAGCAGTCCCAGCTCTCGGGCCACTGGGGCTCTGGAGGAAGATGAAGGAAGGTGGAGGACTTTGCCATCGCTCTTGTGGAGATCTGCTTCCATAGACCGGTGGTGTTTGCGAGGACAAGAGGCGTTCGACTTACATTAAACTGCATTCCTCCGATACCGATGCAATATTTTAAAGAAAAAAAAAAATAAAAATTAAAATATTCCAATCTCTCAGCAGGATTCGGATTGTCTTTGTAATTCTGCTCATACCTCCCTGAGTGTCTGTTAAATTGTCTGCAGTGCTCTTTGCGGTGTTAGGCTCTAAAATATCAATGCGTTATGAAGTCACTAGGAGAGAGAGCTCTAAACTTCATGAGTTCAATGTACATGGTTCTCCTGTAATAGAAATTCTGTGCGCATCCTAACAATTTTCCAATCCTGGAACGCACACACGTGTAGCAGGAGGGTCTGATGGGGAAAATAGGAAGTGATTGGCTAATGTTTCTGTAGAGGATATTTAAAAAGGGATGCTTTTGGAGATAAATGTGCTTTTTTTATAGAAAATAAAGGGGTTTGAATTAGCATCTAAGCTTTTAAAATGTTGTTTTCCTGAAGGAGAACAGTTTCATTTAAGATCCCAGGTGCACATTAAGCTTGTCTTATGCCAGTAGACAGTAATTTATTTTCTCTGGGCTTCTGTGTTCTCTTTATCTTTCTGCAGGTTAGATAAAATCTAATAACGCTCGACATAATACCGAGCTACATTTGCTCTGTTCCAGTTGGTGTTTGGGTTAGAGCTGAAGACTTGGAGTCATTTTTCAGTCCCGTTCCTATTTCTGCTGTTGTCTCCCAGGGACGCGATGCAAGGTTGAGTTATCCGCTACTCAAACCACTGTAACGTCATCTTCGGATTCTAAAGGGCATCGCTTTGATCTCCAGGATCTTCAGTTGAAACCTTCATGCAATTAAAGATTATTTTCGGCTTCTCAGAAGAAAAACAGAGCTTGGGTAGCGTGTCCTTGATTTAATTCGATGTCATCCTTGTCTTTCTTAATGTACTTACAGGGAAGTAGCCCTGGTAGTACGGATTTGAAATGTTTTCAGGCCAAACAAAGTAACTGACCCTTGACTTTCTTTGTTTCAGTCAATTTTGACACCGTCTTTTTCTTCCTCTTGGCCTTGTCTCTCCCTCCAGTCTTTCTCTGTAGCTTCCAGCCCAGCTTTCAGCGTCATGGAGCACCCATCGTCGCTCAGAGTGAGACCTGTGGGTGCTTGTCACCTGAGCAAGCCCATTTGTGTGCAGGCCCTGCTGCGCCATGAGCTCCTTTCTTTTGGGCCCTGATAGACTTTGGTTTGCGTGGTTTAGGCATCTTTGAATTGTTTTATTGGTGTTTCAGCCATCTCCTCAGGATATTTATGGTCTCTCCTATTCTATACTTTCTAATCTTCTTTCCCTCCACGCCCTTCACGGAAGGATTGCCTTGTTTCTTCTTCTTAGGAGCACAGCCTCTTGGTTCCGCAATAGTCTGATCCCTGCGAGGAGTGCTTGGGCTGACAGGTGGTCATTTTCCTTATGTTAGGAAAACATAAGGAGAAACATCTTTCCTGTGAGGGTGTTGGAGCCTGGCCCAGGCTGCCCAGAGAGCTTGGGGAATCTCCTTCTCTGGAGACTTCCAAACCCACCTGGACACTGCGCTGCTGGGCCCCCTACTCTGGGTGACCCTGCTGGAGCAGGGGGGTGGCACCAGAGGAGCTCCAGAGGGACCTTCTATCCTGGGATTCTGTGATTCCATAGACTTAGCTATCTGTTTTCTATAACAACTTGGCAGGAGACTTTCTGTAAAACTTTTAAAATGAACTTCTTGATTTTTATGGAGATGAAAGTGGTTTGGTCTGAGCTATGTGGCCATTTACTTCAAAAATCTTGGATTTTCTTCCAGTATATAGTATGTTGAGGTGAAATGCAAGTACACATCGTACTGCTATTCAACAGAAAAAAACCTCTTCCTGAAGTATTGCTTTTAAATTTTTTTTTTGAAATCTGCTCATAAGATGGAAATCAACACTTAGCTGCTCATTTATTTCCTCTTAGACTTTGTTTGATTTAAACCCGCTTTGGTTACAATTCTCCTTCCAGCTACAGCCGAATTCTGGACCACCCTATTTTTCTCCTGTTGCTTCCATGAATGAGCACAGCAAGAAAATGTAGATGGAAGCTTGGTGCTGCCTTTTTTTTTATTATTATTATTTTTTTTTTGGTGAGTTGTTTTCTGCATGTACAGGATCTAAAGGTCTCATTACGCAGCTCTAAGCCAAGAGGTGATGTGTTGCTGGATGATAGGCTGAAGAAACTGGGATTGTTCAGCCTGGAGAAGAGACTCCAGGGGCACCTTGTAACTGCCTTCCAATACCTGAAAGGAACCTACAGGAGGGCTGGAGAGGGGCTTTTCACAAGAGTGTCCAGCGATAGGACCAGGGGAAGTGATTTTAAGCTGAAGGAGAAGAGGTTTAGACTGGGTCTTAGGAAGAAGTTCTTCGCTACAAGGGTGACAAGACTCTGGAATAGGTTGCCCAGGGAAGCTGTGGCTACCCCTTCCCTGGAGGTGTTCAAGGCCGGGTTGAATGAGACCTTGAGCAACCTGCTCTAGTTGAGAGACGTCCCTGCCCATGGCAGCGAGATTGGATGAGATGATCTCTGAGGTCCCTTCCAACCTAAGCCATTCTAGGATGTGTCCCTGGTGCCGGTTGTCACTCGTGTCACTGCAGCGAAGTGAGGTTGTAGCAGCCCGTGGATGTGTGAAGAGGGAGCGTCATCACCGCCGGTATTTTACCAATGGGTGTATATAAGAGTTGATAAATTATTCAGCCAAGATGAAACTCGATGTAGATTTGGAATTTCCTGTGCCCTGCAGTATTTGTCTTGGAATGAGAGCTCCCCAAACGTCGGGCTGCTGGAGTTTTAATGACTTGGGAAACTTCAGCTCCTTACGGAAGTCACAGCATCACTGGTTGCCGTCCCAGTTTGTTTTCTTCTGTAATTATTTAGATAAGATTCTTTTTAGTCTTGTGTTAGTTTTCAGTGGTGAGCACAAACAGAAAAATTTGAACTCTGGCACTGAAAATAAGTATTTTTAACATTTCTGTTACATTTTCCTCATAACAACCCACAATTATTGACATTTTAAAAATGTTACGCGTTGAGTAGACCAGGGAAGAGCTGATCTGTGTTAATTGATGATTATAAAACACGCAACTTACGTTCACCAGGCGAATATTCCCAATGTTACAGCGCTCGCATCAATACCAGTACTATTTTTTTTTCCACAGGTGAATGTCCAGAGCCGAATTCCCCACTTCTTCTCCAAAGCGGAGACCTTTGCGTGTCAGGCGCTTAACGTTGCCGTGAGTTAAGGCATAGCAGTAATCTATAATTTAGACATATGAAAACCCAATTAAAAATGCATTACATGTGTGGTTTAAGGCAACACCAGAATTTAGTTGGAAATTCTGTCCTCGTGTCACCTTATTGTAACTAAGGAAACGTAATACTCCAGAAGATTTTCTTTTCTACGCGCTGTATGAGCCACGAACACCAAGAAGCTCTTGGCTGCCTCAGGCATAGAGCAGCCTCTAGGGATTTTTAATTATTTTAGAATTTTTTTCTGGTGAATTTTTTTTTCCTTTGGTTTTGGGATTTTCTTTTGTAAGCCTGGGGTTATTTTAGGACTGTACAAGGATGGTTTTCAGCAGGGCTGTTGTGAGTGGTATCAATTTAGTCCTTATTTCTTTGAGATTCGTGTCTCTGGTACTAATAAGGAGTAAGGATGTGCTGCAGCTAAAGAAACGAGTTTTGAAATCTTGTCAGCAAACCCTTTAGAAAGGAAAACAATCTGAAGTATCAGTAGTTGGATGGGCACCGTTTGACTTTGCATCACGTTATTCGAGGTTACAGGGTTTTTGATCCCTCAGCTGGCTTCAACAACAACAAAAAATAGGCATCATTGCTGTTTTTTAGAAATCTGAAGCCATCTTTTGTGCCATCTGTGGTCTTTAAGGAGGAAATGTTGTTGTTTGCGTTAAGTTGGTTGAGGACTGATGTCAGCATAGGTAATTTGCCAGGCTCATCTTACCCTCTCTGTGGATACCTAAGTGGCCTCTTTCTGGATCTCAGAGGAGCAACTTTCTCCTCTCCCATTAACACAGCCCTGAGTGTATTTTAAACATTTTTAAACTGGAGCAGAATTGTAGCTTGTATGTAAAAGGTGAACAGAAAGCAGAGCTGATTTATAGAAATCCTTGGCGGGGGGGAAAAGGCAAAGGAAAATGCTGCAAAAATAACTTTAGCGAACTCCAATGGGTTTTGATGGTTTCTCCTTATTTTACTGGGAGGATATATGAGGTGGCTAAAATAATTTACTTACTGCTGCTGAGGAAAAAAAACATCTGAGAGGTTTGAGGTTTTTTTTTTTTTTTTTCTTAGATGGAATGAAGGGGATGGGTGAGAGCAGAAAGTGGGATACAGAAAGGTTTGCTTGGTGAGAGACTGGCTGCATGTCAGTGGGAGGAAGCACTGCTGCTCTTGCTTCAGTAGGTTGCAGAAAGAAAAAATAGAAATAATTAAAGAAATCAGTTATCTTGTGAAAATGAACAAACAAAACAGTGCTGTTGAGCTGAGCAGAATTTGTCAGCTCCTTCTTGACACGGAAATGTCACAGAAATGACTTGTTTGGGAATTTTTTTCTACATGAAGCCTTTTTAATATGTCTCTGACCGTGAATTATTTAAAATAATCAGCTCTGGGTTGTGCCAACTATAATGCTGGAAGAAGGAGAGGTGCCTGGCAGCAGAGCCAGTGCTGTCCTGCGGGCGTTGAATGTGATGCTGGGACGGGCTCCAGAAGGCCAGGACCGCTAATGGCATCATGCATTGAATGCTTGCCAGTGTCTGGAGGTGAGATGTTCTTGAATGAGCCATGTAGGAAACCCATCCCACCCTCTGGCTTCTCAGACAAAGGTTTGCTTTGCAAGTGGCAAGGGACCTGGGGTTGCTCAGCCTGGAGAAGAGGAGGTTCAGGGGAAACCTTGCTCTTGACAACAGAGATTGGAACCATGTGAGGTCAGGCTCTTCTCCTAGGTAACAAGCAACAGGACAAGAAACGACCTCAAGTTGCACCAGAGGAGGTTTAGGCTGGACCTGAGGAAACAAGTTCTTCCCTCCAGGGCTGGCCCAGGCTGCCCAGGGCAGTGATGGAGTCCTCGTTCCTGGAGGGGTTTCGAATCCATGGAGATGTGGTGCTGAGGGGTTAGTGGAGGACTTTGCAGTGCTTGGTTAACGCTTGGATTTGATGCTTTTAAAGGTCTTTTCCAGCCAAAATGATTCTGTGATTCTGTGATTCCTCAGCTGTGGTAGAGGTTTGGTTTATAGGAAATCAAAAAGCTCGTGGAGGTGGACATGGGATTGCAAAGTAAAGAGGAAAGCTCCCAGCAGGGCTGTCAAAAAACAAGGGGGAAGGGTATACAAGACTAATTCATTCTAATGTTAAATGTATGAAAGGTGTTGCAGCAAAGGCATCAAAGAGAAAACGGCATACGAAGGGAATGGGAGGATGCAGTGACCAAAAAGGAGAGGTAGGAGCTGTCAGAGGTTTAGGGGATTGAGGTCCTGTTGAGCTCTTTGATCAAGTGATCTTTTTCATTTGGCAGTTTTAAAACTAAAGGCAAATATGCTTTTTTAAATTTTTTTTTTGACTGGCTGTTTGTAACAGTCTAGATTTTTCTGTATCGTCTGAGAAAGGAAAATTCCTGCCCTTAAACCACTTGGGTGCGATGGGGGCCGAGCAGGAGCATTTCCTAAAGCTCAGAGGTTACCAAGTGCAATCACAGTTCACGCTCCCAGGGTCTGATAATGGGTTCCAGCTTAAAGCAGTAAAAACCTCTTAATGGGAAACCTCAAGCAATAAACAAAATACTAAATATGTGTGCCTTAAGATTGGGAGTGTTAGGCTGGGAGTTTGGGAGCTGGTTGTAGCAGTGAGATGATGGGGTTGGTGTAGGCAGTGGTGAGATGGTGACACTGACCCTGACGGGCTGTGCCGTGCTTGTCCTCGGGCTTTTCATGGAAATAAACCCGGTGGTGTTCCTGAATATTGCTCTCGCTGGCAACATTTCAGGGAACTTCAGAAAAGCAAATAAGCTATAAGGTTACTGACAATCTGTAAAACCAAGGACAGAAAATCTGCTTACCCAGCCTCTAAAAGGACAGATTGTTCCCTCAGAGGCTGGTGGTTCTACTGTGTCCAGACCGGATCGATCGGCTGTAAACATCCATACAGGGACCTGGGAAACCTGATGAAAAACTTTGCTATCAAGGAGTATCAAATATAAAGTATGAGGCAAAACTTTGCTTCCTTATTGCTCGTTTTGTTTCCATTAATTTGAGGTTGTAATGGCCACTAAACACCGGGAGAATTCTGCAGCCTGTGCTTCCTTTAGCAGTTTGGTTTCTGATGAGGAGGAGTCCTTTGGCCACTGCCCTCATTGCAGGATGTTTCTGACTATGTTTAATAAACATGCTCTTTACACAGGTCAAAACACACCAGTGAAGCTTCTTTTACGTGCAGAGAAAGAAAACTTGGAGGTCTTGTGTCCATTTGCCAAGAGTATTTTGCAAATTCTTGTTGTCCGTGTGGTCTCTGTGCCAAAAGAGGTGGTTCTGATTCCTTTTGCTGACAAAAGTGAGGAGCAGAAAGACAGAAGTCTCAGATGAGCCCTCCTATAACATAACCACAGAAATCCTGAGGTGAAACTGCCTTTCTCTCTCTGTAGTGACTTTTCCACAGCCTTAAATTTTAGCAAAACCTTCCTGGGGAGCCTACAGGAAAGTTGTCCTCAGGCTAACAGTCGTTTTTAGCCAGCTTCTCAAATGAGTTGGTTGATCATCTGGTCGAGGATCACGTAATTTGTTCTGTTACACAGGGCGTGTGTAATCTTAAAATTCTGTTATGCCAAAATTAGCTTTTAATTGAATTCGAGTATTCTGTGTGACTTCACTACTGAGAGTAAACGGTGTTTATGTCGGAAGCAAATGTCACTGCAGACGCACTCCTCTTGGGCCTGGAGAAACGGTCTGTTAGCTTGTGAGGTGACGTCATCTGTCGGAATTTATACTCCAGTTAAGGTCAAAATTACAGACATAAGACTTGAAGAAAGGAAGAAACTGACATCCACTGCCCCTTGGCTTCTCTGTGTGGCTCCTTGTAAAGAAAGAGCCTCTATCCTCTTTGTAGCTGCCCTTTAAATACTAGATGCTGAGGTCCCCCTGAGCCTTGGCTTCTCCAGGGAGAAGAGACCTAACTCCTTCAGTCTTTCCTCAGGGGGCAGCTTCTCCAGCCCTTTGATCACTTTCATGACCCTCCTTTGGATCCTCTTCAGTCTGTTCACCTCCTTTTTGAATTGCAGGGACCAGACGTAGATGCGTTACTCCAGATGCGGCCTGACAAAGGTACTGACTGTTTCAGTCTAAATTGCCCGTGACTGAAGTTTACAGTGGTGTTGCTGTGTTAACTTGGTTCTCACCAACTCTTTGGTAGTTTTTTCCTCTTGAGCCATTTTTTATATGTTTTAGCTGGTTCAAACCAAAGGTCCATGTGGCCCCATCCCTGTCTCCCCCCGACCTCTGGACACCTTTGGGCAGTGGTAGATGTTGTAGGAACTGTGTCCTCTTCTGGTTCCTCCCTCCTTGTTTGATTCTTTACCTCCCTAGCTTTCATCCACTACCCCTGACATCCACTGGTTTCTCCACACCCTTCCCAAGGATCATCCTTTTTTCCCAAGGATAGCCAAGGACAAATACGAGCAGAGATTCTTCTCTCCCATGCTTCGTTGCTTTTCCAGTGTCTCGTGGCTGCGGTTTATGTCACTCTGCTTCATCCAGCCATTGAGAGCAGCAGGGCTGCTCCCAACTCTGCCTCTCCATTCAAACCTATAAATCAGTCTCACAACACAATTTGTCTTCTCCAACATGAGCAAGACTTGAACGTTCGTTCTGTCCAGACGGAACAAAAAAGCACTTCTATGTACTGCTCTTCAGGCTTTGGCTTTTTGAAATATGAGAGTTTCGGCTTTTTATTGCACAGGAGGAGAAATGACAGGTTTGGGGTTGTGGAGGCTTTGAGGGTTTCTCTGGTTTAGATGTGGGGGTTTGGGAGTTTTTGAGGTTTCTCTGGTTTAGCAGCAGGAGTGCTGCTGCTCCCCTTGCTTCAGCGTTGGGTGCCTGCACCCCATGGAATCATGGCAAAAGCCAAGCTTTTGGTGGACCTCGTGGAGTCTTCACCTCGTGGGGGTTTCCAGGGTGGTTATAGGTAGAGTTTCATATCTTATGCATGTCACTTTTATTTAATTGTTACTCAGAACTGGATTATGCGCTCTCATGTCCTCTGCCCCTCACCCCTCACCTCCTCTTTCCCCAGCGTTGCCGCTTCGTGAGCCAACCTCGGGTACCACCTTCAGAAATCTCACAGATGTTTAATAAAAAGCAGCTCAGGTTTGTGTGACAAAGCAGAGTGGTGTTACCATTAGGATGAGTTTCCAAAGAATTTCATTTTTTTTCTTTCCTTTTTTTTTTTTATTCCTACTGCAGTTTGCAATATCTCTTTAAATATTCCCATGTTGATTCAGGGTTTGTTTTTTTTTTCAGTGTAACCACCAACTGTATGTTCCTGACTCAGTGGGAGGCCAGAGCTGTAGGTGGCTGTACAGACCATAACTTCTATTTTCTTAACTTCCCCAGTGTGACATTCCGGTGGGGGATGGGATGGGGGTTGCTGCTAAATATCACTTTGTTGGGAAAGGTCAGTCACAAGGATGTTCTGGCAGCAAGGTAGGGACTGACTGTGCCAATGTGTCGGACCCGCTCGTATTTGAATTCCGGATTATCTCTTCTGGTGAAAAAAAAAAAATTCTTACGGTTTCAGGTGGCAACTTCTGTGGCCTATTTGCCTATTTCTGTATTGGGTGTTTATCAGAATTTCATGGAGGTTTTTCTATCTGTGGCTGCTGGGACGCACAACTCCCCAGAAGATCATATCTTCTATAATAATATAATATTGCAGGTGTATAGTTCTGCGTTGGAAAGCCTCTGACATGCCCATAAGTGAATATTGCTCTTTTAAACTTCATTCCCTAACATATAATTTTTCAAGATATCGATGCAGTTGTAACAACAGTTTGTACGCTTCTCCCATCACAAAAAAAAAAAATCCTAAATAAGTAAAAAATCCTAAAAAAAATCCTAAAAAAATCCTAAATAGAATCCCATCACACCTTCCCATGTCCGCTGTGATGCTGTTACAGCGACACCCAATCTTCCTCTTGGAAAGAACCATCGGTTTGGGTAATAAAAACGACGTGCAAAAGACAGCAGCTGTGATTTATTTGGGGAGATGGAGTAGAGTGGCAAGCAGCGCTTTAAAGGTCACTTGTCTCAAATAAACCTTATCTCTCTCTCAAATTTAAAGAGAGATTGCAGCGTTTCCCTGCCTCTAACCCACATTAAATGTCTTTTACAACAACCTCGCGCAGAGTCCGGCGGGAGCGTCGGACGTGCCCCTGTGGTTTCAGGGCGATGGAAGTGGCTGGGAGCGCTGGCGAGGGGGAGGAAGATCACTTGGAAATGATTAAGGAGCTGATGAGAAATACTCTCTTAGGAAGGCTGGTGGTGTTCCGAGCGGGTCTTCCCTGTGTGGTTGTGAAAGTGGCACACAAAGTACAGGCACAGCTTTTTAGTTGTTTGTTTGGAGAGCCATGTCTTGTTCCGGCTTCACCTCGGCGTGTAGAACAACCTTCACCACAAAATTTAAACTAAATCAAGGAAGAAAAACTGTCTGTGTGTGTGTTTGTCTGTGTCACTCTCTGAGCCAGAACAGGCTTCTAACAGCACTGGTTTTTGGTAGAGAGCAGCCATCTGCCCTTGTTCTCCTGGGAAATCATAGAATGGCTTGACTTGGAAGGGACCTTCAACATCATCCAGTTCCAACCCCCTGCCATGGGCAGGGGACACCTTCCACTAGAGCAGGTTGCTCAGAGCCTCGTCCAGCCTGGGTTTAAAATCCCTGTCCTGCTCATTCTGTTCTTGAATCTGTTTTGAAAGTTTGAAAATCACGCTGGCTGTGGGAAGCAGGGAGCTTCCCTTAGATTTCCTTGTTTCTGTGTTATCAAAATCAGCGTGGGACTTGTTAATGGGTGGGGAGGAATCTGATTGAAGCTGAACTTGATTGTTGGATTAGGGAGGGTGTAAAGATGAGGATGGGCTGAGGAGTTTGCAGGAGAACTGTGGTTGTTGGTAATGTAATGATAGCAGTTTCCAGTACCGGAAGGGGGCCTACAAGAAATCTGGGGAACGGCTTTTTACAAGAGTTCGTTGTATGGCATTAAGCTAGAAAAGGGTAGATCTAGATAAGATATTAGAAGGAAATTCTTTACAGTGAGGGTGGTGAGACAATGGAACAGGTTGCCCAGGGAAGCTGTGGATGCCCCCTCCTTGGAAGTGTTCAAGGGCAGGTTGGACGAGGCCTCGAGCAACCCGCTCTAGTGGGAGGTGTCCCTCCCCATGGCAGGGGGGGTTGGAATGAGATGATCTTTAAGGTCCCTGCCAACCCAAATCAGTCTATGATTCTAATCTACCTGAGTAGATTTATTCCATAATTTACTAAAACTCCTGGATTTTTCAGTGACACTGACCTCCAGCGTATCAGGGACTGCTCAGTATTTTGCCAGCAGGTACCAGCTTGCTGCTGGCTCTCATCCTCCCTGGCAAACGATGCGCTGACCTTGCTGGTACGTGCCTGTCTCCCTCTCTTTCCGCGTGGCCGGGAGCTCTGCGGCGGGTCTGCAGAGGAGCCGGCTGACGCGTGGAGCTCCGGAGAGCGGAGGAGCGGTGTCACCCTGCGGCACGGGCTGCTCCTTCCAGCCCCTGCTCGGGGATCTGGCCGAGGTGGGGGAGAGATAGGGAGACAAAGAGCGGTGACTTAACTCGTGTCCAAATCACCGCAGGCT
The DNA here is from genome assembly GCA_013396935.1 of Baryphthengus martii. Lineage (NCBI taxonomy): Eukaryota > Metazoa > Chordata > Aves > Coraciiformes > Momotidae > Baryphthengus > Baryphthengus martii. The sequence goes on along the minus strand of VWZK01020840.1, from coordinate 109,649 downwards.
CGAAAGGAGGATAATGTGGCGCTTTCTGCCTCGTGTCCATTAGGAGATGGATAGTGATTTCTGTAGGCAGCGCAGGAATGGATGTCGCTTGCACTTTAAAAGCAACCAGCTGATGCTCTGCACTGGAATGAAATCTCACCTTTCCTACTTCACTTTTATGCAACTTTTTGTCGTTGTGTTTAAGAGGTGACACCTGGGTGTACGTCAGCTCTTGCTGCAAGTGCTGACAGAGAGCAAATGTACCTTTTGGCCGCTGGATTGAATGTTGTCAGCTGAGTGGTTTGACCTTTTTGCTGTTCTTAAATCCTGAAAATAGATTTTTTTTTTTTTTTTTTTCCCAGCCTGTGAAACTTTTTGGTGGCTGAAGATAGCCTTCAAAGTGTTATGTTTCCTTTGTATTTGGATCGAGTTCACTATTTTATACCTACTGCTTGGATTTATTTTTTTTTATACTCTACTTTGTGAAATTTTAGCAATCTCTCCCTTTTCAAAGTTTCTCCTTTCCCAATATAGCTATTAATTAAAAGATTGGATATTTTATCCTTACTTTTGTAAGTAAAATCTATATGAAACCAGAATAATGTACATGTCAGGACAGTGAACAATAGGTTTGTGGTCATTCATTTCCCAAACCTGCCTTGCACGTAACGATCTGTGCTGGTTTTTAGAGCCCAGAGGATGGTTGGCTTTGATTAGCGATCGGCAACGAGAATGGTATTGGGAATTTCAAGTCGCACAACAAAATCAAGCTTATTCATCTTGTCTTCCTTTCTTTTTCCTAACTTTCCCCACATCTGTTTTATTTACAGCTTCCAGCTGATCTTACCAAGATGCATCTTACGGACAATCCCCATCCTCAGGTGACTCACGTCCCCTCAAGCCAGTCGGGATGTAGCATTGCCAGTGATTCTGGGAGCAGCAGCCTCTCTGATATTTATCAGGTAAAACTGCTTTTCTTCCTTATTTTGCCTTCCTTGATATTAAGAGTTGCATAAACAAAAGCGGCCCTTTATCCAAGACTTCCCTTCTTGATCTTCTGCGTGTCCCCGTGTTACTGGTGTGACTTTCCACCTTCCCCAGCCACACAGAAGTGAAACAAGCTTCCTGAAAAGCTCTTTTTTTTTTTGCTGCTTTTTGCATCTTTACACACATCTTTTATAATCTGTGAATTCTAAAAGTCACAGTTGATGATTTATGGGATCATTTTCTTCCTGAAATGGAACAAATTTCATGAAATCGTTCTTGTGTTTCAAAACCCTTCCTTGATTATTTGTATTTATTGTTAATAGCAGCTGTTCTGTTCTGCAAACAAAAGCAAGGTAATAACCTCACTCTCCGTACTAATTGACTGTGGAAATTCTAGTGCTGCTTGCTGGGAACAGCAGCTGTCTGAAATCCAGCGGCAGCCTTCATTTGTTAACAGATAATATACTTAATGAGTCACCTGTCTCGTGTCAAATTGCAGAGCTACTTTCATGGGTTGTTTTTACATTCTGGTTGTTGAAGATGGTCATCTTGGGGTTGTCTTGGTCACTAATTTCACAGCTTTTCCACTTTCAAGTCGGTATCTGACTAAATCCTGAGTATAGGATTCAAACTAGAGGAGGGGAGATTTAAATTGGACGTCAGGAAGAAGTTCTTCCCCATGAGGATGGGGAGACCCTGGAACAGGTTGCCCAGAGAGGTGGTGGAAGCCCCATCCCTGGAAGTTTTGAAGGCCAGGCTGGATGGGGCTCTGGGCAACCTGCTCTATTGGGAGGTGTCCCTGCCCATGGCAGGGGGTTGGAACTCGATGATCAAGGTCCCTTCCAACCCTGACCATTCTCTGGTTCTATTTTGTAGAGCAACTGTTGGATCTTAAGAGACCTGTTCCCATTCCTTAGGTACTGTCCAGGTACTACTTCTATACTGGAAGCAGATCTATCTGTTTACAGCAAAGTAACTTTAAGACATTAAAAGCAAAAATCCTTTCAGAATATCAAGTGTCTCTAGGCATTTTTGTCCTATTTAATCTATTACCTTACTACTGCTTCAGATGTGCTTGCTGCCAGCTAGGTCAGAGTCTCTTCAGAATGACAGAATCAAAGAATCATTTTGGCTGGAAGAAACCTTTCAGATCATCAAGTCCAAGCGTTGTCCCATCCCTGCCAGGGCACCACTGAGCCCTGTCCCTCAGCACCACATCTCCACACCTTGGGAACCCCTCCAGGGATCATGGGGACTCCAGCCCTGCCCTGGGCAGCCTGGGACAGGCCTGGACAACCCTTGTGAGAAAGAAATTGTTCCTCAGCTCCAACCTAAACCTCCCCTGAGGCAACTGGAGGCCAGTTCCTCTCGTCCTATGGACAAGATGCTCTGTTTAGTCTCTGATTTCTGAGAGACAGTGCTGGAAGATGTTATTCTGTATCTTTATTTTTTTTAAGTTTCTGAGTCAACAAAATTGATTTAATTAGTCACCAGAACCAGTCTGTGTATTGTCCCTGAACATCTCGTACGTTAGGATGCTGATGGACAGTTTTTCTGACCCCTGTCCGCCTGCCTGTCTACCTGAGTGGGTTCAAGAGGTTGGTCTAAGTGAAAAGCACTTAAAATATTTGATCTTATCGGTAAGTAACGTACCATTGTAGTAAAGAGTGGATAGCCTTATCGTGTGTGGTTAATTGCCTTATGTCTGCCCTTCAGAAAATACCAAAAGAGCATAATCACTAAACAAATAAAAATGATCTAGATAAAAGAAATAATGGAGCAGTATATTTTCATACACCGTAGCAAATAAACAATGGTGAAATGCATTTTTGTACCGTAAGGAATTATTGATTTGAAAATGACAGCAGGGTTTCTATTAATTTTGAGGCGTGAGGACCCTCCTTTTCAGTGAGATGAGCCCGTTTGCTTTTGCATCCAACATGGACATCTGGAAACTTAACTGAGAATTTCCAGCCAGCTGGGGTGGTGTCTGAGGCAGGTCACCCCCGTCAGTCTCAGAGATCTTCAAAGATGATATTACAGCGACGTACGATCGTAGCTACGGGGTTATTAATCCTGAAAGATAGCGTTGGAGAATCAAACCTGTGATCAGCCGGGGGGGGAAGATAAGATGTGCAACAGGCATGTCATGAGGGGGGGGAAACCCACAACCCACAGGGTTGGGGTTTTTTTTTCAGTGAGTATTTTGTATCTTGTTTTCTTATGCATAATGTGCAAATAGTGACTTGTTGAAATATGCTGAGTATTTGATGGGATTTATTGCAGTAGCCGTAATGGTTTTGGAGGAGTGTCTTACAGTTTGTCAGGCAGTTACACCTGCGTGGAAAGCTACTGTGCAATACCCTCCTGGCACAGTATTTAACATCACTTCAGATTGCAGCGATGCCTCAGCATAGACAGATTTGGAAATCAGAATGAAACCCAGAATTTTTCCCCCAATATCCAAGGTATTACAAAGGCAGAGACTCTCTGTGCTAAGCCATAAACCTGCATTTGGAGTATAATGTATAGGTTCAGTAGCTGAAAGCATTTTTGGTACATTAAAATACAACTTTTCATAAAATATTTGGAAAATGATGCTTTGCTTTTGCGGTCAGCTTCGTATCTATCGCGTGCCAGATACTCCAGGAGTATCATTAATGTCAGCAGGGGAAGAGCATTTTTGAATCACTTTGATTAATGTAGCCTTGACATGACCTTTGGAATTAATGGTATCTTAACATGAATTTTTACTGGAAGTAGCACAAACGTAATTCCAGAATAGGAAAATATGATTAAAACGGGAGAGCTGAAGAACGAAGCCATTTTTTAATTAGGATTTGGAAGGGGTTTCCTTTCCTCTGTGTACACAAAATTCATCGATAGTGTTGAAATGAGATTTCACTTGTTCCAGCTGCTTCTCAGCCCAGGATGTTAAACAGGAAATGATGCACTTAAAGCTTAAGGTGAGATCAGCAGAAAAGGAGCCCTGCTGTGAGCACGTTGTATTAAACCCTCAGTTAATTACAGAAAGGTAGGAAAATAAATGTATGAAGGCATTTTTCTCCCTTCTCCTGTACCGTTACTGCTCTCTGTTGGAGCTTTCAATATTTTTGTGTTAAAATCTCCAAATGTTATGTATTGCAAAGTCCAGCTCGCTCGGAATACTGCAGAGCAGTTGTTTTACTGTCCGAGGTAGACTTTTTTTAATATTAAACCAAAATGTTGTTCCTTGTAATTTTTAAAAGAACTTCTTTAATTTGCTTGAAGCGAATTTTTTAAAATTCTGGTTTTATTTTTCCATTCAACCCATTTCTGACAGTTTGGCTGGTTTCAGAACTGCAGTCTTTAGACAGAAGTTGAGGAAACTCTGTGGTTACACAGACAGAAGTTGAAATGAGGGATTCTACAGCTGCTTTGACCTGTGTGAGGTATCCTGAGGGGGGAAAAAAGAATTCAACAGCTATTACAGAGTGAAAACATCTTTCTTTGCCCTTTCCCAGGACAGGCTTTAAGGCAGCCAGCCAGGAGAACACAGGGAATACCCAGATCCCATCTCTAGGTGGGGAGGGTCTCACTTCTGCTCTGATCAGCTTTTTGCCTGTATCTGTAGCTTGTGGTGATGTTCTCTTAATGACTAGCCAATTAGCACCTATTTTTTCTTATCTGTTTTAGTTCTGTCAGTGGTATGCTTAAGGTTCCCCCCCTCCTTTTTTTTTTTTTTTTCCAAAATTTTTCATTTATCACTTTGGCAGCATGTCCTGTTTGTGGGCAGCAACACTATTACCCAGCAATAATTCCAGTTGAGGTTAAGGTTTTGATATTAAAATGGATTATCTATAAAATACGCATCAGAGAGTGAGCTTTGCTGAGGGTTTTTCTATCAATTCTGGAGAAAAAAAAGAAAAAAAAGGCGGCTTGGATGTTTTTTTTCCCCTGACAAAACTGACAGAGAAAAGGGAAGGTGGGGGGGGAAAAACCCTCACTCTAATAGCAGATCACATTAGGAGTCATGAGCACTAAAATACATTATCACATGGAGTTATTCCAGCTCAGGAAATCTTTTACATGAGCCATATTTAATGATTTTTTTTTTTTCTTATCAGCATCTGTTTCTGGCACACACTGTAGTGGAATATACTTATTGTTATCACCAAAATTTTGCCAGGGCCAGTTCTTACGTCGTTGACTTCCAAAAACGTAGGCCGAGGTACGAGACGTCTCGATGATCAACGTCTGGCAAAATTTGCAGTGCTACATGTAGAATAATAATAATATGATTTAAAAAAAAGGCAAACAAATGCTTGTCATTAATCTGGTGTTAACTTTCCAGCTGCTCTACGTGACACACACCATCTGAGTCTGTTCCTGCTCCCTTCTCGATAGATATTCTTGCCCTAAAGACCCAATCCTCAAATACAGATTTTCAGATTTCAGAATTGCAGCTTCTGGTTTCATTTTTGTAAATTAGAAGTTCATAAATGTTTCCATTAAGAGTGATTTTGATATTTGATCATGGAAGCAGCTGGGGCATCCTGCTTGGGAAGGGCAGCTCCTTCTGCAGACAGCTTTATGAGCAAACTCCTTCTTGTTCCTCCCAGCGCTGCCTGACCTGCCAACATTTTATCAACCATCTGCACAAAATCCTTGAAACACAGTTTGAGGACCATCTCTTATTTCATAGCTTGATCACATGATAACTTATTTATCAAGAGAAGAGAGGATTTATTTATTGTCCTATATGGGATCGACAACAAACCACTTTTCTGTAGAACCTAGGGCCTCAGTTTTGTTATCTTAGCTTGAGGTTATCAAAGTGGGAATTAAAACTGTCCTGCTGCCTGGAAAAGGTGGTATCAATTGGGGCTGTTTAGCTGAAGAAATGCTGGAAAAGTCCTTGAATAAAATGCAGTTCTGATCATGTGCTGCTGAGACTCTCCAAGCACAATTTGCACTTGGGCTTAATTCCAAAACTGTTAATGTGAGCTCCATAAGCCAGTAAAGTGATGTAATATAAACCAGATTTAACCCTATATGTGTCCTTACCCTACTCTGAAAGAAATACTTCTGTTGAATGATTTAAGCTTGGTTTATTGGGTTTGCTGGCTAATGATTAAAAGGAAGAGAAGCTCCAAGGGTCCGAGGTTATTTCTAAACCCCAGTATTTTTCTGTTGAGTGAAAGAAGGAACCGCTGGGGCTTGAATTAGCTGATCGACATGGAGCGTGTAGGAAGATGGAGGCAGTGCAGGCTGCTGTGATTAAATCACTTAAAACGAGTGGTGATTTTATGAGTCCAGACAGGCAGGAGACCAGCATTGCTGAGTAAGGACCTTCTGGTCAGACTGACGGCTGAGTGGAACCAGGGACTGTATCCTAGGAGGACTATAGGGATGCTGCCTGGACACGTAAGGTTAGGATCAGGGAAAGTAAGACACAGGTGGAGGTGGATTTGGCAAGGCTTGTGAAGATGAACAGGAAGGGCTTCTACAGGTATGTTGGTCAGAAAAAAAGATTAAAGAAAATGTACTCCCTTCCCACCTGCAAAGAAGGAGAACTAGTGACGTGGAGAAGACTGAGGTATCTAACCATTTTTTTGGCCTCAGTTTTCACTAGAAGTCACTCTTCTCACATCTCTCAACTCTCTGAAGGGGGTGGGGGAACAAAGTCCTTCCCCTCGTAATAGAAGATCAGGTTTGAGACCATCAGAGGAACTTGAACATACGCAAGTCTCTGGGATCTAACAGGATGCATCTCAAGGTCCTGAGGGAGTCGGCTGATGGTTGGTGAGGTGCTGTCCATCTTACCTGATGAGCCAAGACGGTGAGGTGAAGTCCCCAGTGCCTGGAGAAAAGGGAATAAAGCTTCAAGGAGATTCTATTGCAGCCTTTCAGTGCTTAAAGGGGGCTTCCAAGAAAGAGATTTTTACCAGGGCCTGTTGTGATAGGATGAGGGGTAACGGGTTTTAACTGGAAAAGGGTGGCTTTAGATTAAATATTACAAAGAACTTTTTTACCAGGAGGATATAGAGATTCTGGAAGAGGTTGCCCAGAGAAGTTGTGGCTGCCCTATCTCTGGCAGTGTTCAGAGTCAGGTTGGAGAGGACCCCATCCTTTGTTTTGGAGCTTTTGTGAGCGTACAGAGTATTTGATGCCTTAGTTTGTTCAGTGTTTTTGTAAAACCTCGAGGATTTCTTTTAAAGTGAAAGTGAATATCATAAATATGTTGACTTCAAGAAAATAAACTCAGCTTTCTGCAAGTCTCTATATAATGGCCTTATACTTCTCAGTGACACATTTTGTTGTTCAAATTTTTGAATTTGAACAGAAGCCTGATTTGCATGCTGGCTTAAACTAAAAAAAATGTGATTGAGCAGCTACTCTGGAAATTGAAAATTTGAAACTACTTTTTTTTTTTTTTCCTCTTCCATCTGTTTGTAAAGTTATTTTCATGCAATTACATCATTTAAACTTTACATAAGGAATTACTGCAAGTGATTCCTCCGTCGTTCTGCTTTTTGTTGCCAGTATGGAATTCTCTTTGCTGCTTTGTGTGTCTGCTCAGCGTGATGTCTCTATTGCCATCTATTGATGACAGTAGAAATGTTGTCTGTGTCTGCAGGCATTGGGTGGCCGGTGGTGTTACTGATTGATATGTTGTTTTGCTAATAATACAGCCTCTCAAACTGTGAAAAAACATTTTGTGTACCTGAGTTTTCAAGGATTAAACACGATAAAATGAGAATCAGCCAACAGAGAAAGGACTAGTCATCCTTACCCCACCTTTTATACTCTACCTGACGTACTTGCTCAATGCCAGGGTTAAAATCCAGGTTATGATCCCCAAATTAAAAACGAGATCAAATCTCTTTCATTTTAACCACTCATTCTGCCTTGCTTTTTTCCTATATCACACCAATAGTATTGATCATCATTCTGTGACGAGTTTATGTTGTCTGTAGTTGGTTGGGGTGAGCAGAGGTGTAAGTAAAGACAGGGAACAAATGTTAATGTTAATTTTCTTTTTGGAACTAGCGGCTGTAAGTCCTGTAGCGTGGTGTTACTTTGTGCCAAGGGTGTTTATTTTTACCATCCTGTAACCGTAGATTTCAGTGTAATGTGTTTTTCTCAGTGTTCAAACTGGAAATTGCAGTAGCTCGTTTTCTGAATTATTGGCCATGCATTTTTTTTTCGTGTTGTGTGAGCTACTCAAAATAAGACCATATATAGTTAAACTGAAGACACTGAACTCTAGATGTTTTCTTTGTAGGCTACGGAAAGTGAGATGGGAGACGTGGATTTAACAGGTCTTCCAGAAGCACCTGTAGACTCTGAAGATGAAGAGGAAGAGGAGGATGAAGATATTGACCGAACTTCAGATCCTCTCCTAGGGCGAGACGTTGTACGAGAGTGCCTTGAGAAAGAGCCCGCAGATAAGACTGATGATGATATTGGTGAGGGGGGGGAAAAACCCAATCTTTATTATATTTATGTAAAACTCTATCACAGAATATCTGTAAAAACTCCTTAATGAATTAATGTTAAATATATATCCTGATGAATGATGCCTTCAGAGATCACTTTGCTCTATTGAGTCTGTTAATTGAACAAATTCTCCTCTTACTGAGAGTGTATTTGTTCGGAGAAACTAAATGTTTTAAACACCAGTCCTTTGAGATGCTTAAGTATCACAGTCATGGTATGTGATAGAAGGATGGGTTGTGTAGCAAGGTAATCGTGACTGCCTGAAACTATTGAATTAGTAATTAAATACCAAAGAGAATGTATTATTAGTCCAGCATAGATGTGCTTAATTGTTAACTGCAAAACATTTAAGATGAAAATAATTGACTGCCGTGTCTAACTAACAATTCGCTTTAGTTTTAATAGTAAAATTTGCATTGTGCTGTACTTCACATCGCTTCTCTGGACGGTGAAAAATCAGTTCACGCTCCTATCAAGCTTATAATTACTGTACTATAAGGGTATTTTTAATTTTTCTAAACGTTAGAAGCTGAAGTGCTTTTGCACTCGAGCTCGACTGCTGCCCTGAGAGTCAATCAGAACACGACCAAGAGCGTAGAGGCAGGTTGTGGTTGTTGATGACAAAGTGGATACTGGGCTCCTTTAGCCCCAGGCACTAATGGGCATTGTAACACCGCTGAGCAACGTTGCCGTGCATTGAACTGAGGTTTAATGTGCCTGTGGAGGGTAAGGTATCTAAGAAACCCCCGGGCCTCACGCTCTTCTTACCAACGTTTCCTGTGTCTAACAGAGCAATTATTGGAATTTATGCATCAGCTCCCTGCCTTTGCAAACATGACTATGTCTGTGAGAAGAGAGCTTTGCTCGGTGATGATATTTGAAGTAGTAGAGCAAGCAGGAGCCATCATACTTGAAGACGGCCAAGAAGTAAGTTACTACTCGCAACACCTTTGAGTGCTGTAGGCCGTGGGTGAGCAAAAGCTTTGAAGCGGGGAGGGCTGGGAAATCTTCACACCTCTCCCACACCCAAAACTTAGAGAATTCTTCTCTCACAGTCACCCACATGCAAAATCCCTAGACCTTAATCCATCCTTCGGGCAGGTTCTACCTGTGCTTTACTATCTTGTTCAAGACTTTAGCGTGACCAAAACCAGACCTAAACTCCAGCATTCAGTAGGTGGTCATCAGGTAACCGCTAACATCTTGAGGGGTTTATTTCAAAGATACTACATCGTTTCTATTGGTAAAATAACTCTTATTATAATGCAGTTTATTAAAATACTAACCCGGAGAGGCGCCCTTGCCCGGCAATGTAGGTGTTATAACATAAATGTCTGAATTAGGAGCAGTTTCTGGACGTATTCAGTGGGAGGAGACAGATGTTCAAATTAGTCAGTGGTCAGGCTCCCGACAGAGGTGCTCTGAATCACTCTGTTGAAATCTCTCTCTGTCCTTGGATCAGGACATGTGGAATGGCCCTGGCAGGTCCCCCCTCCAAGAGGACTCGGTAGATCCTCGTCTCTGGGAATTACCAAACGGGGAAAGAGTATTCATTCTTCCTAAATGGTATAAAAATATTGTAGCAATTAGCCTACCAATTAAAAAAAGAAAAAGCCACCTATTCATCAGCATTCCTTCCTAGTGAATGAGTTCTGGAATGAATGGAGAATGCTGAAAAGCGCTCTTGTTTCCGTCGTTTTTATGGCTCGCCTCACGGCGCACGTTTTCGTGAATGAAACCGTGGTGACGACAAACTGGAGGCTGCAAGAATCGGCCTTTCTGAGAGGAGAGCTCTGGAGCAGCTTACAAAAGTCGTTGAATTCGCTTCACTTTTGAACTTTTGCTTTTTTACTTCCTCTAGCTTGATTCTTGGTACGTTATTTTAAACGGCACGGTGGAAATCAGTTATCCTGATGGGAAGAGTGAGAGTCTCTGTATGGGAAATAGTTTTGGGATTACTCCTTCTCTGGACAAACAGTACATGAATGGAGTGGTCAGAACCAAAGTAGATGATTGTCAGGTAAGATTACAGTTCTGTGCAACTACCTCCTGGTTTTAAGCACCAAATAAAAAGAAAACAGGCCACTTTCATCTTAAGGCACGATCTTTATTCCAGCAGCCGAAGGAAGAATGTTGGTGTTTTGTGAATTGAGGGCTCTGCTGGTGTTGGGTTAGTTGTACACTCTTTAGTAGCTGAGGTTTATTTTCACATTGCTGTTCTGTGGAAACTTCTGCTTTGTGCTGAAGGAAGTTTAGCCCACCCCAGCCATGCTCTATGTCTGATTGATGAGCAGTAAGAACACATAAATAGAAAATACCCATTTTCACTTCTTACGCCCTTTGACCTCTAGAAGTTTAGCCCATTGGAACAACTTTTTGGAGATGTAAAAAGGTGACCAGCTCCATCTGTCTTTTTTTTTTTTTTTTTCCTATCTCTTGTGAGGTTGGACAGAACAGGGCGGGGTTGGTATCAAGCGGTGTCCTATCGTGAGCACGTCAGAGCAGCTCAGAGATGGGGATGCGTTCTGGTTTTGGGTATTTCTTAACAATCCTGTGTTTGGGGGCAGTTTGTGTGTATAGCCCAGCAAGACTACTGGAGGATTCTGAATCACGTGGAAAAAAACACTCATAAAGTGGAGGAAGAAGGAGAAATTGTTATGGTCAAGGAGCACAGGGAGCTGGATCGCAGTGGAACCAGAAAAGGACACATAGTTATCAAGGTGAATTTCTTTCTGTGCTTTCCACTTATCTATCAAACTTCTATTTATTAGTTAAGAAATGGAATTTTGGTTTCAATCTGGAACATACTCAGTTTTCTCAGTCTTAACTCGAGGGAAAAAAAATACAAAATTGGAAGGAATTGATACTATTTTACAAATTTACTTCCATCTCCCATTTAATAAAGTTAGACCTGCTCAGCACATGTATTGAGATTTGGGAGCACCCTTTGTACATCTTTTATGTGTTGATCTGTGTTTTGTCATCTGGGAGAGGAACTTAAGTTTAATAAACAGTTTAAGAGAAGCTGTTAATTGTTTTAGCCAGGTATTACCAATGCTAAACTATTAGGGCTGAGAGAAGCATAAATATTTAATTTAAACATATTAGTGTGTTTTCTCCTGAGTTTACCATTAGTGAAGTTTGAAAAGGGACTATACTGTTGACATGGGTTTGTGTGAAGATGGTCTCTAGAGAGTGGTAGTGACCAGAGATACCAGTTACTTCTTGCATTTAATTTTTAAGGCAACACCCGAGCGACTCATCATGCACTTAATAGAAGAACATTCTATTGTGGATCCAACCTACATCGAGGATTTCCTTTTAACGTACAGAACGTTTCTAACAAGCCCCCTGGAAGTTGGAAATAAACTCTTGGAATGGTTCACAGTGGACAGCCTCAGGGATAAGGTTGGTTTGAGCCTAGAAATATCAGTATTTCTGGTGAAAACTTCTCCAAATTGATTCCTTTTTGTATTGCTGATAAACGAGGATTATGCTCCAGCTGCTTTATGGGAACTATTTTAATGCAAAGTGTTTTTCACCAGTATCAAGCAAGGATTCTCCAGTGAGTTGGACTGTAGGTATGACACTGGTTTTCTTTGGCAGAATAAATCCTCTTTTCTGTTGAATTTAAAGATGTAAATGCCAAGCTCCAAAATCCTTTTTCACCAGAAGTGCAGGGAAGTTGTGTTCGTGATCTCTTGGATCCCATCTTTATTTTCACAAGAGCGTTGTGCTTACCTTCCGTAGTTTTCTCCTGTAGAGCCTTCCAAGTGTGCTGAGCACACTTTGTTTGAGCACCTTATTCCAGACTCTGTACTTAAAATAAATTCTGCTCAGGACAGATGCAGTTAATAACAATACTTCCAGAAATAGGACGAGGTTTCACCTCTCTGTAATTTTATGCACATAGACATGAAAAATGTTCATAGCCTGGCACTTGTATCCGTGGCCAATTTGTTGAAGTTACGGCAGTAGAATTTTTATCCAGTGGTTTTACGTGTTCTCACTTTGAGCTGAAGGAAATCCAACAGACTATCAAAGTGATGTAATTTTTTTTTGCATGGGAAATTGTTCAGAGTCTTTTACTGTGGTTACTGCTTCACTTCTTACCTTTTTCCTTGCTGTTCATTTTGGCAACTGTTTTTTTTTTAAGAAAAGGAAAGTAAAAGAAAACTGTTGCAGCAAATAAGAGGAAATTGTTTCTTTATAGAAGAGAAACTGCTGTAGATTAACCTTTTTTCTTTTTATTTTTTTAATAACGTGGACGGATAAAACAGTTGTCAGGCTGACTTCATCAGGAATATTAGTAACTCCGTAGCACGTACAAAATCAACCTGAAGATTTTTAAATTTAAAGTTAAAAAGACTTCTCAACTAAAAGTTTTTAAAAGAAAGCTTTTTATGATCGCAACATGCTTCCTTAAAACTTCCTTTAAGGAGATCATCAGGATGAGTTAAAAATACAACTTTTAGAAACATCATAAAGAAGACTTAACTGAACATATATTTGTGCAGCAGTAAGTACTGGGTGATGTAGCCAATTAGATAGGAAAATGTTTTGATTTTTTTATTTTTTATTCTTTGCTTATATATTAAAGGATCATAGGTACATATATACATAACTTTTTTTTTTTTTTTTTTTCCCAGGTTACCAGAGTGGTTTTACTTTGGGTGAACAATCATTTCAATGACTTTGAAGGAGATCCTGCTATGACTCGATTTCTGGAAGAGTTTGAAAAGAACTTGGAAGATACGGTAGGAGCGGAAAAGAATGACTCTCGTACTTTCCAGTAGCAAATGTTTTCATGACCAGTGACTAACACATTGTTGTCTATAAGCCTAATAGTTAATAGATGGCTTTTAACATGGGCATATTTATTCTTTAATATATATTTAGATGTAAAGTTCATATAAAATATTAGCTATGTCATTCATTTATGTGTGTTTTTGCATTGCTGCAAAAGAGAATAGAGTTTATTTAGAAGATTTGGATATATGACATAAAAGTCTCTCTCTTTTTTTTTTTTTCTTTTTTTTTTTTTTTTTTTTTTTTTTTGGCACTGCTGTTTTTCACAACAGTTTCTCCATTTCTGGTAAAAACACAACATTGGGCTTCATCTTGTGTCTTCTGTGTTACAGAAAATGAAAGGACATCTCAGATTGCTGAATATTGCCTGTGCTGCCAAAGCAAAATGGAGACAAATTACCCTGCAAAAACCTTCCAGAGATTCTCCGCTGTTTTTCAGCCTCCTTGGAGGAAGCGACAAGGGCTTTGGTATTTTTGTAGAGACGGTGGAAACGGGCAGTAAAGCAGCAGAAGCTGGACTCAAGCGTGGTGACCAGGTAAAAAGAATAAAGTTTAAAATATTCCAGTTGAACCAACTGTAGTGTTCCCAATAAAAAGATGGTGCCATTTACTAAAGGCAAACAACTGGCCAATGTTCTATGGTGAATGCCAAAGTTCAGCTTCAGTTTCCATGTGTTAAATGGGTGTCTATTAAGCAGTTTACAAAATATTTTTAAAAAAGAATGGGAAAAGAAACCGAGTTGTGGTTATTTCAGGAAGGTCACTGCTTGGAGATGTGGGCAGGTTGAAGTGATCGGCTTGTTTTGTTGGTTTGATTCCCACCGGGTGTGAGTCAGCTCAGTTCACTGAGGCAGGTGGAGCTGGGACAATTCACACCAGGTGAAGCTCCAGCCTTTGGTGTAATATCAGTTCCATGGTTCATTATCCACCGTTTTTTTCTTTTGGGTGCAGTTCCTAATTGCGAGAATGTCATGTTATCAGAAAAAAATAATTTGTTAAAGCCTTTGTCGGGTAGAAATGGGGATCCTGGCTTGTTTGCACTTTGTAACTTCGCTGACATGATTAAAATAGTTAATTTACAAGGAATGTTTTCATTCTGCAACTGCTGTAAAGATGATACGATGACTTCTGGAAAGTTCTTACTGCATTATCACCTTTGTATTTGTAAGTCTGTCCTAAACAGTTGTTCTCCTAACAGTCCAATTTTTATTTCTTCTTGAAGATAATGGAAGTAAATGGACAGAATTTTGAGAACATTACCTTTGTAAAAGCTCTGGAAATCTTAAGGAACAACACTCATCTCTCCATTACTGTAAAAACAAACATTTTTGGTGAGTAGACTTTATATATGATGTATTTTCCTGTATGTGAGAAGCAACTCCAGTCTTTCTGGCTTCAGAAGTGCGATATAATTCCACCTTTTTCTCTCCACTTGCTCTGGGAGTGAAAAGTTGTGCAGAAGTCCCCTCGTTGTGCCTCCATTTGCTCGAATGAATTCTCCTGTTCCAAGGGCTGCGTGTTGAGTGGCACAAAGCCAGCAGAGCCAGCTCTCGACTCCCTGAGAAATCCTCAACCGCCTGGTTAAGCGGCTTTCCTGTCCCTTCACGCGATAGGGCTGAACCAGAGCCAAGGGATCGGGGCCAAAATAATTTTGCCAAGAAACAGAAAAAAAAAAAAAAAAAAGCAAAACTGGGCTTCTGCAGAACTTTTTTATGATGACTATAAGAATGACTGAAATCGAAAAGGGGGTGTAAAACGCGGTGTGACGTAGAAATGTTGGCTTTTAATTGTCAGTGTGACTATAAACACATAAATAACCGCTGTAAAATCTCTGTCAAATCATCTGTTCTTTTTCCATAATCCTGTTGAGGCAGCAGCATAAACCACAGCTACAGAAGCAACGAGACTGGGCACAGCACGACTCCTTCCTCTGCTTCTACCTGAGACCTTCTGATGGTTTCCTGTTCTTATTTTCCTCCTCTGGTTACCTGCCCTTGTTCACTATTGATTTTCTTTTCAATTATTACTTTGTTTGTCACTGTGCAGGTAGATTTTTTTCAAGATTCCAGCAGGTGGTTGTTTAACCTAATTCCAAAAAAGCATAAAAAAACCCCTCAAAGCCCACAGTAACCAGTGGTCCTGCCTAATGTGAAATGACATAAAATAAAGCCGAACTGTAACTGAGACAGGGATAGATGGTTCATTTGTATTATAAATGTAAGCAACAGCCATTTACAAGTGGATTCTAATCTCTTCCTGCTCACTGATAGCATTTCAAGGTGTTTTCTCTGATAGATTCTAATGAATTCATGTCTTGAAGCTTTTTTTCAACAGGGATATTTATTATCCCGTCTTTTTTATTGAGTGCTAAGTGCCTGGTGCTGACAATGAGTGATTCTTGTTCTTATGTTTGAATCTATACTGTGAAGGCTCAGAGCCTTAGATTTTATTACATAATAGAAATAATAGAGTTTGACAGAGACTTTCTATACAGAAAGTCCTGATTGCCTTGCTCGAAGGCACAATCCTGAGTAATTTGCTCTGTACAGTTCTGCATTTCCCCAGTATTGCTGTATTTTCAACAGAAAATACTAAATTTCTGAGTTAAGTGACTATTATTTTATTTTCTTCTGTGATATTTGCTAGCTTCAAAAGTAGTTGGAACATCTCTGCTGTGCAGAACGTCTGATCGTATTTACTAAACCTCCGTCCCAAGGTAATTCAAAAGGAAAAATTCAATGGGAAAAGATCCACACCCATAGAATCAAAATCAAAATCCAGTGTATTGTCTGGCTTGTAACTCTTCCAGTTCACTTTTTCTGCAGGGATGTGGGAAACAAAAGGTTTGAGGGGAAAGTAGAATTCGCTGTGAAGTTTTAAGTCTGCGAAAAATAAATCACGATGATTCTATCTTCTCTTGCAGTGTTTAAGGAGCTGCTCTGCAGGATAGGACAAGAGAAGAATGGAATTCCACATATTCCAAAAATTGCAGAGAAGAAGAACAACCGTTATTCCATCCCAGATATGCCTGGAGATGTGGAACAGATGTTTCCCCGGGAAAAAGGAAACAAGAAAATGAAAGCCAACACTGTGTCTGGTGGGAGAAACAGAATCAGGAAAATTTTAGACAAGACTCGCTTCAGCATCTTGCCTCCCAAACTGTTCAGGTTTGTCACACTCTTCTGCTCAAAAGAGATTGCTCTTTATTAAGTTGTGATAGTTTTAGTGGCTTAATATCTTCAATCATTATATCTGTGTTGGTCCTGTTTTTTTAAAAAACGTGGTAAATCTGACCCATAAACGCAGAACAAGACCAAAATCTCTCTTCTCTCCCAGTGAAAGCTTTCAAGTAAGATTTTCCTTTGCCCTCATTTCGAAAGCCCATCAATGACATGTCAGTGAGACATCTGGCAGATGTTATTTTTCTTAGTTTCACTTATCCCAAGGTGATGCTCCGAGAGGAGCTTAACGCGCGTCGTTGAGCCTCCCCCGTTGTCTTTCAGCGATGGCAGCGTGAGCCAGTCGCAGGACGACAGCATCGTGGGCACCCGGCAGTGCCGACACAGCCTGGCCATCATGCCCATCCCGGGAACGCTCTCATCCAGCAGCCCTGACCTGCTCCAGCCTACCACCAGCATTCTGGATTTCTCAAACCCTTCAGGTAAACCAGCAGCATTAGCTTGATTTACAGGATGATCACAGAGCAGGGAAATGACAACTTTTACATGCTGGGTGCAGTTGCCTGTTGATCTTGGGGCCCTAACAGGTCCAAACTGGCTGAAAATCCAAACCTCTCTTGCCTGCTTTTTTGTCACATGACACTTAGCTTGTTTTTACAAAGAAATGCTTTGTAGTCACCTCTGGGATTCTTTGATTTACTGAACTTTACTCTGGTGGAAGCAGATTGTCCTTGTCTGCACCTTTCTCTTGTTGTCTCTTCCCAGTACCAGTGCTCCTGGTGATTTGGCTGGTCCATTCACTGTCTCTGCATAGATATTTCAAGCAGTGTTAGCCAAGTATTATTATCAAAGTAACATATATATTCAAGCATCTCCAGGGTAGACTAGGACTGCTATGCTACCAGCATAGTAATATTTTACAGTATTATTTACAAGTAATATTTTACAAACATTACATATATTCACCTCTGTAAAAAAACAAACAAACAAACCCAAAAAAGCAAACCAAAACACAAACAGAAGAATGTTTTAAGACATGTAATCTGTACTTTCATTGCTATTACTATAGGAAAACATTGATGGGGTGGCCACAGGAGGCATATTTGTTGTTATATGCAGCTGCCTGTAAACATGTCAAGTCCGAACGGTGTTTCCCTATTTCAGGTGTAAGTGCTGTGCACAGCTACGGGCTCTGTCAAGTGCCTTGTGGCTGCACCTTCTGTTTGTGGAAACTTGCAGATTTCCCTGTTAAAAGGCACGTACACAGACAAATCCATAGCAGAGAAGTTCAGTTTTTGCTGCAAACCCGGGGTGTTGCTGTCTGCACGAGAGCTACACACGTTCTCCGAGAATCTCCCTTCGATACTATACAAATGACTGCCTAATATGAAATGTTGATAACTAGTCCTTCTTCCCTAAAGTTTACTAGAACAAAGATGCTGTCATTTTGGAATGGCAGAGAAAACCAAAATAATTCTGACAGTGCACTACATACACTTGAGAAGTTTTGTAAACATCTAAATCTTGATTTGGTGTTGACACAGTTGTCTTTTTTTCTTTTTTTTTTTTTTTTCCTGCCTGCAGCTGTTGGGTTTTACTGTAAGTATCTTGATATGTAACATCCTCTAGACTTAATATTGCATGGCTTGCCTGGTGAACTTAACACTTTCACACGTTGCGTTGACGTAGCTGCTGCTCTTAGGGCATTGGATAGTCCTGTGCCATGTAAGCCGTGTCATCTTCCCTTAAAGAAACCAAACCTGTTGGTTCTCTATGAGCTCAATGCTGTGCTGAGGCTGAGACCTGCCTTTTAGTCCCATTTCTGCCATCAGCACCCTTTGAATGCCCTTTGGCAGGTGACTTGGCTTCTCTGTGACCCTGCTTGAAAGGCCTGAAGTTGCTTACAGCGCTTTGGTAGAAACGGAAGGTTTAGATGGTGACATACTTTGAGTTTGTTCTTCTGGTGAACTCGATGTAACTAAAACGATGTGCATGCAAACTCAAAGCTTGGTTTGTGTTGTCGACACAGGATGAATAATGCATAAGAAAATAATTTTTATTAATGTTTCCCTCCTTAGAAGCAAAGAAAGACATCTGCTTGTAATAGAACTTTCCCTCACTTGTCACAAATTACACTAAGCTTTTGCTGCATGGTGATTGATTTTTTTTTTTCCTTTTCTTTTTTTTCCCCTCCCAAACTACGTTTCAGGTTTTGGTTTTAAGTCTTGTGTGTATTCTGAGTTTGCCACATGGTTCCCCTTGGGCAAAGGGACGTCTGGTCCTTCCCTCCCCGGCGGTTCAGGGGCTCTCCTTGGGCGGCAGGTCACGTACCTCCATCCACAGCTTTGCCTTTTATTGCTGAGGTTATTAAAGGCTGGTCAGATAACAGGGAGAGAAGTGAAGGGCTACTTTGGAGGCTGTTGCTGTAATAACAGCCCTTCCCGTCTCTCTCTGGGACTCTGTGATGAGGGAGTTAATGGTGCATCTGCCTCTGAGGTGATTTTTGAACAGCCCCAGGCTCTGGAGATGTGGCTGAGGGCTCAGCAAGAGCCTCCCACCTTCCCAGGTCTGCGGAAAACTTGTGAGGTTTTAGTCTTCAGAGCTCAAGGAAGGGAAAAAATCCACGTCCCTGAGTTTCAAATCAGTGAGCACTCTGACTCTTGACATTTTATCAGTTTATCAGTTTTATTTTGAAAATCAAGCCTTCTGTGATAACTAACAGAGCAAATTTTTTCCAGTCATCAAGCTGTAGATTAAACGTGCGTTTCTTTAGATACTTATTTCCTGCCGTAGGCTGCCTCGGATAAAGCTCCCCTCTAATGCATTTATAATACATAAAATGTGCTATAAATAAATACACTAGCCAAAGAATTAACTGCTGGCAGCAGACGGAGCGAGGGTGAAAATAAAAATAAAAATTTGCAGCTAGTTACAGAGCAACCAAATCTCTTTTCTCCTTCACATCCCTCCCGCCCACAGCCCCTCCAGGCGAGCTTGGCGGCTGCCGTCTCCGGGAAGGGTGCCCTGGCACGCGCCTCCGGGCTGGCTCTCACCGAGACGAGGGAGCCAGAGAAGGAATTGATGCTGCCAAAGTCTGAGACACTGGCCGAGAAGGACAGTGCACAGCTTAGTGGTATTTCGAGATGTCTCCTCCTTTGATTCTGATCGTGAGATGATTGAGTTGTGGAGATGCAGAGGGGAGGAGGAGTGTCCTCTTTTTTTTTTTCTGTCTCAAAGGTGAATGAAACAACTGAGACACTCCACCTGGAGTACTGCATCCAACTCTGGAGCTACCAACACAAGAGAGCGTCCAGAGAAGGGCCACAAAAATGATCAGAGTGCTGGAACACCTCTCCTATGAGGCCAGGCTGAGGGAGTTGGGTCTGTTCAGCCTGGAGGAGAGAAGGCTCTGAGGGAAGACCTTACAGAAGCCGCCAGGATCTGAAGGGGCTACAGAAAAGCTGGGGAGGGATTTTTGATGAGGATGTCTGGGGATAGGACAAGGGACAATGGTTTGAAACTAGAGCAGGGGAGATTCAGATCAGACATTAGGAAGAAATTCTTTACTCTGAGAGTGTGAGACACTGGAAGGGGTTGCCCAGAGAAGCTGTGGAGCCTCATCCCTGGAAGTTTTTAAGGCCAGACTGGATGAGGCTCTGAGCAACCTGCTCTGGTGGGAGGTGTCCCTGCCCATGGCAGGGGGTTGGAACAATATAATCTTTAAAGTCCCTTCCAACTCAAACCGTTCTATGAACTGAATATTTTAGTTAATATTTATCAAGTCCAGCATGGCTTTTATTTTTTCTTGCCCACTGTTTATTTTTTTTTGTTTTCTGGCTCTCAAATGAGACAGCAAATGACCTCGTGTCTTTCCAAGGGAAAAGCAACTTCATCCATTGAAGGCGTCGCTCTGTTATTTTTAGATATTCCCGATCAAGTCATAAGAGTGTTCAAAGCGGATCAGCAGAGCTGTTACATTATCATCAGCAAAGACACTACAGCAAAAGAGGTTGTGAGTCACGCCGTCCACGAATTCAACCTGACGGGAGCTCCGGAGACTTATTCCCTCTGTGAAGTGTCCGTCAGCCCCGAGGGAGTCATCAAACAGCGGAGGCTCCCGGATCAATTCTCCAAACTGGCCGACAGGATCCAACTGAACGGACGGTAAACGCCTCCTCGTTGCGGTTTTGGTTTGGATTTATTTGTCTTTAAGGATTGAAACATCTTAAAGATGCGTAAGAGGGGGCTTAATTAATGTAGACAGGTGTCTATTAGAATAACAAGCAAATAATTATGTCAGTAATTTCCACTTCCCTCTCCTCTCTTCTTCCTTGTTTCACTTTCCTCTTCTTCACCCAAAAAACCCCTCCCTGCAACTCCAGCAAGCTTGCTTGGTGACAACTAAATTTAGCAGTAGCATATCGTAGTGAGTTACACTTAAAAAGAAAATAAAATACGTTTATTCTGATGCTTTCCACATGCATTTCAGGAATAAGGACATACTTTGGATTTCTTTCTCAGTGATGTCACGTTGCACTGAACACTTACATTTTTAGGTCGACTTTTAGGAAGGTTTCTGAAATGTTAAGTGCTTCAGTTTTATTTGATGACCTGATCCATACCAGAAGAGAGTTTATTAAGTAAAGAATTCTTCAGCCTTCTTTGCTAGGCAACAGAGGGAATTTATGAGGAATAAACTTTTGTCTATCTGAAAGTGATCTGCTTGGAACTGTGGAAATGAGTTTTCCAGATACGTTTTCATTTCCTGAATACTATGTGCTTTATATAAATATTAATATGCCACACTAAATTCACGTAAGAAACCACATTAAATTTGTGCAAGAAGTGGAGAAATGCATTAACAAGAGATTTCTCGGGACTAATGTGTATTTTAAATGTTATTTCACTGCTGGATTTACAAATGGAAAAGTAACCGACTACTTTTTTTTTTCTGAAGGTGAACACTACAGCACATTCTGGCTACAGTATAGAAAATATTAGTAAAGAGATAGATTAAAACAGCTTTTGAAGGGTTTTCTTTTCCTTCAATAATGGTGATATTTTGTACCAGCTGAAGTACAAGGTTACGCTGTCTCTTCTTTCGGCTCTTTTGTCTCTTACACTGGGTTGTCAACAGCAACGCGGGCCTACTCTCATGTACACAGCCCTGTGGTGTCAGTAACGTCCACGTTGATGGGTATAGTTCAATGTCTTTGTGTTCACAAACCCTTTGCAGAACATCTCTAATGTTTTATCGTAACTCAATTATTCTTTAGGTATTACCTGAAAAACAATATGGAGACAGAGACCTTATGTTCCGACGAGGACGCTCAAGAGCTACTGAGGGAAAGCCAAATCTCCCTCCTCCAGCTGAGCACCATCGAGGTCGCCACTCAGCTCTCCATGAGAGACTTTGAATTATTTCGCAATATCGAGCCGACGGAATACATCGATGACCTTTATAAGCTGGACTCCAAAACAGGAAACGCTCACCTCAAACAGTTTGAGGATGTCATAAATCAAGAGACCTTCTGGGTTGCCATGGAAATTTTAGCAGAGCCCAACCAACTCAAGAGAATGAAGATTATTAAGCATTTCATTAAAATCGCCCTTCACTGTCGAGAATGCAAGAACTTCAATTCCATGTTCGCCGTTATAAGGTAAAGCGCTTCCCACTCCATAGAATCTGAGAATCATTAAGGTTGGAAACGACCTTGAAGATCATCAAGTCCAACCATCTACTAAACATTCTCATGACCGCTAGACCATGTCCTAAAGCGCCACATCCAGCCGTTTTTTGAATGCCTCCAGGGCTGGTGATTCCACCACCACCCAGGGCAACCTGTTCCAAGGCCTCACCACTCTGTCAGTAAAAACAATTTTCCTAATATCTGACCTAAACCTCCTCTGGCACAACTTAAGCCCAGCTCTGATTTGTGCTGCCAAAGGCAATTCCGTTAATCTGAATGGCAAGAGAAGAAATAGGTGTGTCCTGAGGAGGGCAAAGGTGGTGCTGGCTGGTTTTGAGGGAATGACCAAGCTTTCCAAAAGCCAGGCTGTGCCAAGAGCTACGTTGTCCCTGTGGCCTTGGAACTCAGCCTCAGGAATTCAGTCTTAACTGTGGCTATCGATCTGACCATCTCTTGACTGTTATCTAGGAGAGAAAGAGAAGATTTGGACAAAACCAGGTTGATTGATGAACTTCAGAAACCTGCCTGAACGTTGCTGTCGTTTCCCATGATTCTGGCACCCAAATTCCCTCCTTTTCTTCAATTGTTACTTTTTCAGGGTGCAGAGTCACAGCTGCAGTGATAAGATTGCTTTATTTCTTCCTTTCATTGTAAGGAGTTCCTCAAATCAGTCTTGGTTTAGTTGATTTTTCCTTTTTGTTCTTTCCTGTCGTCTGCTCGCTTCTCTGGTTTTGTTTTTCCCCTCTTTATTTGCACATTTAGACTTTCTCCTACTAGATTCCTACTAGATGCTGCTACTTTAACAGCATGAGTTCAGCATTTTCTTTATATGCAATTCCCTTATACCCAGATTTTACTTTAAAAAAATATGAAATAAAGGTGCTGTGATTCATCAGATGCAGGTTTGTATTCAATATTCTATCTCAGCACCAGCACTAGCTTTGAAAATACTATTTTAATACATTTTCTTCCATGTCTGGCCTGTTTATCAAATGATATTAGCTTCTGTTTAGTTATACATTAAAGAATTAATGAATTTCCTGGAAGGATACTGGGCAACCATCGGGGCTGTAGCCACTTATTACATGGTGAATACACAGCTGGATGCTGAAACGAATCCCTGTGTTCTGCTCCCTAATTTCTCATGGTTTATTGTAGACGGAGAAATGACTCTTCCTGCTTCCCAGTTCAATCTAATCAGGCCATGACTGGAGTGGCCTTTGGTCAAAAAAAAAATAAAATAAAAGAAAATTAGCTTTTTTTTACCCTGTCTCCAAAGGAATATGTTTCCGTTGGCATATGCCTCAGGGGTTCTCATTCTTGCCTCACCTTGTGCTGCGTGTGGATACGGTGCCATATGTTTTGTGAAACAGGAACAAAACCACCCTGATGTAGCATGTGCAAGAGAAGCTGTGAGGTGACATATGTTGGATTTTTCACGTGAGAGAAGCCTTTGTTTGTGATTTGGCAATAGGGTGGAGAGAAATCTGTATGAAGAGAGATCTGTCAAAACAAAACAAAAAAACCCCAACAAAAAACCCCCCACCAAACACCACCACCACCCCTCCAAAAAAAAAACCCCACAAAAAAAACCCAAATGGAAAATAATTTTTTTTTTAAGCTTTCAAAGTGAGGAAAAAAGTCTTCTCAGAGTAGCAAATCCAGAAATTGATTCTGGATTTCCTGAGGAACACTGACAACGTTTTAATCATTGCAGAATATCTTGAGCAAAGTTGGTGACATAATAGGGAGGATGATTATATTTAATATTTTTTTAACTGCATCCTACTAATTCTGAATATATTTTTATTTAATGAGAGTGAGGGCACAATAACAAGTTTTAGTACGTCTGCTGCTACTGCTCCTTTTCAGTCTGTTGGTGCTCAATTATAGATGCTCCAAAGATACTCCTCTTAACTCTGGCCGCTTTTGCTTGGGACAAGCCCTGTGCTGTTCTCTTTTCCACCCTTTTTGTCCTTTTTGAGGTATACACCTTTACAGGAGAGAGGCAACTCTGAAATAAACTGCGCATCAGTAGCGTGGTACAGAGCGATTGCTTTGGCAGGCTGACTGGAAAATGAGGAGGGTTTGAGTCGGGAGCAGTTGTGGTTTTCACTTGTCTCGGGAGAGACCGGCAGAGCTTTGTTGTCATGACCGTGCAGCCTGGCGTTGGCCCAGCTTTACAGTTCCCCTTCTGAAAGCTGTTTTTAATCCTTAAAAACACAAAACTCGACCCTTTACATCCTTCTGCAAGGTACCGATTCCACCAACAGCTACTAATGAATCATCTCTGTATTTCAGCGGGTTAAATCTAGCCCCGGTAGCACGGCTCAGAGGGACCTGGGAAAAGCTACCGAGCAAGTATGAAAAGCACCTCAGAGACCTTCAAGATCTTTTCGATCCGTCTCGGAACATGGCAAAATACCGCAACATCCTCAGCAGCCAGAGCATGCAGCCGCCAATTATTCCGCTTTTTCCTGTTGTCAAGAAGGATATCACGTTTCTGCACGAAGGTAACGTCAGAGAGGAGCAAGGAACTAAGGTCGAACGTGCTTTCAGTGCTCTGTGATCCAGCGAACGTCTGAAAGAAGCTGTTGCTGCTGGAATGCTTTATTTGTAGCAGTAAAATAAAATAGAATTTCTGAACGCGTGAGGGAAGAGGCTGATCCTGGACAAAAATGGAAAGTTAAACTCATAGTTGTAATATTCTGAAAGCAGTGTTTAATCTTCATCAGCCAGCCTGAGGTTCAGGGTGGAAGAGGAGGGGAAGGTGCTCACGGGTAGTTATGCTCTTCAAATCTGTTTCTCTTTAGTAGAGCCTTGGACACTGTCTCCCACAGCGTTCTCCTTCAGAAGCTTATGGTGCCAGGCTTGGACAAACACACCCTGCACTGGATAAAAAAACTGGCTGGATGGCCGGGCCAAAAGAGTGGGAGTGACCGGAGCTAAATCCCACTGGTGTGCGGTCACAAGCGGTGTTCCCCAGGGCTCAGTGCTGGGGCCTGTTCTCTTTAATCTCTTTATTAATGATCTGGGTGAGGGGATCGAGAGCACCCTCAGTAAGTTTGCAGATGACACCAAGCTAAGTGGCCATGTCGATCTGCTCGAGGGTAGGAAGGCTTTGCGGCGCGACCTGGACAGGTTGGATCATTGGGCCAAGGTTAATTGTATGAGATTCAACAAGACGAAGTACCGGGTCCTGCACTTGGGTCACAACAACCCCATGGGAAGCTACAGACTTGGGGATGTGAGGTTGGAAAGCTGCAAGTTGGGAAAGGACCTGGGAGTTTCGGTGGATAGGTGACTAAATCTGAGTCAGCAGTGGACCCAGGTGGCCAAGAAGGCCAAGCCTCCTGGCTTGGATCAGAAACACTGTGGCCAGCAGGGACGGAGAGGTGATTGTCCCCATGTATTTGGCACTGGGGAGGCCACACCTTGAATATTGTGTTCAGTTCTGGGCCCCTCACTATCAGAAGGACACAGAAGTGCTGGAGCATGTCCAGAGAAGGGCAGTGAGGCTGGTCAAGGACCTAGAGCACAGGCCCTACAAGAAGTGGCTGAGGGAGCTGGGGTTGTTCAGTCTGGAGAAGAGGAGGTTGAGGGAAGACCTTCTCACTCTCAACAATGACCTGAAAGTTCTTTCCAGAACTAGTTGCTGTGATGTTTCCAGGTTTTCATTCCATGTTGTGGTTTTCAGACAGCTACGGTGATACACCACCTCCTACTCTTGCTTTCAGCATTTTCAAGAGGCTTTGTTTAAACATTTCCATTTTGTTCCTTTTGCACAAGGTGCTGTTCACCGCTGGTTGGGGTTAAGCATTTCCAGCTATGCCCAGTCCTTGGTCGTGGTGTTTCAGAACTATTGGAAATAATTTCAGAATGTGAACGCTGGTGATGTCGGTTCTGTATTTGTAGTATTTGAACATCTGTGCTGGTGAATTTGGACATAGTTCACTTACTCCTTTTTCCTCCTCCTAATACTCGTTACATTAGGACTAGATTAACAAGAGCAATACTGGGGAGCCAGAGTGGGACTGATTATCATTTGTGTTTTGCCAGAGTTTCCTGTTTTCTCACTGTTTTAATTAAGGCAGCTTTGTTGATGGGGGGGCAGGGAGAGAGGACAGGTAGAGTTGGACTTAGGAACACTTTGTCCATTAGAAAAAATATTTCTTACTCTCTTTTTTTCCCCTGTGTGTGTTTCAATTATGCAGGAAATGATTCCAAAGTGGACGGCCTGGTCAATTTTGAGAAGCTCAGAATGATTGCCAAAGAAATTCGCCAAGTCGTCCGGATGACCTCAGCGAACATGGATCCGGCTGTGATGTTCAGACAAAGGTGTGCACTTTAGAAAGATGGTAGGAGTGAAGGTGTCTCCGAGTGGGTAGGGATCTGGGTTTGTGTGTCCATCACTATGTTAACATTTCATTGTGTAACTTCCCATTGACATTCCCTATCGAACCTCAATCTTTACCCGATTGTGCAACACCATCGATGCCTCCAAGACCTGCTTCTACTCCCTGCTAAACCAATTTGTTGTCTTTAAAAAGCAGAGATTAGGTTCTAATTTTAATGATTCACATTTTGCTCAATTAAACATTAGTGGCGGTAGAGTTTGGGGAGAGGTATATTAGAGGGATAGAATATTATTTATTTGAGACATAAAAAGCACCTAAATCACCCCTGTACAAATCTGAAATACTGCTTCTAAACCAGACCTCCACTGATAACATATTAAAACCAAAGAAAATATTTTTATTTGTTCTAGCACAGCTTGCTCCGCCTACATAATGTTTGGTATGTTCAGACTGTAAGGAGGTGGAGGGTGTTTGCTTGTTTTATTTTTAATTTGGGTTGTTGATGCATAAAATCCTCAGGCTCTGCATTAACAAACTGCACAATAAAAGCACCACGACTTCTAATCTGCTGCTGATTAGCTCCAGATTATATTTAGTGGAACTAAATAATTTCCTGCATCTGTTTGCTTCTCCCTGGCTGAACTAAAAGCATCAGTGGCTCCTCTGTGTTCATGAGGACGCTGACGCCTGCAGATCCGTGCGGAGAAGCGGGTGTTGTCCTGCCCTTCCACTGTTGGTTTGCCTCTTGAATTAATTAATGGGCCTTCAGGATGCAGTTAGGTGGGAAGTTGGTGACAAGATGATCATAAAATAGTTGGGGTCGGAAGGTCCCTCTGGAGCTCCTCTGGTGCCACCCCCCTGCTCCAGCAGGGTCACCCAGAGCAGGGGGCCCAGCAGCGCAGGGTCCAGGCGCCTTTGGAATCTCTCCAGACAAGGAGACTCCCCAAGCTCTCTGGGCAGCCTGGGCCAGGCTCCAACCTCTCCCACCAAATAAGTTGCTCCTCCTGCTCCCAGGGAACCTCCTGGGTTCCAGTTGGTGCCCGGTGCCCCTTGTCCTGACGCTGGGCACCACTGAGCAGAGTCTGGCCCCAGCCTCTTGCCCCCTGGGGACCCTTGAGCTCTTGCTCAGCCTTGCTCAGCTCCCCTCTGGGGCTGCTCTTCTCCAGCTGAACAGCCCCAGGGCTCTCAGCCTTTCCTGGCCACCCAGATGCTCCAGACCCCTCAGCATCTCAGAGCCTCCCCTGGACTCTCTCCAGTAGTTCCCTGTCTCTCTTGAACTGGGGAGCCCAGCACTGGACACAACACTCCACGTGTGGCTTCTCTAGAGCAGAGCAGAGGAGGAGGAGAACCTCCCTTGAGCTGCTGCCCACATTCTTACTAACTTTCCAGGAGACTGTTTGCCTTCTTGGCTACCAGAGCACGTTGCTGACTCATAGTGAACTTGTCCACCAAGACTTCTAGGTCCTTCTCCACAGAACCGCTTCCCAGCAGATCAACCCCTCCAGTCTGTGCCGCTCTTGCTGAACAGCAGCAGAGCTCTGGTGTGTCAGCCACTCCTCCCAGTCTTGTAGCACAAAGCGATGTCCTGTGCCCAACCACTACAGGGTCTCCACTTCAAAAAAAAAAGAAAAGACAGAATAGGTCTTTGGAGATGTCTGTAGGTGTGGAGAGCTCTCTGAGCACCATGGAGTAAGCCAAGCACAGAGGTAGCTTAGTGGACAGTTGGTTGGGTAAAGTGTGTGTTGTACCCCAGCCCTGGCTAAATTCCAATTGATAGCTCAGCTAGGCTGTTGGAATTATCTTCAATTTGTGAATTTACATCTGTGCAGTGGAAGGAGAGAGTTAAATGGGCCGTATAGAACAGCACAGAGGTTTGGTTCCCTGTGCTCTTCCAGTGGTCAGGGTTCCCAGATGATCATGAGCCCTCTCTGGGTTTTGTTTTCAAGGCCTGACTATCAAGAAACGTAAATATTTTGTTTACAAATTGGGGGTTTGAGACAGAGATAAGAGAATTGCTTGTTAATGTTGTTTAAAGATGAATTCGTTCCAAAGTGGAATTTCATCTTCATGCCATTGGATTTGAATTAGCGACACTTCCTTTTTGATATAAAGTTGTAAAGCCACTTCCCCGTAAGTTACAGTTGCTTCTCAGAAACTTTGGCCTTCAGTCTATAAATAAATTTCCCTGGTGCCCCACGTGCTTCCTAAGACCTTATAAAGTCTAATTATTAAATGAATTTAACAGTAAATAGTTACCTTTAGTTACGCTTTTCAGAATTACTGAACACGCTTTAATGACCGTAATTTAAATTACGCACACTGACATAAAATGCTCAGGCATCTAATATTAGAGATAGTGCCAAAGATTAAAAGAAAATAATTCCCTGTTTTCGCATCATTTATATTCATTTTCATTGCCTCTGGTGTTTGATCTATCAGTTTGTGCTATGAAGCGCCAGTGGATGCTTTTGAAGACTAAAAATGAACAAGAAAAAGCTGTTTATTAGCGGTAACACGAGACTCGCCAGAAGTTCATTACCGATTAATATAGAGCATCTAATTTTTCAGCATATATTTGGCAACTGACTTGTTTTCCAGCAATCACAAGAAAACATCTTCATAATACTGCTGATGATTTCTTGTGCGCTTACTGCAAAGACTAAATTAATTTAATCACACTTGCTGCAAGATGAATAACTTAAGCAGTTTTTGCTCGCTCTGTCAAAACTGAATTTGACTTACGGGAAATACTCCACAAGAAAATTCCAGGCGAGTTTGGTTTTTAAATTCGTAGATCAAACTTCAAAATAAGCAAAAAAAACCAAAAACTGATGGATGTTCTTCCATATTAAAGTATTTGAGCAAGTCCTGCCGTTGCATTCCATTCAAACATTGTGTCGTTGTCGGAGAAGAATTTTGCTGTATAGAAATTTTTTCTTTTCTGTTCTTTCCTGTCTACATCTTTCTTCCTGACTCTCAACTGTTTTATTTTTTTTCCTGTGCTTTTCTGTTCAAATACATGCTTCAATGTATATGGCTCTTGCTTACAGGAAGAAGAGGTGGAGAAGTTTGGGGTAAGTGTA
The DNA here is from genome assembly GCA_013396935.1 of Baryphthengus martii. Taxonomy (NCBI): domain Eukaryota; kingdom Metazoa; phylum Chordata; class Aves; order Coraciiformes; family Momotidae; genus Baryphthengus; species Baryphthengus martii. The sequence goes on along the minus strand of VWZK01020840.1, from coordinate 80,082 downwards.
GAGATGAATGCAACTAAGATAAATAAAGATTCTGCAACTCTTAACATACTGCATCCTCCTCGTTAGTGCATGCATCTGAAATACAGCATGCATTTTATTAACCCTGCAATACATATTTTTTGGAAAACAGGAGTAAGGGGTTACAGGCGACGTTTTACTGTGGCTATAAAAATTCTGAGTTGCTTTCGTGTACGAGATAAGTTGTTTGAGTTTTGGCTTTATGCGTTATTAAAAAAATAAAAATCTTGCTGTGCAGTTTTATATTGGAAGGCAAATGGGTTCTGGAGTAGTAAATAATTTGCTTTTGAACACGGAACAGGAACGTTTAAGCCTTTCTGCGTTTTCAGCTCTAAGGACGCTTTGCATCGTGGTGATGATACAGCTATTTCCCCTCTGAAGTTGGAGTTCAAACCTCAAAATTCTTTATTTTTAGTATATATTGAAAACGTGTCTCACATGTCATACACCCGAATCCTCCTGGATTTCACGGGGAGTTTTGCTTGTGCGAGGATTGAATAAGGAACTGATGGCAAGTGAGAGTGCTCAGATTCCTGACTTGACAGGGCAGGGATAAGATGACACCGGAGCCGTATTTTGTAAGAACACAAATTGCCCATAAATTGTTACCTGTGTATCTGTGTTGTACCAGAGGCTCGTGCTATGCAAACTGGGGAGAGCAGGTTTGGCTACTGGTCCCTGATGGGGAGTCAGCAGCGAGTGGCTGCCCCGGGTGCTCCGTCACCCGCCGCTCGCGGTGCAGCTCATGGAGAGAAGTACCGGGGAACCCAGCAGGAGCCACCCTGATTTCTAGTCCTTGGGATTACCAGGAACACAAGTGAACACGGAAAAATCATTTTTAAAGGAAGTTGAATGAAATCGCCTTACAAAAAATAATTCAAGTCCAGATTTAAAGGAAGGAGTGTGTACATAAGCAATAAATTATTTATATCATTAAAAATAAACATCATGGGGTTCCCTCTTTCATTATAGAATAGCTGTTTGCTTTGTTCTCAGCCATAGGAGATTAGAGCACCCTCTTGGTCTGAAGAGATGTGAACAGTCCATCATTCCTTTTGCCACTCTCTGCCTATAATAGCATTGATTTAATCTAAGCTATAAATTTCTGCCAGTTTTTAAGCTTCTGTTTTCTCTTAGATTGACTTACTTAACATCTTGGAAAATACTACAGTCAGCTGTTTTGACCATTTCTTATTTTTCAAGCTCGATGTGCTCAGTTCCTTAGACTTCCTCAAACAATAGGTTTCATTCTGACTCTTAGCTCTTTGGTGCTGGAAATTGTTTGTTCTGCCACTTGCAATGCTATCAACGCACCCAAGGCATGGATAAGAATCTTTACATATAATTTAGCCTTTTAAAATAAATTTATGCTTCTGAGTGTTTAAAGAAAAACCCACCACAGCCGAACAACCAGAAATAATCCATTTTAAACAACTTTATTGACACTTTGCGTTAGAATTTACCTGTAGTATATGCTGTGATCTCCTTATATTTTAAAAAAAAAAGCCACGGGACTTTTTTATGTATAAAAAAAACAATCCATGGGACTTTGGACAGTTGAAATGGAGGTGATGTGTGTGTTTGAACTATACCAAGATCAGTTGTTTGGTCGGTGATTCAGAAATGACCGTCAGGGAGAGTAACTGATGTACAGTGGGAATTTGGGGATGATTTGGTTGTGCCTCAGTTGCTGCTGGAATTGGCAGCTAAAAATCAGGAGCGTTGAGGAGCATCATCTGTCATAGATGCCAGTCTGGGCATATGTGTATTGTCACTGCCTTCCTCACTTCTCTTGGGAGACATTTTTGAATGAGCTGCTCTTCTTTGAGTGTTTTTAGTTGGAGCAGGAAGTGAAGGAAGTAAAACAATGTACTTTGCACATTTAACGTCACTTTCCCCCTTATTTAAACATGGTCAGAAGCTCGGTTTTCCAAGAGGATTCCACCAGTCGCTCACTTTGTGCTCAGCCACAGTGCAAGAAGTTTCTTTCTTTTGTGAGGCTGCTACAAAGAAAAGGCACCAAATATCTTAAACAAACCGACTCACCGGGTTTATCCGCTCTTACAATCCCCGGTGTCGGGGATTTTGCGGAGCGAGGCTGCGATTCGTTAGCAGAGCTAGATTGTGCCTCATTCTTGCTCGTTCCACACTTCCATACGCAATCCTTTTCTAGGCTCCGAGTGCTGCTGTCAATTTACCCAAATATTTGTAAGACAAGTGTCGTTTTAATGCTGTTCATCTTTTTTAACTCATTTGCATCAGCATGCACTAGCCCTAACTGAAGATTATTGGTATTAATCTGCTTTGGCCTGTGCTACTCTAGCTCCTTGTCGCCGGCAGGAACTAAAAATTGACTCCTCGGCTCTTCTGTTTTCTAGATCTCTCAGCCAGGGCAGCACAAACTCCAACATGCTGGATGTACAGGGAGGAGCTCACAAAAAACGGGCCCGACGCAGCTCGCTCCTGAACGCCAAGAAGCTGTACGAGGACGCCCAGATGGCGAGGAAGGTGAAGCAGTACTTGTCCAACCTGAATGTGGAGACAGACGAGGAAAAGATCCAAATATTGTCGCTTCAGTGTGAGCCTGCATATAGCACTTGTAAGTATGGGGATCTGGAATGGTGACATGATTAAGAAATTTATAAGAATTCTTGTTTCTTCCCTAGAAATACTCATTTAAGATCTTTTTCATCATAGAATGGTAGGGATTGGAAGGCACATCTAGAGTTCATCAGGTCCAACTCCCCTGCCAGAGCAGGATCACCCAGGGCAGGCCACACAGCAACAGATCCAGGGGGGGTTGGAAAGTCTCCAGAGAAGGAGACTCCACCACCTCTCTGGGCAGCCTGGGCCAGGCTCTGTCACCCTCACAGCAAAGAAGTTTCCTCCTGTTGAGGTGGAACCTCCCGTGCTCCAGCTTGTACCTGTTATTTCTTGTCCTATTACTGGGCACCCCAGAAAAGAGCCTGGCCCCTTCCACTTGACCCCCACCCCTCAGAGATTTATGGACATGGATCAGATCCCCTCTCAGGCTTCTCTTCTCCAGACTAAACAGCCCCAGGGCTCTCAGCCTTTCCTCACAGGAGAGATGTTCCAGTCCCTTCCTCATCCTTGTAGTCTCTGTTAGACTCTCTCCAGTATTTCTCTGTCTCTCTTGAATTGGGGAGCCGCAAACTGGATCCAGTATTCCCAGTGTGGTCTCAGCAGCTCAGAGTAGAGGGGGAGGAGAACCTCCCTCGACCTGCTGGACATGGTTTTCTTAATGCCCCCCTCTTCTCTTCTCCCTTCAAGAAAAACCTACTCTGATAAGTGCTTGTTTGTCAGTTCGTGTGCTAACAGTTTCAGTGAGCCAGCAGTTGTCTTCGGATCTTGTTGAGCTCAGAAAAGTTCAGTGGTGTTTTCTGCTTTGCCCTTTAGTTCAGAAACTGTGTGTCTTTTCATCGGGCTGGAAGGAAATCCAATAGTACATTAGCTCTGGTCTTGCCCCGCTGTCCTTGTGCGGGATTAAGAAGGATAAAAGTTAACGTTTACCATACGAACAGCGAGAAAATGAAAAGAGACAAAATCAATAGAGAAACTGCAACGGATTAGAGCTTGGAATAAATGAAGATTGTTGAGAAGTCAGGTCAATATTGACCAATGGGATTGATGCAGCTTGACAGTCAAAAATTGAGGGCTGCAGCAGGACAGTTTCCAGAATTTGAACTTCTGGGCAGCTGTCTATCTGAACAAACTGTTACCTGACCTGCGGTCTTACAGTTCAGTAAATTCTTATTTAAAAATGGGAAATGGTAATTGTGTTTTATTCTCATCCTTACAAGTTTTCACTTGCTGGAAAGGTGGGTTTCTCACAGATTAGAAGAGTAGCAACCTTGCTGAAGGAAAGAATGCTTTGTGCTTGTCTCTTGTCCAAATACAGCATTTAAAGTCCTTTTTGTTGGTTTTTTTTTTGGTCCTCAAACACTGTTTAGTTTCTAACGAGGTAAGTTAAAAACATGACTAGGAAATGGCAACTTGAAGATAAAATGTTAAGTCATTGCCGTTATTCAGTATTAAAAATGCTGCAAATCCTTGTAATTTCTTAAAGTGCCTTCCTGTGCATTTTTTTTTAACATTTCCTTTTTAGTAGCCCTGATACAGGAATCCTGGAAATGCCCATAATTGACTTCCTTTTAAAAAATGTTAACTTCTGTGTGTGCACATTGGCTTGGGGCCTGAATTCACCAGAAATCACAGGGAGCTCTGGACAGGAAGGTGCTCAGCAGCATCTCTTCTTAGGGGAGGTGGTTCTGCTTGGGCTGTGTTCAGCCAGAGGTGTGACAGCACAGGCTGCTTCTGCTTGGAGGTGACACCATTAAGGTCTTTAGGCTCTGCCTGCCCCAAAACAATAAATTAAAACATTTCAGGATGAGCTCTCAATTGGTGATCTACGTGCAGATGTAGCAGGTGGTCGTGCTACGCCCAGGAGACAAAAAAAAACATGTTAGGAGGTTGGTTTTCAGTTGTGTGAAAGAAATAGCTTCCAAGGTTGGTTGTGCAGTGCTAGCTACAGGTATTTGGAATTAAAAATAGTGACTATATGCTGGCTGTTTTTTTCCATGTAGTTAAGCAAATCAAATCCTTTTTTTTCTTAAACTTTGAAAAAGGATAATGAAGGTTAAGTGGATATACAAAGAAAGAGAGAGTTATATATTATTAAAGTACATATTTTTTAAAACTAAACCAAAACCTCAAAGAAAATCCCCCAAACTACGGTTTTGCAGATTGGTTTTGTGCAGGGAGGGTTGTTTGAGTGTTGTGGTGGTGGTGGTGGGGTGGTTTGGTTTTTTTTTAATTTTGTTTTGGGTTTTTGTTTTTAGTTTTTTTGCACGTATCCAGAAAAGCAAGAGGTAGAGCTCACTCATCTCACTGGTGAGATTCTCCTGCCCTTGCTTCCAAAAGGAAGGAGCAGCAGCACTGCTGCAATCTAGACTTTTCCAAGGGTCTTTAAGGAGAAGTCAGATTGTCTAAACTTCAAAATTTATTAATTACTGGGTGTTTAACGTAGAAACTGAGTCAGGGCCCCACGTTGTAATTCAATTGTGCCACCTAGTGAAAGGCCTGATGCCAGTTGTGAACCAGGTCTTTTTTTTTTTTTTTTTTTGTTGGGATGACGTGATGCTGAAGGAGATGCTGTTACACTTTTGTACCTTTATGCACAAACATCTAAAATACAGACTTTAATTGTAGAAATAAATCAGTTTTTTGTGTTTTGTTAAAGTACCTCTGTGACACTTGAAAGAGTTTAGTTTTTTTTAATGCCTTTTCACGTAATGTGACAGGTATTTGTGGAATAGAAATGGTTTCAAATATGTTTTGTCTGCTTCATACCATGATTGCTTTGGATGCTTGTCCTTCAGAATGACTGTCATAATCCTACAGTTCCAACAGCGAGATATTTTATATCCAATTTTTCCCTGACAGTGACAAAGAACTTAAGTGAGAGGAGAGGAGGGAAATCCTCCGAAATGTCTCCGGTACCCATGAGATCCATCGGCCAAAGCACTAAAGCCCATCAGCACCAACAGAACAGGATGAGTCAAGTCCTTCAGGTTCCAACAGTCAATTTGTACCCCAGCAGGAAAAAAGGACTGACAAAGGATCACGTCACATTCAGTGAGTATCTTCAGCTCACCTGTCTGGAGAGTTCTAGAAATGAAGTAAAGAAGAGGGAGGAGCTTTTTGGAGGATTATTTGAGATATTGTTAACACTTCGTTTACTTAATTCACTTGAAAACAGCTGCAGCATGTTGCTGTGTTTTAACAGGGTGTGGTGTTTACTTAGATATTTGCACATTTTTTTAATAACTTCTCTTAAAACAGTTAATGATAAGTTGCTGGCTCCAAAGACACTCTTGCTTTAGTTTCATGCCTTGCAACTGTGCGCTTTCTGTGACAGTGCTGATTTTTTACGGACCTGAAAAGTGTACAGACTTCTCATTTACTTAAACTAAAGAACATCTTCTAACTGAAGTGGTCTTTGTCTCTCCCTCATGTGCAGCGTTAAGTCTTTTACAGAGTACTTCTGCATTCTGAAGGGATTTTGCACAAACGGGCTGGAACAACATCACTTGCTTCTTTTCATGACAAAATGAAGTGCAATATATTTAGGTGAAATCAGAGCCATTTAATATTGTAACCTCTGGAACTCCATTGTAACAAGATTATTGTCAAATAGAACAACACAGGGTGTTAGTTGCTCCTAGTGAGCATCCATTTTTTTTTTTTTCTGTCTCTAAATTTGCCACTTGCAAAGAAGTATTATGTAGTAAAATGCATTTGCAGAACTGTCGTATCATTTGAAAGCTACAACTGTGGGTTATTAAATAAGTTAGTTGCGGTCAGTAGGTGATATGATATGAAACGATTCTGATGCATCAAGCATCGATATCCATTGAAATAGCCTCAGAAGGCAGCGTATTGCAGCATATAAAGTAGTGTTTTCAGTGAATATTTATTTCAGGTCTCCTCTTAAAAGCCTGGGCGACTTGATATATTCCAGAAGTTTTGCTGAGAGGTATTTCTTCATTCCCTTGTGTTGTGTTTTGTGTTGATCTAACAAGTTATTGAGAACTGAACTGAACTCCTCAACACTCTGTCCTCTGCAAGGTGGTCTAATAGTGAACAAGAAATACCAGATGCCCAGTTTGGGAAGTACAGCAGTACCCTGGTGCTGCTAAACTTCCTACGTTGTGTAGAGAGCCCACGAGTGCTGACTGGAGATCTCCTGATGGTGTAGGTCTTGAACTGACCCGTTGGCTGTCACACAAACTGTTTTCAGCGCTGTGCCAACAGCGTCCTGGGCAAGGGTTTTCTCCAGGCGTTGTACGGTACGCGGTTTTTATTCCTTTACTAAACCCAGGACTCGTGTATCTGTTGTGGTGGTTCCAGTTACGTCCTGAGTGTTTTCAACACCCTTCAGATGAGCAGCCACCTTGCAGAATCCACCTGAGCATCAGCTCCTCTCTTTGCTGAACCCTTCAGTGGTTGGTCAGCACGGTGCTTATTTGTGGTTTAAACAGACATCATTAACCTGAAAGAAGAGTCATGTGCCCTAAACCCCTCTGTTGTTTTTTTGTAGGTACAGGTTCCCCCCAGAAGTCATTAAGCTTGTCTGAAGAAGTGAGTAGTAAGAAGCAAACGGATGACACTATGTCCACGGCATCTTCTTTGCACTCCAGCCCACCTGCTTCTCCTCAGGGCTCTCCACGCAAAGGTACGTGTGCTGCTTGAGAGTTCTCCATGTGCACTATCCCGGGAACTCTTACCTGTGTTGTGCTAAAACCAGGGTGGGAAGAGGCAGGAATATTTGTTGGTAATGACATATTAAAGAAATAGTAGTTTAGAATATTCATGTCAAGAATAGAATCACGTCTTTCTAGTAATAAAAATAATTTTGCTGAACTGTTGTATGTTCTGGCCTTAAAAATTTTTCAAAAGGGGAACAATTGTTTTCTTAACAACTCCTTAAGTGCTCCTGAAAGAATTCCTGACAGGATTCCCAACAGACCTTAAGTGCTGACACCTGCCAGTGTTTCAGTTCAGATTGAAGTGGCTGGTTATATGAACCGGATTCGCAAACCTGGGGATTTCTTGAAGCCCAGTGTTGTACAGAACTGCTGCCGTGGAGACATCTTATGGTTTTGCCTAAGGTAGCTGGAATATTGGGTAATTAGAATCATAGACTGATTTGGGTGGGAAGGGACCTTCCAAGGTCATCCAGTCCATCCCCGCTGCAGGGAGCAGGGACATCTGCAACTAGAGCAGGTTGCTCAGAGCCCCATCCAACCTCCCCTGCAATGGGGCCAGGGATGGGGCAGCCACCACCTCTCGGGGCAACGTGGGCCAGGCTCTCACCACCCTCAGCACCAAAATCTCTTCCTTCTCTCCAGTTTAAATCTCCCTGTTGTAGTTTAAAACCATAAAAAGGTGTCCTAGTTCTCCAGAGCAGGTGGTTTTGATAGCTGCAAAGTAGCGCGTCCATCTAAATCCTCGAGTCGCTTTTCATACTTGTTGTTCTTGTGCACAGGGCTTTGTATACGTCCCTGTCTGTCATGATGCCCTGAGAATCCTTTTCTTTTTGATATCTTCGTCTTAAAAGACCTGCATCACTTCACCATTAGTCAACCTTGGATGGGAATTCATTTGCGATCTCTTAACGCCACTTTGTAGTCAGCCAGAGTGGTCGGTGTCCCGACGGCGTAAGGTTGTTTCCTCCTCCCTTCTGTGCTGCTTTTGACTCACGGCCCACCACCACTGGGGTAGCATGGCATGGCACGGGGTGCATCTTCTCACCCTTGGCAGCAGGAGATCCTGCTGCTCTGTCCGCTTTGGCCTTCACAAGAGACCGTTTCCTTTAGGAGAATGTCACTTTGCTTAAACACAGCAGGTGTGTGAGAAGCTCAACGATTTGGGTTGCCAAACTTCGCTCCACCGAGGTGTTTGTTTTTTTTGAGAGCGTCGCTTATCAAGGTGTTGCATTTGTTAGCTTTTGTCTGGTTCTTTGAAAAAAAATCTGTTGTTTCTTTGGAATTGTTTCCTCAATTCAACTTGCTTTCAGCGTATTTTTAGCACTGATCTGACTGGGTGGAGGTGATCCGTACCCTGTTGTGTATGGAGTGCTGACAGCCCATTGAACTAAAAATAGGTGCTTCACAGGCAGCAGAAAAATGTAATTTTAGGCACAAACACATTCCACTTAATCTTAGCTGTCGTTTCTTTTGAGCTATACCCAAGTGATATGCAAATAGGATCAAAGACAAAAAATGTTTTCGTATCAGGACGTTATTTTTGCTGTTATTTGTCTCGTCACTTATCAAGATCTGCCTTTGTGTTCTTCATTGTAGTTGGTAACATCCAAAGGTCGGATAACTGCAGTCAAATGAATCTCTCTGGCTCTTCCTCGTCCCTTGCCAGCGAAACCAGCAACAAGACCGGCGGACAGCGCAGCTACGGAATAGGTGGGGCTTATTTACAAAAGAAAATTCAGATGATTATCAAAGCAAGAGACAGTTCTGACGTAAATGACAAGGGAGAAAGAAAGGATGAGAGTGAAAAAGCAGAAACTGAGTGTGAGAAAACGAAGGGACCCTTGTTTAGAAGACTTAGGGAAAGAAGCTTCTCCAGGGAAAGAGCAGCAAAAAGGGGAGCAGAGCCCACTGAAGCCTCAGAAGGGAGTGAAAGCCAAAAGGAGAAAGACAGTGATGCTCTGAGTACAGCGAGTATCTGTAGCAGCAGCAACTTGTGGACATCTTACTGCCTGTGCGTGAAGCCCAGAAGGAGAAGGAAGACTCTGTGATGGTTTTTTAGGAGAGAGACTCTGATGTCCACTCTGTGCCAGCTGTACTGGTTTTCACTAAGTTGTTGTAGCATTATTCATTCCCATGTTTAAGCTGTTTAATGTGCTTCCCTTCCAGATACTTGTGTCAGTTATTTATAGCTAATCAGCCTTAACAGTGCAGCGGAGACAATAATGTGGAGTTTAGAAAATCAAGGGACAGGTCCAGTGGCAGTTCTGATCCTTAGTGTTTCGCAAAGGCCAACGGAGCAGTAAGTTCCTCGACACTCTCTTAATCAGACTCTAGAGAGTCCCTCAGGTGCTGGAAATGGAATGCTCACTTCCAGCTCTGGGGGTGTGTTTGCACCGGTCACATCTTCTGACCTTTTCCTGCCTTTATGTTTATATACCTGTGCTGTTATTTAACGACTCGACTTTCAGATATTGTTAATCTCTTTAATGAAGAGAAGTCCTTTGGTTCTCCAGACCTTTGAGGTTCCTGAAGAGTGTCTTAAAATTGAGCTGCGCTGTCAGAGCTGCAGTTGTTGCTGCAGTACAGTTGGGTTAATCTTAAGGGAGTTCATTAGACAAAGTCAAGAATGTGAGGCATTAATTATTGTCAAAGGAAACTGAAATTTAATCTTAAAAATGCTAGTCTTAAATACATTGTTTTTCGTTCATGTGGTTCAGGTTTTCAGTTTGACAATATTGATATTTAAGGCTCATTTGCTCTAAAAATCTTGCACCGCTAATCAAGTTTAAACTGTGAAATCTCTCAAATGATGGGCTGCATGCCCAGTGGCACGTGGACCAGTGGCTCCAGATGCCGTATTATACGACCTCTGTATTTTTTACGATCTTAAAGGGAGTTGGTCTTCTGTGTTACATTGTGCGTATCGCTGGCGTGGCTTTTACGCTGCCTTAGTCACCTCACATTTTCACTTAGAGATGTAAATACGCGGCAGTCCAGCTCAGAGGCTCGTGGAGGTAGAAATGAAATGAGAAATCAGGAACGTGGGAAGAAATGCTTACCTGAGGACTCTGTCAACAGTGGGTTAATATGGTCTCCTGTAAAGAAAGACCACGTTTGGACTGATTTACAGATGGTTGTTTTCCCTAGGCATGAAGCAGTTGATGATCCAGTATTTTCAAATAAAGGTTCTAATTCTGTAATTTTGTGCACGTAGCGTAAGGCATGTCATGGACTGTTTTCTTCTAGTGAAGGCAGGGATGTATTTCCTGGTGTGCAGTGGTTTTGTTAGAGAGAAACCCACTGGGAACTTAAAAAAAATATTTAAATTTAAGAAGAACTAAAACATCACAGACCTTTTGCCTTCAGATAAAGGTGAACAGACCAGAATTGTGGGCCGGAGAGTGACTGGAGGTAAAATGTTTGGTGTTTTTTTTATTTTATTTTTTAAAAAAACCCAACTGTGACTGACAGACACCACCTGATTTTGTTGCTTACCAGCACGAGAGAATGAGCTTCGGTCTGCCCATGAGATGGTGCACGGACTTAGCTAAAGAGGTGATTCCTTCGGAGAGCTTGAAATCTGAAAGGCCTACATTTGCTGCTGCAGCTGAAGTCACCCAAGTCTATGAGGTCTGATGGGATTCATCCCAGGGTACTGAAAGAGCCAGCCAATGTTATTCCTAGGCCTCTCTCCGCTATTTATCAATCATCTTGGGACTCCGGAGAAGGTCCCGGTCAATTGGAAGGTAGCAAATGTTGTTCCAATTTTCAAGGAAGGCAAGAAAGAAGACCCTGGTAGTTATAAGCCTGTCAGTCTCATTTCAGTGCCAGGTAGAATGATGGAGAAGATGAGTAAAATGATGAGTAAAAGATGAAGTAAAATGATGAGGGGCACTGAAAAATGCTTGAAAGACAGTGTGGTCATGAGTCAAAACCAGCAGGGGATCAGGAAGGGAAGGTCTTTTCCTTACTAACTTAATACCTTTGCCTTACTAATTTAACACCTTTGCCTTACTAACTTAATATCTTTTCCTTACTCAATATCTTTGCCTTACTCACTTAATATCTTTTTAAGACAGGATTACCCACCTCAAGGTGCAGGGAAGGCAGCAGATGCGGGTGTTTGGGATTTTAACAAAGCTTTTGATGCTGTCCCTGACAGTATCCTTCTGGGCAGAAGATCCAGCCTGTACACAATGCTGTAGGTGACCCGTTGGCTTGAAGGGTCGATCCCAAGGAGCTCTGGTAAACGTGGTACTGCCTTACTGGCGGCCAGTCACTGCTGGTGCCCCCCAGGACTCTAAATTTTAGGGCCAAGTGCTCTTCAGTGTTTTTATCGGTGCCCTGGACACATGGCGTTGAGCGTACACGAGTAAGTTTGCTGGCAGTGTGGAGGGAGGAGGAGCAGTTGATTCCTTCCAGGGTAGAGAGGCCTTACATCGACAGATGGGCGTGCTGAGTGGTCACCAGCTCTGTCAAGTATAACAAAAATAAATGGCATCTAGGACAGTGTAATTCTGGATGTGTAGTGAGCTGGTCGAGAGAAGACATAGTGTTGGTATTTTCAGCATCTCTGTGGCCTCACCTTGGGTGCTGTGTTGTCCACACTGAGGGCTCTTCCTGATGCAGTCTGGGGCCAGGTAGCCCGTCTGGAATCACTGCAACTGGACCAGCAGAAGTGTCTACAGAAGACACGTAGCCGGAGCCCATGGAAATCCTCACTAGAGGAATCTCTTTTATGGTCACTCCAGGTACTAGGAAGAGGAGGTGTTGGATATGTTGAGCTATTATTGGTGTTTGGAAGCAGTTATTTGAGGGCAAGGACGAGCCAAGCAGAAAATACACATTCTGTATTTTGCTCTGAAACTGGAGAGATCTCCAGCTGTTTCTCTTCTGCAGGAGCAATGCCGGGCGTCCGGTCCGGCTCCTGCCAAAGTTGTATTTCCCGCTTTTCCTTCCTTCTCTGTTCATTTTGGAACAGAGAATAAAACCGAAAAGGACCATATGGCTAATCCCCGAGTGCTAATAGCCGCCTTTTACCTTACTCAGCATCTCCTCATCCACTGCCAAAGTCTTGTTTTGAGTCTCACACGACAGCAGGGCAGCGGGATAGTGGGAAATGCACGGCATTTGTACTGGAGGACTCGGTGCTTGCAAAATTGGAGAGGCCTGATCTATCCGGCCACAGTTCATACTGCAACCGTAGGTTTAACCTTCTGGTCTGGAGAGTAGCAGAGTTGCAGGTAGGTTATTGGTGTCACCAGACTGGCGTTAATTAACGACAGTGCTAGACGCTGACAGATGCTAAAAGCTTTAGTGACCTAAAATCTTCGGATGGTGCGCAAACAGAATTGGACTATTTTTCCTTTTAATATCCTTCCCAAAATAGGTGTGTCAATGCTTCGTTGTCGTACTTAATCAGCTCGAACTGCTCTTTGACCAAGATGTTCTCATCTCCTCTTCTTCAGGCTACGCCCTCATACCTTCCACGAAATCCGATAACTTCTCGGACTCCAGCCACAGTGAGATTTCATCCCGGTCCAGCATCGTGAGCAACTGCTCGGTGGACTCGATGTCGGCAGCGCTGCAGGACGAGAGGAGTTTATCCCAGTCCCTGATCGTGGTGGATTCAGGGGGGACAGAGAGGAAAGAGCATCCTCAGCCTCTGGCTGATTACGGCCAACCGTGCCCAGGGTAAGGAGCAACTGGGTTGGGCTTTGTGTTAGGGTAGCGAAGCTCTGGCCAGGGCACAGTTATGGGCTCTGCTGTGGTCACAAAGCTCTTGCTAGAAGCTGGAGCAGTAGCTGCATTGTGCAGGAAGAGCTTGTGTTCCCAAGAAACTGAAAATACTACCTGAGGAGACAACAACTTATTCCTATTGGTGAGGTTCAGATGGACGTCTCGTGCTGGAGACTGCGAGTGTTAATAGCTCGGATGATAATTAACACATTAGTGCAATAGTGAGATGGCAGAACAGGATCATCTCAGTTCTCTTGGAGTCAGCAGTGCCAGTCACTTCACATACTCCAAAGTGGCTTTTAAAAAAAGATTTTCATTGTTATTGCTTGTTGCTTAGACAAACTGGAAGCTTTCTGCCACCCTCTTCTGCAGTTTCCACGGACGAGGTCTTGTTACTTCAGTGCATTGAGAACTTGTCCTGAGATGCCACTTTGAACTGGAAATTTTTGCTTTTGCCTTGCTGGATGTTAAGCCTTGAGCCACAGGATTTAAGGATTTCTTGGGGGAGCGTATTCCCATCTCAGATGTTGTGGATTTGAGTCAGCGGAGTTGCTCCTTACTAATTTTTATAGCTCATCTCTAAAGCAATATACGGTTTTTATGACCGAACTCCATAAAGAGCTATATATTTGGTGTATAATTGCTTATAATACACCGGTGTTCTCTGGTTGTTCTCTCCCCTCTCAAAAAGCTTCTTAGTGGCTGCTGAGCTGTAGTGATGCAGCTCCTAAAAAATGAGCTATTCGATTTCTTTCATTGAGTTAAAATGGGAGCTTGAAAATGTGCTTCATAAATAAAAATAATTTCCTTTTCTGAAAGGATGAGAGTTTAGCCAGGACAGAGCGAAATGTCCCTCTGTAAAAAGCCACCTTTGGTGGTGGCTGAAGTGGAACAAGATGCACCAAGGCCACTGGTGCTCTCTAAACACCCTCTTTACTTCGTAAATCAAACCCAGCTTGTTCATATTTTGTGGTTGGTCCTTTATGCCTTAGTTTCAGTGGGAACTGGAAGAAAGCAAGCAAGCTGGTTTTATGCTGAAATTCAGAAAATAGAAAAGCAAGGGGGGAGGTGGAGGGGGGGATGTTGTTTGCACATATCCAAGAAACGTTCCTCGATTTCACAGCGTGTCAGGAAACTGCGGAGGGATAGTCTTGAATTTTAATGCTGTGCTGTCCGTGCATTTGTTAACCAGAAATAGTTAAGAGACTTGAATAATGTCTAGCAATTGTATCTCAATGTATTCTAAATTCATGCAAAACTGGCTTTTCCCCCCCCCCTTCATTCTGCACTGACAGCAATTAGAGCTTTTAGCAGCTGCTTCTTTAAACGAGAAATTTTGTACTTGGGTTTTCAGAATCTGTCACTCCAGATCTTTTCCACAAATGTTATTTATTGCCAGTATTTCCAAACGGTCTTGACGTACAACTACCTTCACTCTGTCTAAACAACTTTATGTTGCTGCCAGTGAAGGGGTTGGATTTGATTCCAAATATTTATTTTGATTTTAGCTTGTAAATGCGAAGGAAAAGTTGATAGTAGCCTGAAAAGAAGAAGCGATTACTCCTCTGCTTTGTGTCAGGCACTGTCTTGCTGAAGATGATAGAGGAGAGCTTCTGTGGACCAGATTTTTATGGATCTGGGGTCAAACTTTAAATATCTGTTGTGGAAGGGAATAACTTTCCTGCTGCCGTGTGCAGTGATGAGTCGGGAATATCGGTGTCTCTTGTCCGAGCTCCGTGTGCCTTGACCTTCCTGCCTCCCTGTTGTAAAACCAGAGTTGAGTTGTCCCTAAAGCCAAATAGTTGTCTCTGAGCACCTCGCTCTTCTTTTAAAAACTTATGAGGATGTGTTGTTTTGTTTGGTTTTTTTTTCCCCTGATTTCTGTTCTTTTTTTATGTAGCTGGTCGATCAGTAGGCCGGCTCTCATCCGAGGGATGGCTTTCACGTCGTCCATGAGCAGCGAGGAGATCTCCCACGAACATATCACGGTAGAGGCAGCAGATAGTGGCCGGGGAAGCTGGACTTCATGCTCAAGTAGTTCTCATGACAACTTCCAGAATATCCCGAACCAGAAGAGCTGGGATCTCCTCAATTCTTACCGTCACACCCAGCTGGACGGACCTATAGCTGAAGTCGATCCCACAAACTGTTACTCTGAGGAGGCTTATTTGTATTCTGAAGCCTTTTCCAAACCCAACAGGCAGTCGAAAGGCAGCGCGGAGCTCGATCAGTCTCGGCAGAGCTGGGCCTCCTCCAGCTCGCTCTCGGACACCTACGAAACGAACTATGGGACAATTAAGCGGAGGGGGCTGGAGAACTCTACAGCAGAGCAGGCGGAGGTTTTGGACTCTAAACCAGGAGCTGATACAACTTACAAAACTGTCACTTCCAGTACAGAAAAAGGCCTCATAGGTGAGTAAGCCAAGCCAACAGCTCGTGGAAGCTTCTGCATCTGTTTTTCATTTTGCTAGTGAGTTGTTAAGAACTGACGTCAGCAGGTCTGGGGGCTGAATGGCATGTTAAACTCGGCTTGACATGTGGTTTTCATCAGAATGTTACGCAGGCAGCATGTTTTTGAGCCGCTTTCTGTTGCATGAGGCACATTGAAATCATAAACCCAGCCCAAAGGCTTTATGGGTCTGCAGGAGAACTGTCTTCAGCAAAATGTCAGACAGTTCATAGAATCGTTCAGGTTGGAAAAGCCCCTTGGGATCATCGAGTCCAACCATTATCCCGACTCTCCAAAGCTCACCCCTAAACCATATCCCCCAACACCACATCTAAACCACCTTTAAACACAGCCAGGGATGGGGACTCCACCACCCCCCTGGGCAACCTATTCCAGTGGCTGACGACTCTTTCTGTGAAAAATTTTTTCCTGATGTCCACTCTAAACCTACCCTGGT
Source organism: Baryphthengus martii (assembly GCA_013396935.1). Classification (NCBI taxonomy): domain Eukaryota; kingdom Metazoa; phylum Chordata; class Aves; order Coraciiformes; family Momotidae; genus Baryphthengus; species Baryphthengus martii. The sequence goes on along the minus strand of VWZK01020840.1, from coordinate 64,130 downwards.
GCAGGTTGAAGCCATTCCCTCTTGTTCTGTCACTAATGACCTGTGAGAAGAGACCAGCACCAACCTCTCTACAATGTCCTTTCAGGTAGTTGTAGAGAGTGAGGNCCTTTCAGGTAGTTGTAGAGGGTGAGGAGGTCTCCCTCAGTCTCCTCTTCTTCAAACTAAACAGCCCCAGCTCCTTCAATCGCTCTTCATAAGATTTCTTCTCCAGGCCCTTCACCGACTTCGTTGCCTCCTCTGCCCTCACTCCAGCACCTTGATATCTCTCTTGTATTGAGGTGCCCAAAACTGGACAGAATATTCAAGGTGTGGCCTCTCCAGTGCTGAGTACAGAGGGACAATCACCTCCCTACTCCTGCTGGTCACACTATTTCTAATGCAAGCCAGGATGCCATTGGCTTTCTTGGCCACCTGGGCTCACTGCTGGCTCATCTTCAGCTGCTTGTTGAGTAGAACCACGAGGTCGCTCTCTCTCAGACAGCTCTCCAGCCACACTTCCCCAAGCCTGTAGTGTTGCAGGGGGTTCCTACAGGTCCTCTCTGTAGTACAACCTTTTAATTTTTTGGATGATTTTGGAAACGCTCGTAGCCATAGACACTCCTCTGGCAAGGAACAACAAGCATGGGTTAGAATCATTGAATTGTCAGGGTTGGAAGGGACCTTGAGGATCATCCAGTTCCAACCCCCCTGCCATGGGCAGGGACACCTCCCATTAGGGCAGGTTGCCCAGAGCCTCATCCAGCTTGGCCTTAAAAACTTCCAGGGATGGGGCTTCCACCACCTCTTAGGGCAACCTGTTCCAGGGTCTCACCACCCTCATGGGGAAGAACTTCTTCCTGATGTCCAGTCTAAATCTCCCCTCCTCTAGTTTGGATCCATTCCCCCTTGTCCTATCCCTACCCACCATCCTCAAAAGTCCCTCCCCAGATTTCTTGTTGACCCCCTTCAGATCCTGGAAGGCCCCAAGAAGGTCTCCTGGCAGCCTTCTCTTCTCCAGACTGAATAACCTCAACTCTTGCAGTCCCTATAAAAGAGACTTTCCATGAACCTGAGGGGGAAAATCGCAGCTGCTGCGGTGGTACGGAGCCTTCCCACGTCTCTGGGGCTGGGGCACCTTTCACCCCCGAGCCTTTGGTCTCTGGAAGCTCAAGGGCACAGCAGATTCCCTTCCTAGCTTTGCTATGTTAAGCTGCCATTTACTTGGTTATACAGCAGCAGTTTGGCTACATGTGAAAGGAGAAAAACTTCGAAAATGTCTTTTCAAAGGTGCGTAGTTGTACCGAGCAAGATGCTTCCCTATCCCAGTCAGGTTAGTGGCCAAAACTTGAAGGAACTGGGTTAGGAACAAGATAAAACACGGAATGCAGAGCTTGCTAGACCATAAGTCGAGGGTGCAGCTGACATGCAATTTAATTACTGACTAGATTGCTGGAGGGGTTTGCGTTATCAGAGATAATTGCTTGAATAAACATGTCATGTAGGGTAGAGGGCTTGGATTGCTTTCCTCCTCCTTGGCTTTGGAGAAGAAAGGCAGCGTGGTAGGGCCCTGCAGAAGACTTGCTCCCAGCTCGCTCCTGTGCCCGTGCTCTGCCCTCCTAGCTGTTCAAAGCTGCTCCTGAGCCTCTGAGCTATTGGAGGTGGTGTGTTGGTCATTTACTACGCGCTGTCTTTGCTCACAGTTCTTCCCCTGCTTCTTAATTCTGTTCACTGCCTCACAGAGATGTCCTCCTTTGTGCCACGCTCAAGCTTCGCCTTGAGTTTTACCTAGAGGAGGCATCAGTGGTTATATTCCTGCCTTTTAGTTGCATTTCCCTTAACTACTGTGTGGAATCTCACCCTGGTTTCTTTACAAAGTGAGTGTTTGAATAATTGACTGCTTAGGAAGGGGTATTCTTTGTGGAAGGGTTTTGAGAAGTCCTGAGGCTGTGGGTGGGTGACAGAAATTATGACCACTTAAGGCTGTGGAGATTAAATGCTCTTAGAATGTTTTCTTTTGCTAGAATTTGGAAATGATCATGGATTGGGACTTTGCAAAAGGGCACATTGTTCCTGCTTTTGTTACTACAGTAGGCTAAGTAGTAGCTTTGCAGGAGAATATTCCCACACTGCTCAGTCCTCCTGCAAAAGCAACGAAGACCAAAGGTGGGGGCTTGGCTTGGAGGACACAGCCCTTGCCCATCCCGTCCCTTCAGGGAGAGGAAAGCCTCCATTGCTTCCTTCCTCCTGCAGACCCAGTTAAATGCCAATGAATCCCATAAATCAGCAGGATAAATCTCTGCCTGTCCCCACCTGGGTCTGCTAAACCCAGACTGGGTGAGTTCAGGTTTTTTTTCCTCTAAGGTGTAAAGCAGCGCTCTCGTTCCTGATACCAACGCCCAGAATCTCACAAGTTCACAGCACAATAAGAAATACTCCTTTATTTTCAGCCTTTCCCATTCTTTTAAGATCAGAAAATTCTACAGTTGCTGAAGTAAACTGCAGCGAACATGCACTGCTTAAAATGTACCCACAAGAAGGATTCAAATTCCACTCAACTAATAGATTTTTTTTTAAATTACCCTTGCTTTGAAATTCTCTTGTTGCAACATGTCTATGGAAAAAGCCCAATTTAACATGCACATGAGCCCCAGACCTGGGGGTGGGTGGCAGTGGGGAGAACTTTACAAAAAAAGTTTTAAAAGTTAAGCTTTGGTTTGAGAGCCTGTGTGACCTGAACTGCAGGATAAGCAGTTGTTTACTGTTTAAAAAATGCAAAATAACGAGCACAGGCTTTTTAAATGCTCGTAGGAGCAGTTCCATGAAATCCTAGGGATGTTTTTTTTCTACCTGTAGCATGGCTGACGGGATGGTTTAATGCCTGGTTGCACACCAGTTGATGTAGTGATGTCGTATTATACGGAATTCCTGTTAAACCTCTGAAGTGGGTGTTGTTGAAGGCAACCAACAGCTCTTGCTGTGGGTCCCTGGCACACTGCCCAAAGGAACTTGAGGCTGGTGGCCTTACATTTCTTTTATTTCAGTTCCCCAGCCTGTAACAGAGAGCAGCCGGTGGCACCACCGTGCTCGCTCACCCTCCGTGCCTCGGAGCATCCCGTGCCGCAGGAGGAGGGAGGGTAACGAGCACTTTTAATTGTGAGAAGAATGTAGAGAAGGTTATAGGCCCGTTTCCACTCGATTTGGCGTCTTGCCTGATGAGTTCACGGGTTCTGTCGCCGCTCTGACTTCGTAAAACCGGTAGAAACCGTAAATGATGAGCGTAAATATCTGCCGCTGTCGTTAGAACTCGGTGTTTTCTGCATTTGCGTTTTGTTATCAGTTTTCTGTTTTGCCATTGTAACATTTCATGATTTTTTTTAACGTTTTGTTTCCTTTTGTTTTCTTCTTTAACATTTCCATTGCTTATTTCTCGTGCCAGTCTACTGTGTCACCTCACCTAAGAAGGACGATAGGTATAGGGAGCCACCGCCCACCCCTCCGGGATATCTGGGGATTTCTTTAGCGGACATAAAGGAAGGATCGCCCCACCACCCACACCTAAAACCTCCAGACTATAGTGTGGCAGTGCAGAGGTCAAAGATGCTGCAGAGCGACCTCTCTAGACTTTCATCAGCTTCTCTCGGTAGCGAACCGGTGGCCTGTATTTCATCGAAGATGCCTCAGTGGCATAGCCGGCAGCCGTCCAACCCCAAACTAGCAGATATGACTGACGCAGATAGTGAAGAGGATGGTAGGTGCAACACCTGACTCGGGAGACGTTACGGTGAACCGCTGCGTGAACTCTGGGCTGTGCGGTGTTTCCTTCACGCCGATCGATGTTCTTGGGCTTTCTCTCTCGGTCGTTCGCGGAGATTAAAATCTGGATTTAATCTCGCGACGGACGGCTGCGGTTTGGCTGGCTGCGTGCACATGCGGATCTCCGTGCATGTGTGTACGTGTTGAAAATGGGGGAAAAAAATAAAAAGAAAAGAATGCCTTCCCTTCAGAAAAAGCATGTTGACATCAAACAGCCTCTGAATTATATATACGTAAATATATATAAATAAAAATACACAGATGAGATCTCCCAAAGCGCAACTGAGACACTTAAGAGCATGTAGATACATATTTATTTTTTTTAATTTTTTTTTTCCTTTACGATCGGTGCCCTCTGAGTGGTGACAATGGCTTCAAGGGACACTGCCAGGCTGTCGATGACATCCAGGAAAAACTCCAGCCTCTCTGACTTGCTTAACTGGTGTCCCACTGGTTTGGGATGGCGTCAGGATGCTGGCCTGCGCTGAGTGTTTTGAAATCTGGATTTGGTGGGACGTCGTACGACTCCTAACTCATTTGACATTTGTATTGTCACGTGCCAGCCTTAAGCTGCCCTATAAATAAGTGTATATAAACATAAATAAAAATATACAGACGAGATCTCCCAAAGCGCAACTGAGACGCTTCAGAGCATGTAGATGCTGTTCCTCCAGAGAGATTTCTGGAGATGGAGTTTAAATATGTTGACCAAAATACCAATGAATTTCTGTCCTCTCGAAAAACGCATTTGTTTAAGACCTGACTTCTCAGCCCAGCTTGGCCTGACAGCGTCTCTTCCACTTAAATTTGTCGTGACTTTGTTTGAAGCAACAGCCAACGCCGCCGAGCGCGGCGCCTGTCGGGTGACCAAAACGGAAGAGGTTTTCCTGAAAAAAAATCTGCTCTTATATTGTGTCAAAACTAACTTGGAGCTAAGGGAATTCCCACTGAATCACTTACCTGCTGATTTGCTTCCAGTACCTACGCGCTGGTCTGATCCCTCGGTACCCTTTGCTGGCAAGCTCATTTTTTTTTTTTTTTTTTTACTAGAACCTTGTGGTCATAAAATGAACGTCTGGCTCGAAACGAGCGCGGCTTTAGATGAAAACAATTCCTGCTGCAAAATGAGCCTATCATGGCCCTTTAAAATACGTAAACGATATTTAACACATATATTAGTGCTGCAGTTCAAACTTCACGGCGAAACGGAAAATTGCCCGGCAGTAATCCAGTTCTGATATTAAGCCTTTTTGATGTAAAAATAAGGAAGTAATTGCTTCAAACACTTTAATCTGAATTTTTCTGAGCTAAATTTAAGTGCACACTTTCAGATGCGCCCATTTGACTCGCTGTAAAAGTGCTTGGTTAATTTTATTTGGCGTACAAGGCTCGCTGCATGTTGGGAAATACCTTCCTGGCTCTTTTCCCAAATCAGTAGCTTTTGGGAGCTGCATGCTAATCATTTTTGGAGGCTCTGGGATGACCCGTTTTGCGATACAGCTTTTGTTATATGACTGTAATGCCTCAGACCGCTTGAGGATGGGCTGAAAAGGTGATGCGGAACCTGTTGTGGTCAATGATTAAGAGAGTGAAAACATCACGATGAAGCAGTGAAGTCTTCACAGCATCTCTGTAATCAGACGGGGCGGGGGGGGCCGCTCTCTACTCTCGGCGTCCGAGGCAGCGACCGACAGAATAATTCACTAGTTTTTATCCCCCTTATTTTGCAGAGGATGAGCAAGTATCAGCAGTCTAAGCACGGGGCTATTTCTGTAAAGCCCACCGCAAGGGACGTGGGGAGAAGGACCGCGCGGTTCCGTTAGCGACCGCTAACGACTTGCTGCTACCGACCTCGGACGGCGCGTTGGCCGAGGTGGAACGGGTTTGGATCGCGGCTCTACCTTAGCGCCACCGCCTACGGAAGCTGTTTCTGCCTATGAAATAGAAAAACCCTTTTCAAGGAGCATCCCCAGCTACCAACGCCGGGATCTGGAGATGGACCAGGCTTCATCCGTGTGGGAGGAGCAGTTGTCACCACCACTTGGAACCGTTCTTCTGTATGATACCATATAACCTTTTGGTAGTTTTCCATCGCCGCTCTTTTCTACGTGATCGTTAGAAGTCTAAGAGTGTTATTTTATGAACTTTAAAAAAAAAAAAAATATATCAAAATGTCGGCAAAAGCAAAGGACGTTGCTGAAATATCTGAAAATAATTTATTAATTTAATTTTTTTTTCATTGTTTAATGGGAATTTCCTTTTATTTGTGTTGGCGGCGCTCTGGTTGGCTAATAGAAACGTTTAGTCAGTGTGGTTGTAAATTAGCTACACAAACTGTCTTGCTCTCAAAATAAACACAGAAAACTAGGAACGGGACATTATCAGGTGCGTAAATACGTGGATTTTTAGAGCGATTTCAAATTTTAACCAGGGCAGCCCTCCCTCCCCAGCTCCCCTCCTGCAAAACCCCTCTGCCCATCAAGTATTCGGGGAATTTTTTTAGCTGCCAGCCAAGTAAGGCAATAGTTGATGCTCTCCTCCCCTCTTAAATAATGGTTAGAAATGTGGAAGAGGGGGCTGAGCAGGGGAGGATGGGACAGTTTGAAGCTTTCCCCAAAGAGCTTTAAGCAGGATTTCCCCTGGAGAGCTCAGCGTGCAAAACGTGCTGCTAGAAACCAAACCCTGCCTTGTGGGTTCTAAGATCATCCCACGCGTTCCGGCCTTTTGCCAGAGCTGCGCAGGATTTAGGTGCAAAGGTTATCTTTTAAAAAAATAAAATAAATCATTATAAATCGCCTTCAATTCACGATAAAATCAGTGAAACTGACTGTGAAATGGCATAATGCTTATATGGGAGGAGTCAGTGGTTTGATGATGGGTTAAAAGACCCCGTTGCGTTTATTTGGAAAAAGACAGATGATGATCTCAAACTGTTTTGTTTTAAATCCTAAGTAAAAATCCTGGGGATGTTGGTGACAGTTTAGATTGACGGCCAGCCAGTATTAACACCCAATCCTCTAGTTTGGCCACGGGCTAATAAATTGCTCATTTGATATTTTTTTTTTTTTTTTGCTTAGCCAGCCAGAGCGCAGAGGGGTAGAACTGGAAATACCTGCGGGTTCTTTCTTTCTCGCTTTTCTTTCTTCCTTTCTTCTAGCACACGACGCCCCGTCCTAGTGTTAAAATCGGACATGAATGTGTGAATATGTATTTAAACATTTACATTGTAAATCTTTGTTGTGATGTTTACAGCCTAAGCTAGAAAGAAGATGTTTTGTCATTTTTACAGTGCCTCAAACATGATTTCGATATCCATCGTTGTGAAGAGCTTTAAGGATTTTGTTGGTTTGTTTAGTGTGGGTGTTGCTTTTTTTTTTTTTCCTGTATGTGTGCAGGGGGTGCAAGATGAACGCAGCATTTTCTGACAACGACACACGTACCAAAAAACAACCCAAAAGCCTTTGATGTGCTTTCCCCACAGCAGCCTAGGTCTGTCCTTCGTAGCGGTACCAGGCTCGGTATTCCCGCCTGGCTGGAATTTACCCCGTGTGGATTGGAATTTGGGAGACATAAATTGAGCAGCGATACTGAGGAAGGGGATACCGAAGGTAGGAAGCTTCCTCAGAGCCTCACCAAGCTACATGGGGCTCTGGGCAACCTGGTGTAGTGGGAGGTGTCCCTGCCCATGGCAGAGGGGTTGGAACTGGAAGATCTTTAAGGTCCCTTCCAACTCAAGCCGTTCTAAGATTCTGTGACTCTAATCCTGAACTAACTGGTTGTCTGTCTGAATGTTTGGCACAAGAATCTGAGGAGAAAATGATTGAAAAAACCCAAACCAAAACTAAAAATCAGTCGAGGTATATCTCAATAAACACATTTTGCTTTTTGGAGGCCTTAATGAATATAATGAACCTGCACAGGCCTTAATGAATGAGGATAAATGGAAGTGTCAGAGCAACGGAGGGCAGAGCGACTATTTTCAGCACGTGCAACGTTGGTAATAAAACTGTTAAACTGGTCTTTTGGTGGGATGTAAATCCAGGTCCTCGCAATCCCACCGTCATCCGTAGTTTCTCATTAACTTCTCCGTGGAGTGCGCAGCAGGCTTCGTGTTGCGTCACAAAACCCCTCCGTGTTGTGCCAGGTAAATTAAATCCTACGGTTCCCATGACCTCGGGTGTTGAGCTGTAGCTTACCTCAGCCTGTCGAACAAAAGTACGGGGGGTGAGGGGTTGTCTTCCCCTCCAAACCCCAATAGCGCTGCCTGTGAGGATTGGGTGAAGCTCCTCCGAGGAGCGGGGTTGGAGTCTTCTCTGGCAGCCGTAAGAGCAGCGAATAAAGCTCCCATCGAAGCGTGGTGTTTGCACATCAACAGCGTCCGTCTGTCCCGCGGGGCTTTCCAGGACACCGAGAAGTTTGTAAAGCGAGTGAGGAAAGTCTTGCTGGTCGTATTTTTCCGAATAGCCAATACAACCGGTTGTAGATAAATCACACCTCAATTATGGACACGCGAAGCTACTACTCCTTCTGCTTCTCCTGCCTCGCACAGTGTGGTTCGCCTCCGCTGTCCTTGCTGGGCTTTCTGTTTCTTTCTTTGGTTTTGTGTTTTTTTTTCTTTAAACCAACCGATCACATTGATCGGGGCCGATTAGCCAAATGTAGTGTGTCTGGTGTGGATTTGAAGAGACATTATCCCTTTTTTCAGTAATGGAGTTGGAAGCAGGATGGTGGTTAGTCCCTGTCGTGCACCACTTTATCCGAGAGAGATGTCTTCTGGATGACAGAGTCCTCCCTTGGTACCTCTCACTGGGTTCCTCCATCTCGGGCTCTGGTTTCGATGAACAGTTCAAATGCCTCGTGTCATGTTCTTCCACTGCCCCGCCTCGGTTTGCTCACGTTCTGCTGTTTGTTTGCTCTTGGCTTGCGGGCGAAAGATCCTTCTTTTCCAGCTCTTTGTGATTGAACCGCCCAGTATTTCATTCTGCTTTATAAATCTTCCAAGTCATTCCTGGGGAAAAAAAAGTTGTGTGGTTCTGTGAACTTTCATTGGCCCCTCCAGTGGCAGAAAGGGGAAAATGACATCGCTGAGCCTCAGAGTACTGGATTCATGTCCCAAATATACAAAATAGCTAAGTCGATATCAGCAGATATTGGGGATATGTCGTTCTACAGGGGGCAGGGGCAGGAGCGGGTGGATATTCGCTAATAACGCACGACCGGCCGCGGACCGGGCTCCTTTATTTTCCTTTGCTCACGTCAGGAGTTGCAGAGAGGTGAGTGATGAAGCTTCACGGGGAGATGGTGAGGGCCCCCTGCTTGGGGTGGGGTCGGCAGTGCACCGAGGGGTGTCTGCACCCGCCCGAGGCAGAGGGGTCCCCGATTCCCAAGGGCTGAACCCGGCAGCGGTGCCGCTCGCAGAAGGAGCCTGCGTGGCATCGGTGGTGTTTCTAACCCTCCGTCACCTCCCGAGTCGTTTCATCGCAGGCAGCAGTGGAAATACAAACCTGCCATTTTAAGTTTTTATAAAACATGAGATTTAGTGGGCTTTTTTTAAAGGATAAACTTACCACTGCCTTCACAAAAAAACAGAGAAGAAAAAAGGGATACTCTCTCTTTAGAAAAGCTTTGCACATTATATTTTAGAACGCTTGTATAGAGGGTAATCTGCCTTGAATTCCCCACCCAGCTTTCGCTTCTGTTGTGCTTTTTTTCCTCTCGTTTCATCTTTATTTTTGATATACCTGGAATGCAGTTTAGCTTGGTATTAATTAAATTCTAAATATGTGAGCATATTGGCAAAACTGCACAGATGTAATGATATTCCAATAGCAATTGTACTGCACAAGTCAGTGATTGTAAAGTATTCTGTAACAAGCAATGTTTGTCTCCTATTTTTTGATACCTCTTACACTTATGTCTTTTAGAAAGACAGTGCCTCTGTATGCTTTTTGTATTTTTACCGAGTGATTGTAAATATTTGTTATATTTTTGGTTAAGAGAATGTTTAAAAGTACTGTTTATTATCCAATCTATTAATATGTTGGAATCAATAAACAATCTACATGCAATCCTTGTTTTTAAGCAGATCCTTTGGGGAAACCAGCGGAGGATGGGAGGAGAGTTGGCACGGAGCTGGGGAGAGCTGTGCTCAGCAGGAGCAGTGGCTACAACGTGCCTCTGACACCTAAGCTCCTGTGGGAGCAAGTGCTGAGTTTGGTGTTTGTCCCCATGACTGGGATGCTGGGGACACCTCCCTAGGTCAAGGAAATGGGCTCTGGGCACCAGAAAGGGAGCAAGGAAGGATCCACCGCTGCCGTTTTCAGAGCCTGGGATTGCGCCTCTGTGGTCTGTCCCCATCCTCCCTGCCTGTCCCACACCCCCAGCGCAGCCTGCCCATCTTCCTCCCACGGTCTCCTGGCCTTTGTAGGTGCTCTACAGGCAGCCTCTGACCTTCCATCCTTCCCGTCCACGTCCCCCATCTCTGGCTGCCATGTCCTTTCTTGTCAGCTCCATCTTTCCTAGCGCGGTGCCGCTCACGGGGTCAGGGACTCGCCTTTTCCCGCCTTCTCCCAGGGTCCTGTGGCTCTGCCTCCATCAAACCTGGAAAAAAAAAAAAGAGTGAGATGAAGCCTGTCGGAGAAACTTCATGGGGCTGCTGTGCCTGTAAGCTACAAATCAAGGTGTGTGCAAGGGGTGAGCTGAAAATACTTTTGTGTTTTTTGTTTTTTTTTCCCCTCATTTTTGCAGACTGGCCTGTGGCCTCTGTCAGGAGCTGCCTCAGGACCCTCCTGCCTGGGTTTTCAACTCCATTTTCCTTCCATTTATTTGCTGATCATCCAAAAGGTAAGCTACGTGGGAGCCTTATGGATAAATACATTATTATGGCCTTCCAGGATCTGAAGGGGGCCGACAAGAAAGCTGGGGAGGGACTTTTGAGGATGTCGGGTAGTGATAGGGCAAGGGGGAATGGATCCAAACTGGAGGAGGGGAGATTTAGATTGGACATCAGGAAGAAGTTCTTCCCCATGNCCTTGAGAACAAACCTTGTTCCAGTGTCTTCGTGAGACCCTGGAACATGTTGCCCAGAGAGGTGGTGGAAGCCCCATCCCTGGAAGTTTTTAAGGCCAGGCTGGATGAGGCTCTGGGCAACCTGCTCTATTGGGAGGTGTCCCTGCCCATGGCACGGGGGCTAGAACTGGATGATCCTGAAGGTCCCTTCCAACTCTGACAATTCTATGATTCTATGATTTATTTTTGGAGGTTTTTAGGGAGAGCATGGCCTTTCTGTGAGGGGTCCGTGAAATCTGCAGCCTCTTGTTTACTTCCCCAGTGCAAATGGCATTTTCTTTCCCCTTTCCTTGCCTCGTACATGGGCTTTTTGGAATCATAGAATTGTCAGGGTTGGAAGGGACATCCAGCCTGGCCTTAAAAACTTCCAGGGATGGGGCTTCCACCACCTCTCTGGGCAACATGTTCCAGGGTCTCACGAAGACACTGGAACAAGGTTTGTTCTCAAGGATCTCTGATTTCAGGCAGTTTCTGAGAGCATCTTAAATGATTTTTTTAAAATCTGAAAATTACTGGTCTTAAAGGAGAAGAAAAAAGAGCTGCCACAAGAGGACAGTGTTGCCTGTGCTTTTGCCAGTGCCTGGGTGAAATCCCCAGTGCAAGTTGGTATCTCTGATGCTCAGCCAGCGCCCACCACCCTCAGGGGTGACAGTGGGGACATCTCAGATTTTACCCATCATTTTCTGGGCATGAGCTGCCCTGGGAAGCTGAGTGATGGCTGTGGGGACAATGCGGCTCCCAAAAGCCATGAGGTGCAGGAGGACGTGGGATCCCAGGAGGTCACTTTGCATTTACGACTTTTCAAGGCTGTTCCAGATTTCCTCCTCACTTCTCTGGATGATGTGCCTTCATCCTTAGTATTTATCCTGTGCGCTTTCTCCACTCATCTCCATCTGTCTCCAGGCTCTGAGCGTGCTGTGGGGGGTGGGAGGTTGTAAAATTCTTCTTCCTGCGAGTCTGTGCGGCAGAAACATCGGGAAACTGGTAGGACAATCTGTGGAGGCAGCAGGTAGCACTCAGGTTTTATTGGAAAGTGCAGTGTCATTATGGCTGTACTGCAGCGAGCCATTTGCTGTGTAAAATCAAATTAAGAAGGAGCAATTTCATTAGTGAGAGTTCCTGCTTAATGAGTTATTTTGATTTGGGGTTTTTCTCTCTTTTTTGTTGTTGTTTGGTTTTTTTTGTTTTGTTTTAGTGGCTTTAAAAGCTGTTTCGTGCAGCCCGATTTGTTGCTGTTTCTCTAAAATTGCTTTAAACAGGTGAAAGTGGGGGATGTGGTTTCAGCCTCGCCTGGTCTGACACTGTTCTTCTTTCACCCCTGTGCCTCAAAAGCGCAGATTTACAAAGCTCAGGCTGTGGACAGAACACAGACTTCAGTCCAAAAATCATGTCGCTCGTGCTGGGTTTAGTACGAGAGAAGCCTGGCCCCAGTGGTGGATCTGACCTGGACCTTTGAACAGCTGTCCAAAACTGGTGTTGGACCCAGAGCGACTCATGGGACATACAATCCGGGGGGCTTCAGCCCCAACCTTTGCTCCCAGCTGCTGGAGAAGTCTCCTTCTCCTGCTTCAGGGTGAGAACCCAACACACAACACGTGGCCTCTCGACCCAGCCTCACCTCTCCAGTGAGAGGGTTAGACCTGCTGTTGTCTGGTGGTGGGTAGGTGCTGGTGTTAACGGAGCTTCGTATCCAGGGTGCTCCAGATCTCCAGGTCACCTTGATGTAGCAGTCAGGACATCCCACGGCTGCCAACCTCAACTTGAGTTTCAGTCATTAAGGGCATTCAACCAATTTATTTGCTAATTTCCTGCTGGAAAGCGAGTATCAAGCGGGTTTTATTGGGAAGAATTAGTAAGCGCTTGTTAGGCCGCAGCGATGCCGTGTGTGATGTGCTCGATGAAAAACTGAGAACTGTCCCTCCAAAAGAAATAAGAAAAGAGAGATTAACCCCCTCTCGTAGCACAACGGGCTGCTCAGTTGGCAGATGTTGCCTGCTGGAGAGCTGTGGTTTGCTTGGGGAGAAATGAGGAGGTGCCTGAGCTGTCCCCAGCACCTCAGGGGTTCGTGACACACCAGCGGGGCTCTGCAGGCAGCATCACTCTGATGTTTCCAGCTCTTTGTCATTTATTAAGAGGGTGAAATGTTCTGGAGCGGTTGTGTGTGAGCACCAGGAGAGCTGACACCTGCCTCTGCACTGCTCTTCCCTCCGAGCCAAATCCTGCATTTTGGGGCTGGAGAAGTGTTTCTCCTCATCCAACCTTGATTCAGGAGGAGCACTTGGAGCCTGTGATATTGCCACCTGTGCTGTCAACTCTTGTGGTTTGGCCCAGAATTTGCAGTATTTTCAGCTTTCCCGGAGATCCTGGAGCCATGTGATGACGTGAACCGATGGCATTTTTGGGGGGGTGCTAGGAAGAAAACCTTGAAAATGCAAACTCTGAACAAAAAACAATATGTGAAGGAAGCCCCATACTTATTTAACCTCCCCCTGGGTCTCATCACCGCTGGCTGCTGGCACCAGCTTTTTGCTTCCTTGGCAGCCTAAAACCACAATCATCTTTCCCTGGGGCATTGCCCCAAAGGCTTTAATTTTTCTTTTCTAGGTGAGCCAACGTTTCTGGAAGAAACAAGTTATTTGCACAAGACGAATGTTAAACAGGCTCCACAAGCACTTCTGTTCATTCCCCTGCGTTCATCAGAGGAGGAGAGTAATTACCAGTGTGACAATGCTGCAAGGCAATCCTGGCTGGGGAGAGGCGAAGGAAAACGGTAATAACCGGGTTGCAAATGTAGATGCCGTTGCGTTTAACGCTTATGAGCAGCCATAAAGATGAAGGTTGTAATTGTGTCTGCGATTTCAAACTTCACAACATAATTTTCTACACTCAAACATCTGTTTTAAGATCATAGCTGAGAGTGTCAGATAATTGGCTTTTGAGTTGGGTTTTTTTTTAAGCCCTATCAGTTAGACACCATCAAGTTTACCATAAATTGAAACTCAGCTATTAGTAAACACGACTTGGGTTGAACAACACCACAGAGTAACAGTCCTGAGGTTGGTAAGTGTGTTTGGAGCAGCACAAACCCTCTCTGGTGCTCAGCAGGATGCGGATACACGGCAAAATTCACAGCTCCACACAGGAATGTGCTGGTGTTTTACCCACCCTCCGGGAATTACAGCTAGCAAGAGCTGAGGAAAGACTCTTCTGGGGTATTCTGGATCGAGAGCAGCCCTGCAGAGAAGGGCTTGGGGGTGGTGGGGGGGTGAGGAGCTGGAGCTGAGCCAGCCCTGGGCACTCGCAGCCCAGCAGCCCCTGGCCCCCCTGGGCTCATCCCCAGCAGCGTGGGCAGCAGGGCCAGGGGGGGATCCTGCCCCTCTGCTCCCAGGGCCCTGGAGAGACCCCTCCCCTGCCGGGCTGGCTCCAGCTCGGGGGGCCTCATTCCAGGAGAGACATCCCAGGAGTCCCAGCGATGCTGGGAGGGCTGGAACCCTCTGCTGGGAGGCCAGGCTGGGAGAGTTGGGCTTGTGCAGCTTGGAGAAGAGAAGGCTCTGGGGACATCTTCTGGGGGCCTTTCAGGACTTAATGGGTACCTACAGGAAAGCTGGGGAGGTCTCTGTGAGGGCTTTTCAGCTGTAGCATGATCCTTTCCTCTGAGTACCTTGTGTATCATGAGCAAAAAAATGTTTTAAAAAAATAATAGCAGCAGCAGTAGCTACGAAAGTTCTTGGATTTCTGCTGCCCTCTCCCTGGAGGAGGCTGTTCCAGGGCAGGTCTCCCTGCAGAGGGATGAAGAAGGTGCTTCATTGACTGATTTTGCTGTAAAACCTTTGGTACCTTGAGGAGCCCTTAGTGACTAAAGCACATATTAAAAACAACATAATTGTCAGCCAATTACAGAGTTTGAAGCTAAAATCCGGCCTTCGGTGATGGTGTAGTTTTCAGAAGTGCAGAAACCTGGTCACTTGGAAATTAGCCGATAAAAAAAAAAGCCTAAATATGGTGTAAGTAAAATATACACCACAAAAAAAAAAAAAATTAAAAAAAAAAAAATCAGTAACTGCTGGTTTTGTTACCCGTGCCCTTTCCTGCCACATGGAAACGTCACCTGCATCCAGAGGGAACCCCGGCAGCGGGGATGGGGATGGGGATGGCAGCGCTGGCACTTGCTGTCAAGTGCCCTCCGTGGTTTGAACTTGTGAATGTCACCCCAGAAGGTGTGAGCTGGACCTTCCTGGGGAATTAAACGTGCAGCACAGCCCTGGCCTTCAAACCTGGGAGCTGTGGAGAGGGGGGTGTTATTGGCAGCATTTATTATTGGCTGGGAATAAAGGAGTCTGCGCGGGCCAGCGGTGCTGGCGCGGAAGGTTTGCTGCTCACCAGCTGCAGCAAAGGTTGAGAGGGCAGAGAAATGCTGTGGTTTAGTTTTAAAATCCGAATTATTTCCCCACGGATTTCTAACCTGGCAGTTCAAGGGGTTCAGTGCTGTAGTTTGTGCGCTGGTGTTTGACCCCAGGTATTGACAGGACTAGAGGAAACGACCTGAAGTTGCAGCAGGGGAAGTTAGATGAGATGTTAGGAAGAAATTCTTTACTGAAAGAGTGGTCAGGTGCTGGAACGGGCTGCCCAGGGAGGTGCTGGAGTCACCATCCCTGGAGGACTTCAAAAAAACGTGTAGATGAGGCTCTCAGGACATGCTTCAGTGGGATGGTGGAAGGTTTTCTTGTGTTTTGTGGGTTTTTGTGGTTTGGGTTTGTTGTGTTTTTGATTTT
Organism: Baryphthengus martii; assembly: GCA_013396935.1. Lineage (NCBI taxonomy): Eukaryota > Metazoa > Chordata > Aves > Coraciiformes > Momotidae > Baryphthengus > Baryphthengus martii. The sequence goes on along the minus strand of VWZK01020840.1, from coordinate 48,498 downwards.
TTTTGGGGGGGGTGGGGGGTGCAGTTTGATGGTTGGATGTGATGATCTTAGAGGTCTTTTCCAACCGTGAAAATTCCGTGTGATTCTGTGTGATTTACACATCGGGGAGTGGATGAGTAATGGAGTGAATGACTCGTGGACATCGTTAAATGTGTCATCGAGCCTTGTCCAGCAAGAAGAGTGACTGTGAAGGAGGACCCATGGTGGTGTTAACCCAGGGCCACCCACAGTGCTGCCACTGACTGGTTTCAGGTTGTCTCCACTTTGCCTGGGCAGGGTCACCCGCTCCATCACCACCGGCACCTCTGGCAGCCAGGGCGGCACGTGGCGAATACCGATAGCGTGCCAGACGTTTTTTTCAATGAGCAAATGATGTGTGGCCGGCCTGAATTCTTCAGATCAATAATGCAGTGACAGGCAGCTCAAGCACTTGCAAACGCCGTTAAGCCCGACATAGTTGTTCTGCTTATTGCAAAGGATCGAAGAAACACCGGAGCTTGAATTGCTGAGCTCTGTCACCGTGTCAGTCCTGGAAGCATGAATATTAAGTGCTGTTGGAGAACAAGGCCCTACGTGTCCTTTTGACAGGGAAAGAGGAAATGCCAAACTCTTGGACTTGTCAGCCGCTGAGGAATGGACACAGGACCTATTTCCACCGCAGCGCCGTAGCCGGTCACCATGCCCAGCCGTGGTCCTTCCTCAAACATCAGAAGGAAGGCTCCAAAGCCATTTCTAACAAAATTAGGAGGATTCTAACCTTCATCCTCCTTTAATTTTTTTTTCCTCTCATTAATTTGTTTCTCCTTGAAGAAAAGCAGCCTCTCCTCGATGCTCTGTGGGTTACTTTGCTCCAGATACGTTTCAGGTTAAGCAGCAGTGCGCAAGGTGGAAATATGTCAAGGTTTTCCTGATTTAGCTTCGCTTTGGAAGGGGCAGGGGGGGATGGATGAACTGCACCAGTTTCTGGTGAGACCGCAGTGTGCTTAGCTAAGGTGTGGAGGAGAATCAGTGTGACATCATGGAGCTCTATCCTTAAATCCTATTTCTGCTTCTTGCAAAACTCAAATGTTCCAGTGACAAAGGAAACCCTCTTTTGACACACTCCAGGGTTTTTTGGGTTGTGCCCTCCCTGCTTTGATTCTGTTGTCCCAGTTTCAGACATGAGCCAGGGAGGACAAGACAATAAGCAGCACAGCGAGAGGAGAAAGCCCTTCCCCTTGCTGTCTTTTGGTGGGGATTTTGGAATATCAAGAGCAATGACACCGAACTGATGCTGCTTTGTTAGCAAACCTGGACAGCCTCCTGGGATGCACGAATCTGGTCAGTAAAGCTCAGATGTTGAAGGAATTTCCCAAAGCAACAAGTAACTTGGGTTTCTCCGTGGTGTTTGAGCCCAGTGTAGGCTCCCAAAGGCCTCAGAGTCAAGTCAAGGTAAATGTCTGTGAGGTCTTTCGGGACATGCAGTGGATTTCCAAAATGTGCTTGATCTTGGCAGCTGCCTTTGTTGGATTTGAGTGGGAGGAGGATGATTTCTGCATTCCTGTCATGGCTTATCTGCATCCCAACGCCCTTTGGCACTTCAGACTAAGTCACATCTGAAGGTGGGAATTGAGGTTCCTAAACCTACTTAGATGTGCTACCCTGTCCTTAAAATTTCTCTTTGCAAGCAGGATTTTTTTAGAAGGTGACCAGAGCACAACACAAGAGCGTGATGGCTGCAGCAGCTCAGTGATGAGGTTTGGGTCCAGCAGCATCTCCTGCCTACCAAGAGACTTCCTGAAGAGGCAAAGGGCTCCCACGAACCGGTGCTGGGCTGAAAGGACGTTGCGCTTCGTTCCTTGCTGCCGGTTGTCAGCGGTCGTACAGGTGAGAGCTGTAAAGGTGAGATTGGAAAGAGGTGGAGGATCTCAGCAGTTGTTAAGAGTTTCTTTTCTTCTCCTAGAGAAATAAGCCCTGGGTAGAGAATGCAATCCTTTCACACCACGGTATCTTCCGTGAGCTGCAGGGAATTCACTTGTGTTACGGGCAGGATCCACAGAAAGCTTCTTTTCCACTTAGGCTGAGGATATTGGCTATGCACCAGAACAATATTTGATCTCTATCTGGGTGGGTTTTTCATTGCCTAGAAGATACACTTCTGACATTTGTCTTCAGGAAATTCAGATGGGCAGGGAGTCGAGCAAAAAGATCCTGTGGCACAAAGTTTGTGTAGGAGCTTACAGGAGAGTTTATGATTTTATTCCAGATCATTTAATCCAGTGTAGCTGGCTTTTAAATGCTGCCTCTTCTAAAAAGTACTTTTAAAAAAATGATCTCAGACATTTTCTAGCCAAAGAACAAATAAAACAGCTCAGCCCCTGAAATGCTTCAGTTCTTCACCCAGCTTGGGTTTCCTCTCTTCCATTTTACATTTTAGGTTTCTTTTTTTTTGTTTTTTTGGTTTTTTTTCTGATTTCTGTTCTTTCGAAAGCTACCGGCACTTTGGATGCTTCAAATTGTCTTTGGGAATCAAACGCCTGGGGAGGAATTTTAATCTTGCTTTTTCTAATTGCCGAGCTGTGAAGGTTAAGGAAGATAATCCTGCGTTGGGTAGAGCTGGCAGATGCCAGTCGTTACCGATAGACAAGTCTGGTGTCGGTCGTGAGGCGGGTTAGCGTCGGAGCAGCAGTAAAACCAGCACAGTGTCATCAGAGTCTTTATAGGACAAACATTTCAGGAGCCGGCTCCGTATCCCAGCGACGTCTGTGCAAACATTCCCGCTCGCTTTTAAAGCTTGAATAAAACCCGAGATGATTGCTAAGCTCGCCGTAACGGCTCCAAGGTCAGAGGAAGCACCCTCTACGAGCTTATCCGTGTCAAAGGCAAAAGAAAACACTCCACCAAAAAGCCAAACTAACCCTGATGCCTAAAGAAACAATGTCATAAAAACTGGTACAAAAAAAAGGGGAAGTTTGGAGGGCTGCATTCTGAAGGAACATGTCTTTTTTTTTTTCCTCCCTTGGTCTGAACATCTCCACCGAGCTCAGCAGCCTAAGTGACTCGATTAAATACAAGTTGACTTTTGTCCTTCAGTCGTTTTGTCTTCAAACTAGATCTCTATAAGTCAATGTATATTTATTTCTTTGGATACTTGCAGCCTTTTAATAGACATCATCTGCCTTTGAATGGTGATTTTTCTCTCCACTGCCTCCGTGGGCAGCCTCTGCCGACTCACCGAGACGTGGCTTTGTCCCGCTCTTGTCGCTGGAGGGTGTTTTTGCAGCTCTGTAGGGTTTTGTCGCTCCTTCGGATGCTCGGCCAGTGTTTTGTTGCACCTGTACGGTGTCAAATACCTCTTGCCCACAGCAGCGTTTAATAAACTTCCTGATATCAACCTCAAGTCAATAGCTCAGGTTCTTAATTGCAGGGCATGTCTGGATGCTGGCTCTCCTACCGTTGTTTCTGTGTCAAATAACTGCCGGTCTTGGGAACAAAAGTAGAATATTGTTTTCTCTATCACCTGAGGAAACAGAAATAACATTGGGTAATGTTCATTGGTGTGGAGAAAGCGCTCCGAAGTGTGTTCTTTTTCTTGGGGTGATAAACATTTACCAAATTGTTCCAATAGGATGGTTTTATAGAAGAAAAAGGAGAGTACTTGAAGAGTGTCGTTCGTGAGATCAGAAAGGAAAAGGTGATAGATAAGGCAAAAATACTGATTAAACGCTATGCTCGTCCTTATGAGACGAATGCAAAATACCTCGATACCGCGCGTTGCGCTTTGGGAAGATAACCTTTTTATGTAGCTGATTATTGAGCTGCTACTACCCTTAATCAGATGGCAATTGAATGTAGAGCCGAAGCTCCAATTCTCTCCCCTGATTTTCAGAGCCTTGCGCCGGAATTAATCCAGGCAATTTGTCAAACTGAGCCTGAAAATCAGCAGTTTTCAATCCCTGGAAGGTGGTGCCTTGGTGTGGAGGGAGTGAGGGGTGGGAGCAGCTCTGCGGGGACCGTCACGGCAGCGCCGAAAACACTTGTAAATCAGATGTAAGTCTTTCCACGCTGCTGAGGTGCTGATGGTGTTTGACCTTTGGGATTACAGTGGGAATCGCGGTTAAGTGAGATCCCAGGGAGAAAGTTTGATATCCTGTTGTTGCAGTGCTTTTTTGGGCACGTAACCACCTGTGCCTGTGAGGTACGAGTATGGATGCAGCAGGAAGAAGGAAGAGCAGAGCCCTGACCTCCGGGATGAGTGTTTTTTCCTTTGCATATATACTGAATCCAGGAATTGCTGTGATTTGAGGAAGAATAAGACTTTCAGAGACAGCGATAGCCAGACCCAAATCCGGCTGTGGAGATGACAAGTGGTTTTGGGCATCTCGACACCCAGGCAGAGCTCGATAGTCCAAAAGATGGCACTATTTTTCTATTTCACCGCAAAACAAATTCCCTCTTCAAACCAGATTCATTCACTATCGAGCCTCTCGCAAAAAAACATTATTTTTCCAAGGCTTTACATACAGTAAAGTCCATTATTGTGAAGGCCAAATTGCTGCCAGAAAAAAAAAAAAAGCCTTCAGCTAAAAAATATATATCTATAAACTAATAACACATCATTCTGATGAAAAATAACATGCAGGGAAGGAGTTTTTCTCAATTATTAATGGCCAATGTTTGTTATATTGTTGTGTTCAGTCCAAGAAGCCTTGATGGAGAGAGGCAGCTTTTCAACATGAGTGGCACTTCAACGGGTGTTTTATACATTTAACAAAAGCCCCGGAATATTTAAAGCTCCTACTAATATTGACAGGGAAGCTGCACGGTGGGAGAGCGGGATCAGGCGTGGGGTGCTGCCATCCCCAGGGAGAGGAGGGTGATTCTCAGGGTATATTTGGGGTGCTCCTTGGGTGGGAGCATCCCCAGTGTATCCCTCTGAGCCTGTGACATAAAGAAATTAAGATTTTTAGTTAACATTTGGTTCTGCCGGAGGGAGAAGGATCCCAGCCTTTGGTTGTTGCAAAAAGCTTTTTCCTGGCTAGGAGGGGCGAGTGTCTTCCCCAGCTCTGGGCACTGGTGCTGTGGTGCCTCACCTCTGGTTGTCCAGCCTGATGAATTGTTTAGGGTCAGAATATGATTTAAACGCTCGATCATAGTGTGTTACGGTTGTGTTTGATGCTGCACTTTGGCTGCCCTTTTTCTTTCCATAGAAAGCATCAAGATGAGGTGTCTGTCCAGAGCTGGATCAAAGCTGGACCCCTCTGAGCATCTCTGTGGGCTAAATCGCCGGAAAGATCCCCTTTGAAGGTAATTTTAAAAACAAGATGTAAAATACATTATTTTTTTTTTCTTTCTTTTTTCCTTTCTAGACCATCACTGACAGGAATATTTCAGTTCCTGGCTACTTGTTGCCAGCTCTAACCCTGCCTGGAATCCCTGTCCCACTGCCAGAGTGGTCGGTGGCTGCTCTGTCCAGTGACTTGAGACCTTTGGAGACCAGCAATAGTTTTCTAAAGACTTCTCCGCGCCCCATCACGCCTCCCATCGTGCTGCTTCTGCGTGGCTTAATATTTCAGAGCAAGCTCGTTGCTGTGCACCCAAAACTTCTCAGCTTTAGGTATCTATGCAGCGGTTGTGTGGGTTGTTTGGAGAAGAGGCCGTGACCTACTGGGGGTTTCCTCCAGACTTGCTGGGCTGGCCTTGCAGGGCTGTTCCACCTGCCCTGGGATAATCGACGGCAGTATCCCTGTCCAGGATAAAGTCTCTGCAACCACCTGTGGCAACCCAAGGAGTGAAAATTGAAAGCTGAAGGGAGCAGAGGCACCAGGTTGAGTGATCTAAAGCCACTCCCCTTCCCTGGTGAGCTGACTTAGCCTGATTGCTTAATTAGAGGTGGAAATGCAGCAATTTTTTTCATCTGGCAACGTCTATATTGCAGCTTATGAAATGGGCTGAAAAGCTCAAGAAGAGCTGAACAGCAAATGAAAGAGCTCAGCAAAGAAAACAGGGAATGAAGAGTTTATTTTTGTTAAGAAAATGCAGGAATAAAGGAATTGAGCTTTTCAGAGCAGCCTCGTTAGAAATCTGGGCAAATTAGTGACATTATGGTTTATTAGATATTATTATTTTCTAAAAAAGTCCTTTCCTGCAGGATGCTTACAGCAGTGACCCAAAAAAAAAAAGCCGAGAGCACCTGTGTTCTCACTTAAAGGCTGCACTTTAATGTAACTCGGAGCTTTCTCGGTTTGAGCTCTTAAAAAATGCAGCCGTTTATACAAACTAAAATCCAGAGTTGAGCTGTCTGTGCTTAACACCTGAATTTGGACATTTCAGCCAAAGATCTCGGGCGCTCGAAGAACTTCAGAGTAAGAGAGCCACTTAAAATATTTTCCTGGAGTCCATCTGTGGGGAAAAGACTTTTTTCTTTTTTTTCTGGAAAGCTAATTTGCAGCGGTACATGCGCAAGTGCATCCGCATTGATTTTATTAAATGAAAATGAAGCATGTACAAATTTGCCTCAGTGGAGACAGCAGGGTGGGAAAGGGAAGGTTAATCACACTTAGCATCTCTGGAGCTGCCGTGCTCGGAATTCTCCGCATGTAGCCGCTGCCTTCCAGGCCCCTGCTAGGGATGCGGGGCTCCTCGCTGCCCGGCTTCTGTCTCTGGACTGTGGCACACGTTGTGAGGAAGATAAAACAGAAACGAAGATCTCTGGGCCGGTCGATTGGGATGCAAAACCGGAGCCGTTTGGCACAGGTCCCGGATTTAGGCGCGGGGCTGTTGTCAACAGTTAGAAAAGGGTGTCGGGTTGTGGGCGCGGACGTCGCTGAAGAGCGAAGCGGCTGTTGCAAGGCTGCTGTTGGGCACGGAGAGCGGGGGACAAACCTGGCGTGAGGTAAGTGAGATGTTCTTTAGCCTGTTCTCAACGTCCAGGCTGAGCAGGAGGTGAACTGGCATCATCAGGGGTGAAATGTGGGTGCTCCATCACTGGATGTGTTCAAATCCAGGTTGGATGGAGCCTTGAGCAACCTGGTCTGGTGGGAAACGCCATGGAAGGGGCGGTTGAAAGGAGATGATCTTTAAGGTCCCTTCCAACTCAAGCCCTTCTCTGATTCTGTGAAGCCTTTTGCCACAGCTGACTCACAGATGAAGCTGCAGTGGGATTTTAGGTCTTGTGCCTTATTAGAGTCACCTTCTGCACTACCTGGTGCACGAGAGGCAGCCAGTGCTGTGCTGTGGGGCTGGTGGGCAGGAGAGCTTCAAAGGCAGGGTGAGATAGCAGGTCAAGGAGGATGGAAAGGAAAACCGATGTCCTGCTCTGTCCTGACTTGTTAAAAGCTCTATCTGCATGTCTGTGGATGAGGTGACATGAGTTTTTGGTCGAAGAGATTGACATCCACAGAACCCATTAACACAGTGCCCTCTGAGGGGGGTGACCCATGTACGCAACGCACATCTTCAAGGAGCTGGTAGTGGTTTCTGAGGCCATAAAGCTTTGAGGATATACTGGATGTGTGTCACACTCAAGTTTTTCCGCTGGAGGACCAGCTCTGATGCACAGCCCATGCTGGACAGGCAATGGTGCAGCAGTGAGTGGATTTGGACTATCTATGCTGGAAGGTGATGGAGATTTGGTCATGCTCTTGGCTGTTACAAAGCCCAGACAAGTTCTTAGGGAGGCTGATGAAACAAACAAACAAACAAAAAGCCTAGCTCCTCTTCTTTTCAAATCCCATGAGGTGCTGATCTTCATTTTTAGGCACCTAAATACTTCTGCAAATCTCCCTCTTAGTGCTTTGTGAGCTGGGGACTGCTCTGGCACATCAAACTTCAGATGAAACAGACATGTCTAGCTCTGAGCAGCTTCTAAAATGAGAACCAGAATTTCTCAGACCTATGACGAGGTCAAAATTACTCATGCCAGTGAGAAAGTAATTTCTGGTGATTTGCAGATTTATTTAGTTTTTTTCTCCTTAAAGCATGTTTTGCAATGCTTTTGTTGTAGTTGTGTGTTTTCATTTACTCTGAAGTGAGAGGCAGGGGAGATTTCTATCAACACACAAAGCACATCGGGAATTGTTTGGGTCAAACAATTTTGCCCTTTTGTAAATCGATGCTTTAGGAATATTATCACATGCATTGGTTAGATTAGCAATCTGTTTATCCAGGTAACCGAGGCGCAAATGTGGCCTCCTGGTTTCTCAGGAAGACAAAGACAGAGCGCAGAGTGTTTAGACAATCCTGCATATAAATGACTTATTTATTTTGATATGATTTTACTGAAATCCAAAAGCGAGATTGGACATATAACTGTAAAATACTTATCAGCATGAAATAATGTCCACTTTCTGTGCCTGACGTGCCGCAGAGTTGGCAATACCTGCCTAGATGAGTCACTCTGGTAGATGGATAACCTGTACCAGAGAGGCTCCTGCGGCCAAACCCTGAGACCCCCTCAACTCTGGGTCTGGGGTAGCGAGGCTGCTCAGCAGGAGGTCATTAAGAAATTAAATGTAAACATTATAATTGAATGTTAGCATTAAAATCATTAAGAACAGTAATTTATGCCTTGATTTTTTTCCCCAGCCCTGAAGAGGAAGGTGCTTCCGCTCCGCTCCCCTTCCAGTTTTGGGGGGCTCTGCGTTACGTGGCAGTCGGCACAGGCGGAGGAGGTAGGTGCGTGTCCGATGCTTTTCTGCGTGAGGAGATTGGACAGAGCTGATGAATGAGCATGTTAAGGGAAGAAAAAAGTGTTGGGAGACAGGACTGGGATGGGAGAGCTGTGGTGGCCTTGTCCAGCCACCCCACCAGGCCCCTGGGGCAGCCCTGGCTGCAGGTTGCAAGGGCAGCCTTGCAAAGCCCAACCACCTCCTTATTTTTTTGTTTGTTTGGTTGGTTTTTTGTTTCTTCTCTTCGTCAGTGCTGTGGTTTCTTAGCCCTTGAAGTGAGACCTGAGCTGGGTGAAGTTGCTGGATTGTGGGGCTGGTGGTAGTTACTCCAGGTCATTCCCATTCAGGCATCTCCACTTTGGTGAGTGCCCAGGCGGTGCTGGGAGAGCTTTTCCTTTTAATTGTTCCTGAGTGCTTTGCACGTTGCTGGAAGGGATGCATAATGGGTGATTAGGTTTGTCCAACTTAAAAAAAAAATATATTAAAAGAGAAAGAAAGAAAGAAACTAATCTCCATGAAAATGAAAAAAAATGCTTAGAATTTGCTGTCAAAACAGCAATGCCATGATGCCACTTCTGCAATTACAGGGATCGTGCACGCCTGAGTGATGAGACTTTTACATGGGTGAGAAATGAGAAAAAGGTCTTTTAAAATACACCTTAGTTTTACTTCATAATTATGTGGATCCAGGGTGATGCATCACAGAGATATCACCGTGCTGAAGTACAAAATTGTTTGAACATTTATTTTTATCCAGAAGCGGTGCCATGAGCAATACTTCAGAATACTCTGAATTTACTAGAATTATATTAGTCATATCTTTATAATAGAGACAGTAATTTATTCAGTAGATTTAGAAGGCTTTGATTTTCATCTCTGAAGAGCTGAAGGGTCAAAACATAAATTGGAGTAGCACCTGGCAGTGCTGAAAATCCCGGCTGCGTAAGGACTGCTCATGCTAGTGTGGTTTTAGTAAACTGGGAAAATATACTCTATGAAATACAGAATTTGCACATCTGGAACAAGGGGTCACCAGCTAAGTGCTGGTATGAATAGAGTAGTAAAATGGTAGTGATAAATGCAAGATATACATTATTTTAAAAGTCCTCCTGGGAGCCTGAGCCACGATTTGGCACCACATCTTCTCGTCACAGCAGGGTCACCAGTGCTTTCACCAGCCTGGTCTGGAGATGGGTCCCACACGAGGGGGTTTTAAGAGCTACTGTTCACAAAGAACTTCAGGTTCCTGCTAGGAAAGGTACTGAACAGCCTAAACAGTGTCATTGTTCTGCATACCACTGTGTAAAAGCTGCAAATTGCCTTTTGTCTGGAGCGTAACAGGCTGTACTTACGGCTGGCACCCGCTGACTGCTGAGACTCAACCTGAAGATCCCTGTCCTTAATAGAAATAATTAATCCCAGAGAAGAGATATTCCAGGTAAACCTGAATTTCTTGCATTGTATGCAACGGTGTAAAGGCTTGATAACCTTTAACATTATTTTTTTGGTTGCTACTCCAAGGAGCAGGCTGGAAAATCTCAGGTGTTTGACACTGAACATTTGGAGTCTTCAAAGCAGCTGCCGCAGCCGGTCCTGGGCTGAGCTGACGGATACACCACATGCCTCAGAAATCTCTGCTTTTCTTTTTCAGTGTGTTGAAGGTAAGTACAGCACGTGTGGGCTCTCTCTGAGGATACCAATTTGGTTTTCTTCTTAGCTTGCACAAGCGCTATGAAATGTTAAACCAAAACCAATTCAGACTGACAAGAGATAGGGATGGAGAGGAGAATTACAGCACCGCTTTTCCCGTTATTAGCAGGGAACCTGATATTTTGAGAAGTAAGCACGTGGGTTGGAACCTTTCGTGTTGTTTTTGTTGTTTTTAAAAAAAAAATAAAAATTCAGCTGTTTCTCATGCTGAATGATGTGGAGCATCTCTCTCCAGGCACAACCTCATCCCACTCTTCTCCTTGTCCCTTCTGGAGATGTTCTCTGGCAGATACTCCTTTTAGATCCACTTCCCAAGAGTACTATCGTCTCTGCCCTCTTACCTACCAACTTGTTAACTCTTCTCCAGAGACTTGTTTGCTATTCTGACCACACCAGGTGCAAGTTTAGGGATGGAGCACAACCCACCACCTCCTGGCAGGCAACCGGCATGGTCCCTCAGCCTCATCCCTCGTCCCAGCACAGAGCACGGCAGAGCTGAACAACCCCATCCTTAATCCCAACCTTCCTGCCCCCATTTTCTCCACTGGCCAAAACCCATAGGGTGAAAAATCCTGCTGCTGATTGCTTCCATGAATTTGGAGAGTAGTATGGTAGGTGTTCGTATTGGCCATCGTCTTCTGGGCTCCTCTGACACAGGCGTGTGAAGACAAGGGCATCTCAAAAGCACAGATTGCTTACTGCCAGTATTGGATTGCTTGGTAACCATTTGCTTAGGGCAATTACCACTAATTATTTAACAGAATTGGAAAAGCAGGGAAAAAAAAAAATCATCTGTAAAGGGTACTAGGGACACATTACTGCGTGATAATGGGATTTTACAAGATAGCCAAAAAATACCCGGCTCTAAATGTGTCTGTATTGATGTGCAAAAAGAAATATGGGGGTGGGGTGGGGGATGTTGCTGCTTGTGATATTTTGTGAAAAACACCCAAATACTGAACTCTACCGTATAGAGCATAAGATTAGGTTTTGGCTGGTATTTATTTATGGAGTAAGCTCTTCTTGATAATTTAGAAAGTACATAAAGTGCATCTAATTTTATTCCCCGAGATACATACCCGAGATTCTGTCTAAGCTAAAATTAGCCGTGTTTTTTTGTCTAGACCATCTGTAGCTGTAATTTTATCTTGCAGAGTACATGCACACCCAATCAGAGCATGTAATGACTTGAGCCTCTTGTCCCTTCCGAGGGAGCAGGAAGGAGAAGTGCTCCCGTCTCAGAGCTCGGCATCAGATGTTTTTTCCCCTCCCTTTTGGTCAGGGTTTCTGCTTTCTGCCCCAACCACCCTTCTGCCAACTGACCTGACCCATAGGGGGATTTTGACTTCATTTTGTTGGCCCTGCACTTCTCATCTGTAAAAGGAGTGTAAAGAAACCCATTTAGATCACACGGCTGCTGTGAGGATTATTAAATTAAAAGTGGTTTTGGACTGTCAGTTGAAAGAAAGTCCAAGTATTGACTAGTATTAGTTCTGGGCTTTACTCAATCTCTGTAATTAATGGAGATGGCAACTTTATTTGGCACAGTATTTGATCATATGAAGCTGTAAGAGCAGAAATGGTGAGCTGGCCAGAACACAAATATGTGAGCCATTGTGTGGCTCTGCCCCGTCCCCTGAGAGCCACGAGCCTGAGCACCAGCAGCGGCATGGTGGGGTGGGACACGTCTGCCCCCCTTACCCACTGGGCAGAGCACCTCTCAGCTTGGGTTTTCCATGGGGGGCTCTCCAGGGAGTTGCTGGAGCTGTAGAGCAGCTGCCAGGGTGGGCTGTTCCCCATTCCTGCCCCACTGAGCAGGGATATGATTCCTGCTACCCCTCTCCTCTCAGCCGTGGGGAGCGTGGGACCAGTTTGTGCAGAGACTGAGAGGGGATTTGATCGATGCCGAGAGATAGCTACAGGGTGGGGGGCAAGAGACTGGGGCCAGACTCTGCTCAGTGGTGCCCAGCGCCAGGACAAGGGGCACCGGGCACCAACTGGAACCCAGGAGGTTCCCTGGGAGCAGGAGGAGAAACTCCTTTGGTGGGAGGGGGTTGGAGCCTGGCCCAGGCTGCCCAGAGAGCTTGGGGAGTCTCCTTCTCTGGAGAGATTCCAAAGGCGCCTGGACCCTGCGCTGCTGGGCCCCCTGCTCTGGGTGACCCTGCTGGAGGAGCGGAGTGGGGTGAGATGATGTCTCCAGGTCCCTTCCGAGCCCTGTTGTTTGGTGATTTGGTGGTGGCACTGCTGGTGCTGGCTGCAACCACTGAGAACATGGAAAGTAAAGAAAAATTAGCAGTGCAATGAGTTGGCCTAAACAAGTGGTACCTGTTCTGTGACTGTTAGCTAAGTAAGATTGTTGATTTGATTGAGAAGTCCTTGACAGAGGGATTTAACAAAGTAAATTTGATTTTTCGAGTTTAAAATTCCTGTAATTAGAGCTTTAATTCAATCAGTTGATGATATCAGATATTTCCTAGGTAGCACTCTCAGATGCTATCGCTAGTCAGCATATGGTCAGAATGCTGCTACTTGCTTCAGAAAGTTACACAAAACAACTGTGTTACCGAAAATAAGAAAAACTGAAATGTTAAAATACTGGGATGGGACTCAGCTCCCTGAGCATGAGACTCCAAAATGCTTTTTATAACCTCCTGCTTCACTGTCTTCATATTGACTCACATCGTTATGCAAATGCCATCAATTGCAATAAAATCAATTAGAGTGCTATTGAGTCTCATAAAAATATGTAGCCATTAGTTCGCTGCTGAGACTGTATTTCTGCTCTACTTGCTCATGGCCAAGGCAGAGGAGGAGCACACAGCATGGCAGCTGCTCGTCACTGGGAATACTGGGAATCTTTCCATAGCGCAAGAGCCCCGGTGGCCGACGTCCTGCTGGGCATAGATCAGGGCAGGAGTGGAGTCCTCAGCCCTGGAGGGGTTTCCAAGGCGTGGAGATGTGGTGCTGAGGGACGGGGGTCAGTGGTGCCCTGGCAGGGATGCGGCAACGCTTGGACTTGATGGTCTGAAAGGTTTTATCCAACCAAAATGATTCTGTGACCAGCTAAGGGGGGAAGTTTTGTCCAGGCAGCCTGGGAGTCCAAGAACAGGAGAACATCGGTGATTTCCAGCTCAGCTCCCAAATCCAACCATACAATCTGGTCTCTTCTAACCATGAAACTGTGCCCTGAAGAAAGGGTCTGATACACCCAGATACCAGCCATAACTGGATGGAAAATATAGGCTGAGAAGTCTTTAATATTAGTGCTTTCTGGAGAACTGTTGCCTGACTATGCTTAAAGGTTTGTTCTGGTCTCTTTTCTGTGATACCTTTGTCTTGAAGAGCTCTGATTCATTTGCTAGGCTGTTAGGTTTTGTTTTTTTCTTCCAGCCTGGCTAAAAGCAAACTACCCACGAAAGAAAAAATGAGGGCTCCACAGGGGGCTGAGCAGTGTCTGCGTTCTGCATCGGTTAGGGGAGAGCTCCTCTAGCCAAAAAAACTTCATTACCGGCCTGGCAATGAAGTCAGACACCTTTTCCTGCAAGCTGAAATGTCTACATCGCAACAGTGTAGAAATGATGCAGCAAATCACTGCAGAGCTCTGCAGTGCAGAACTGGTGCCATTTTTCTGTGCAAATTAGATTTTCATGGACCTAACCGGTACCTGAGCTCAGAGAGATCCCTTGGCTAACTCGTATATTCAGTATTGCTGGGGGGAACAAAAAAAAAAGAAAAAAGGGAGTTTGATTTTTTTTTTTCCCCCTAACATTTTGAAAATATAAAGAACACGGTACATTAGGAGATCTCATCCAAAAAAAAAAAGGGGGGGGAAAAAATTAGATGAAGGGATCTGTGCCTGCTCCTAAGCTGAGAACTGAATGATGTCATTCTCAGAGAGCTGCTTTGAAGGAATTTGACTTGACCACAATTTAGTGTAAACCTGACGTATCTGCCTCATTGGATACAGCCTTGGCTTCTTTGGATTTAACAAGACCTTAACGTGAATGTCCGAGGCCTGACCCGTCTGAAGGGTAGTTCGGGAGAAAGTGCAACTGCACTATAAATAATTCACTCCGCTGCCTCGGCTGCCGTTCGCTGTAGCCCTTTTAATACCCCATAAACTCAAATGTACCATGCTATTTCTCTCCGTTTCAAACTGCTCTCCCAGGGACGACAAATGGAACAGCACCATCAGACCATATGCTGTGGAGACCAGCGAGCGGATGAAATTGCAGCGGTGCCGCCACGTGCTCGTTTTTTTTTGTTTTTTTTTTCTGGTTGTAAAGTTCCCGTGACGAAAGGCGGCTCGCTCCTTTGCCTCTGTGCAACAGGCGCCGAGAAAGTTTTAATGTCACAGCTCCTGCGTGGGGTGCAATGTCACCTGGACTGAGTGGAGAGAGTGTTCCCTGGGCGTTTTGGAGAGCAAAGAGTGTGGTGGTGCTCGTCCATCCTCAGCAGCTGCTGAAATGGGGAGAAAAGGAGCCGGTCCTGCCTGATGGGCAACTATCCCTGGCTGAAAAACTTCTGTGTGATTAGTCCTGAAGGGCTGGCCTCACTGATCTGGCAGAAGGTTGTGGGGATGGCGCGAGCTGAGTGATGCAGGCAAAAGATGCAGCGCTGGTTCATACATTGCCAGTGTCCTCGCTCGTCTCCTGTCAGGTGACAAAATTCTGGGGATGTTGGTTAAACTCAGCTCCGCAAGGGAAGAGAAGGTGTTTGCACAAGCGTCCTTTGCCCGTCTGCAGCAGGATTTGGTTCAAAAGAGAGAGCGAGGTTCACTCCAACCCCTCTCTGCAGACCCCCAATGTCCTCACCGTGACCTGGTTTCTCCTCGCTTCTCCTTTCCCTTCCTCTCTCCACATGGGTTAGTGAATGTCTTTTGGGCTTACCCCAGGGTCAGTCAGAAGGACTATCTGCTCGTGGGCACCTTGAATTGACTGCGAGGAATCCCAGATGAGATTTTCCCAAGTTCTGAAATGCGCGGTACCTCTAAGGCGTCTGTCCCAGCTGGCAGGAGACCTGGAATCTCCCCTCTGCCTTGTACAAGTCTCCATTAAGCAGTGTGAAATTGGTCCATTTATAATTCATTTTAGGGTCTAAATCTCAGGATGATGTTGAAATGACTAGAGCTTCCTGGAAGGCAGCCAGGATTTGTCCTGCCCTTTTCTTGTTCCTCTAGAAGAAATGTATTTTCAGCACAAAAACTCAATTAGGACAGCAAAAGTACGCTCGAGCCGGGGGGGAGGGACGCTGCTGCTGGGCCACGACCTCTTTGCGACTGCTTTGCAGGCACGGGGCTGAGCTTGGGGTTTGGTGTAGAGGGGACACCTTGAAGGATGAGTTTGTTACCAAGTCCCACCTCCTTGCTAGTCTGGCCTGGTGTTCCCGCTCCAGCTGTACCGTGGCCTCCTTTCTCTTACTGTTTAATCAGGTTTCTTTTCCCAGATTCTCAAGTTATTAATGATTGCTAAAACGAGGCATGAGAGCACGGCCCCACATATGTTGTCTGATGGCAAATTCCAGGTTAAGCTGAAGAGCAATTCCTCATCTCAAGCAGTTTCCAAACACACCGGTGACTCAGTTTCTTGGATTTGGAATCATTTCACCTGAAAGTTTCCTGCTGCAGACGATTTTCCTCTGCTGACTTTCTGAACAGCCTGCAGGCTCTGCCCCCCAAACTCTGAAAATCAACCCCCTTGAATCCCCTCCTCCTTCCATTGCAGCATTTAGTGCAGTTCTTTCTGGAGTTATTTGCTTATTACTGATTAAAATCTTCTTTTCACCACCAGCTCCTTTTGCTTCATTCTGGCAATAACGGCAACCCAATGTTCCTGAGGTTTTGTGACCTGTGGTGTGAAAAAAAGGTGAGATGACAGCACTATGGAATGAAACTAAAAGGACCAATTGGGCCTTTTGAGGGGAAAATGCTTCTGTTTACAGACAGCCAGGTAATCAGAAAGGGTGGTCATGAGAAAGTTGGGATTTAACAGTCTTGCAGCAGGGGAAGTATGGGAAGGAAAGTCTCTGTGCTCTTCTCCGGGGCTGTGCTGCAGGTTCAGGCTCAGTTCCATCACTTGAGCTGGTCCCTGGCAGCCCCTCCAGCCGGTGGCACGTCCAAGGGCACCGTGGATGCGTCTGTCACCTCTGAGCAGGTGACTGCACCACGTTAGTCAGCTCATCTTTGGAGATAGATGGTTTTTAAAGGAAAGCAAATCCTGGCATGGCCCACATCGCTCTAAGGGACATCTGAATTTTATAGAGCACTCTGTCCTGCTTCTGACCACGGTATCACTTTTGATCACTTTGCTTGCTTTACTGCAGCTTGCCTTTTTTTTTTTGGGGTCAAGCAGGCCCCAAATGTCCCTTAACCCAGTGTGCTTTCCTCCACTTCTCTGTCAGAAGCCGTGAATGTCACATCCTTCTGCTGCGAAGCAATAAATCACCGCTGCCTCCTGACCGTGGGGCTGGTGGAAGGCACGATTAATATCCTGTCACTGCTGGCTGGCAGCAGGTTTTTGGCATGTTGAAGGGACCCAGCCTTGTAATGGCTTAATGCCCCTTTGCTCATAAGCTTAACATTAACCACACGCTTAATAAATTTGTTTTCTCGAAGGGGGGGACCTGGAGCAAGAGGGTGACTGAAAGCTGGACTTTTCTAGGCTCTGTGCCTTCCCCAACTCACTCTGTGCTGCTGTGGAAAGTCATTTAAATGTCTCCAGTATGTAAGTTTACCCAACTGTAAAATTGGGTATAATAAGGCTTGCTTACTTTACAGCTAAGGTTTAATTCAGTCGGGTTTGTTGTGCGGTGTCAGACCTCGTCTAGCAGGTATAATAGGAAAGGTGTTGTAAATGGGTAGGGGGGAGGACTGTCCATTAGCAAAGTCATTGTTATAAGAAAAAAAAAAAAATCTCGCTGGAATGGAAGACAGAAATCAAACAGCCGCTGACAGAACCAGATAATTATCTTCCCTGTAAAATGTAACCTTCCAGGTAATGAGATGAAGGTGTTAGGAAGGGAGTCGGTGTAACAGAAGGACAAGTGTCACTAACTGCCTGGAAGAAGCTTTGCAGAGGCTGCCTGGGTGGTGAGTTCTTGAATGCCAAGATCATCAGCCCTGTGCCACCACCCATGGCCGTGGGCACGACACCTGCCTGCCCATTTGCTCTTTGCATTTATTCCAAACAACGTGGAGGGGGAGATCACAGAACCAATCATAGAATCAATCCTAGAATGACTTGAGTTGGAAGGGACCTTAAAGATCATCCCGTTCCAACCCCCCTGCCATGGGCAGGGACACCTCCCACCAGAGCAGGTTGCTCAGAGCCCCATCCAGCCTGGGCTTAAGCACTTCCAGGGATGAGGCTCCACAGCTTCTCTGGGCAACCCCTTCCAGTGTCTCACCACCCTCAGAGTAAAGAACTTCCTAATGTTTCATCTAAATCTACCCTCCTCTAGTTTGAAATCTTACAGGGTACAGCAGAAACCAAGTGCTGGGTTGGGAAACCTGCTGCTGTGCGCTCATCTAGGCCACACATAAAAAAATAATAAATAAAATGCCAGTAAAAGCAATACAGTTATTTTAGCTTAGCTGCCCTCAGGCAGCTTTGTTATGCTGAACAACCCCGCCGAGCAGAGCATGTGTTTTGTTTTAAGTGCGTACGTTTGTCACCTTCACGGGTGATTTATAATATAAAGCACATTCTAAGAATATGGGACATGGTTTGTCCTGCCATAAAGCTTTTTTTTGTTGTTTATCTTGCTTTTTTGACAGCTCATATGCACGAGATTCGAGTCACTGGGGTGTTTGTGGGCAATGGTGTTTCACAGAACGTTGTTGACTTTTGTTAAACTCCTCTGTATTGTGTTAAAGGCTGGAGAACAGCAAAGCTGGGCCCTGGCTTGGTTGGCACGTGGAAAAAGTCACTGCCTTGGGGTGCCAAGGGTCCGAAAAATGGTAGCAATGGAGTGATGAGGGAAACATTGCTCCAAATACAGGTAAAATCAGAGAAATACGAGGTGTGAACGCTGTGCACCGGGTGCCATGGCCAGACAGAATAGCCTTATACTCTTGTTGCTGATTTCCAGCAGGGACAAGCAAACGTACTGGGAGCGGTTGGGGTAACTGGTGACCAGCCATCCTTCTTTTCCTTCATCACTAAGGTGGAATCATTCATCTAACTAATGAGGAAGCTGGTACAAAACCCCAGTTTTGATTGCACCTGGGATGGCTTGGAGAGAACGCTGCACAAGCCACTGTGTCCCCTCCATGACTGCTGCCCGCAGAAGGAACAGCTTCTTCAGAGTTTTAACCAAAGATGTCCCACCTCTAATTTGGTCGGCGATTCTCCTTTGTGATACGGAAACCCTGAGCTCAGGTAGGTCTTTCTTATCCCCAAACACTTCTGCAGTTTTCCTGCTTTGAGTGTTTTATTTTTTTTTGCCCGGTTTCCCAAACAAAAACGCCTCGGTCCAAATGATTATTTTATATTTGTGAACCATGTGGCATTTGAATAGCTTGGTGTGAATCGTGGCAGAGTCCAGAAACTGTAGCTGTTTAAATCACAAGTACCAGGTCAATCTGGCGATCTGGTGAAGACATTCTGAGAGGAAACCATCCTTTTGGTTCTGCTTTTCCAAGGAATTCAATGGCTGCTTGAACTTAGTGCGTATTAGAGTCCTCCTTTCGAGTGTTGCGTTTCATGCTTTCACTACACAGCTCTTGTTTTCAGTGTCAAGAAAACACGGACTGCTTCTCAAAACTGAAGGGCTTCCAAGGGTTTCAATTAAACCCGACTTTTTAAAGAGTCTCCTCTACCAAGGGTCACATCCTACGCTTCGTTTCCTCAGCCTTCGGAGAGTTTTGCCGGGAAAGCACTGCAACGCTGACTGTGATCGTTCTTGTTTGACCCTTGGAAATGTCTCCTCCGTATATTAATCTTCCCGTTGTGCGTTGCTACGAGCCGATGGCTGCCCGCCTGCCGCCGCCTGCTTTTGTGCAGAGCTGTGATGGGGACGGTGCAGAGCCTCCTGAAAGCTGCTGCTGGTGGGGGCAACATTCTGTGAGGATGGCTTTGGACAAGCTCAACAGCTCCTGTGTAAACGACCTTCAGCCAAACCTCTCTTAGACACGCGGCTGAGTAAGAAAAAAAAGGTGGGAAAAGGATAAGAAAACGACAGGCTAAATAAGCCGACCAAAATAACGAGTTTAAATTCAGCCAGGGCTCTGATTTCTATCTGTGAGCACAATGCATTTCATTGAAGAAAGGGCAGGGTAAAGAACAGGTCTCTTGTCTCTTTGCCAGCGGAGCACGCTGGAGAGGGAAATTAGTCAGCTGCTCCTCCAAGCAGGAGAGCAGGGCTGGGCGAGAGGAGATGCTCCCTCTGCTCAAACAAAGCAAGACCTCTTGGCTGGACCATGGCTACAGCCTCCAGCTCCTGGCACTCATAAAACCCACCCTGTACCGTGGTGATGCTGCTGATGGGGCAACAAATGAGGAGCTCCAGCTGTGCCTGCAAGCAGGGGTGCCCAGCTGTATCTGCAGCGTGATGCTTCCCCAATGTGATTCCCCAGAGAGGGCTTAAAATCAAGGATAATTTAAAGGTTATGGACCTTGGGAATGGACTGGATAATATTTGGATATGAGGAAGCACTTCTTCACAGAAAGGGGGATTGAACACTGGCATGGACTGCCCAGGGAAGCGGTGGAGTCGCCACCCCTGGAGGTGTTTAAGGAAAGATTGGACTTGGCACTTATTTCGTGACACGGTCTAGTTGATGTGGTGGTGTTAGGTCATAGGCTGGACTTGATGATCTCAGAGGTCTGTTCCAGCCTCAAGAATTCTGTGATTCTGTAGTAATATTATTACAGGCTGGATCGCTCGGCCAAGGCCAATCACCTGAGTTTCAATAAGGCCAAATGCAGGGTCCTGCACTTTGGCCACAACAACCCCTGGCAGTGCTACAGGCCTGGGGAGGAGTGGCTGAAGAGCTGCTGGGCAGAGGGACCTGGGGATGTTCATAGATGACTGGCTGAACGTGAGCCAGCGGTGTGCCCAGGTGGCCAAGAAGGCCAATGGCATCCTGGCCTGGGTCAGTAGTGTTGTCAGCAGGAGTAGGGAGGTGATCATTGCCCTGTACTCAGCACTGGTGAGGCTGCACCTCGAGTGCTGTGCCCAGTTTTGAGTCCCTCACTCCAAGAGGGACATTGAGGTGCTGGAGAGGGTACTGAGGCAGCTACCAAGCTAGGAAAGGATTTGGAGGGTATGGCGTACGAGGAACGGCCGAGGGATCTGGGGATGTTTAGCCTGGAGAAGAGAAGATTGAGAGGAGACCTTCTCGCCCTTTACAACTCCCTGAAAGGAGGGTGTAGTGAGGTGGGGATTGGTCTATTTTCCCCAGTGGCCAGTGATAAGACAAGGAGAAATGGCCTTAAATTGCCCCAGGGGGGATCCAGCTTGGATATTAGGAAAAATGTCTTTCCTGAAAGGGTTGCCAGGCATTGGAACGGCCTGCCCAGGGAGGGGGTTCAGTTGCCATTCCTGGAGGGGTTTAAAAGGGGGGTGGATGTTGCTTTCAGGGACATCGTTTAGTGGTGTTGATAGGGCCAGGAAAAGGTTGAACTCAATGATCTTGAAGGTCGCTTCCAGCGGAAAATATTCTATGATTCTATGATTATTGCCAAAGGGAACAGTCACAGAGCTCTGACCAACGCTTCCTTACACTGCTTCTCTCAACACGTTACTTCTGCCATGGTAACGTGTTTAAAGGTGCTGCTGCTTCCCTTGGTTTTCCCTCATTTATTTTGAACGCTGCTTAATGTTTACTTCACTGTCCCACTCACCTTCCACTTTTATTCTTCCTCTTAATACAGTCTCCAAATTGTGTTTGTCCTTAGCAAGTGGTGTTTGAAAGCCCACGCCTGCATCCCAGGCCGTCCATGCTGCTCAGCCTGTTTCCTGGGAACACAGCAGAACCACCGTGTCACCAGCCCGGCTCTTTCCTCCTCCCAGCCCAACAGGGACCAGCAATGCCCATGAACAGGTTGTCAGAGGTGAAACCCAAACTTTTGTGCACTCTCTGTAAGTGGTAATGAACCTTGTAAAGCAAATGCTCACCGAAGTACGTCGAGCCCCAGCTGTTCTCCCCCGGGGATGATAACCTGGCAGAATCTGCTTGCTGTTTGCTGAAAGATTCTTCATTTTCTGGAGCTGCTGGAGATATATAGGAGATGGTTGTAAAGCTAGAAGCTTGCAAAGGGGATTGCTGCCCCTGGAAAACCAGGCGTCTTCCAACACAGTGCTGTTTCTTTTTGAAAATCCTTTTTTTTCTTCTTTTTTTTTTTTCTTTTTTCTTTTAAACCACCCTATCCAGAAGCTGCCCCTAATCCCTCTGTAATATGCTTTTAGATTTTCAGGAGGAGGACACGGTTTTATCCAGAGCACCCATTGGAGAGGTGTGCCCCCCACAGTCAGGTTTGTGAATTGGTTTGTCAGTCTTCACTGGGGCAGAATTAGGTTTCCAGTAGCGAATCTCAGGTTTGCTTCTGGAGAAATTCGGATTTTTTTTCCTTTCCGTTGATTTACTGGTGCTGACATAAACACCATGGCTGACATTCTTGAAGTGATCATAGAGAGCCCTTGGAGCTAAGTTGAAGGGCAAGGATAGTATCTATGGCAGCAGAAGATGCATTCACCAGCTACCGGGTGCAGATGGCAAGTCCTGGGACAAAGACAAGCCAAAGGCAGAGGAATGGGGTGGAACTAAAAGGAAAAAAATCTCTTTTTTGAAGTGAGTGAGTCCATTAAGATGGACAGCCTTCGTCTGAGGTTGTGCCCTAGGAAAGAAGTAGGGTTGTGCATGCCACCCATTAGTTTCACCCTTCAGAAGAATAATTTTCATGATCCACTGTAACACTTAAGACAACGGGAAGCACTTTAGCTCTCAGAGGAAAACCATGTTACAGCTTTATATAACAATTTTTTGGCATTCCAAGAGATCTAGTATCATTAGTTACTTATTCATAGTTATGAATTGCCGTGGCTGTCATTTTGACATTGGATATTGCTATAAAAAGGGAAGATACAACATTTATTTCTGGTTTTGTTTTGCTTTAGCAAATCGTAATTCATGATTTAAGTTTCCGTGTTCGGGTCTATTTCTGTCTCCCAGTGGGGTAATACAATCGACAATACCTACTATCGCTTTTTTTGAGAGGATGGATGAACCAACTCTCCTGTATGTCCTGTATGAAGTTAAGTACACATTTTGATTGTGCCTTTTCTTCTTTAGTAGCAAATGAATATTACTCAGCACCAGCATCAAAGATGAGAAATCCCAAAGGTGAGTTACTTACTGTTCAAATTCCCAGACAATAAATTCATGAATACCCTTTAAATGAGGTGAATTCAAATCTTTCTCCTGCGGATGGAGTGCCCCTGGAGTAGCTGTGAGACTGAAAAGGGCATCCGGCTCCTTTGCCTGACGAAAAATCTTCTCTGATAACTGACTGGGGATCACTGAATGGGCTTTAACACATCTTGGATGCATTTGATAGCTCATGTGTTTAAAATGTGCTCATGTAGCCATATGCTGAAGACTTCCCCAAATGCTGCTTTCCCTTATTTTGGGGCTGTTTGGAAGTCGTAAGTAAATGACAGTCTAATGGTTGCGACCCCAGCTACTCCAGACTGTGCCAACCATATTGTAGCCAGTTACTCCGCGGTGACCCTACGCACATGGGAAGTGTAGGAGTGAACATTAACAGCAGAGAGAAGCTTGGCAAGTGACTGCAGGGAGGAAAATGAAGAGAAGTGGGAGATGCTGTGACTATTTTCTTCTAAGTGAATCAAGACTCCCTGCTGCTTCTCCTGTTATTATCACTGTTCCCTCCCTTTGCTGGGTATTCACAGGGGCTAAGCTTAGCCTAGAGAGTCTGGTTTTGCCTGCTCACCTCTGTAGTCTGTGGAGACTCAGATGTTCTTGAAGTGGATGAGTCACGCTGGCCATTGATTGTGCATGAATGTTGGTTGACAAGACGGAGGGCTGGGGCTGGCCTGATTGACTACCTGCCTTAATCCTCTTGCCCTCCAGTTTGTTCATGTGTTTGCTTGTGTCAATGACCTAGCAAGAAAGAGGAAATATTAAAATGTGAGAGGAGCCTGCAAAGGTTATTTTCTTTCTGCTGTTTCAAGGATGTGAGTAGTGCAATTTGGTATGAAACAGCAAGACCGTAAAAAGGGTTTTTTGGTCCTTTTGTGCTAGCAGCTCCGTATCAAGCTATGGCTTTGTGAAAAAAAGCCTCATGTAGCCAATAAAGAAGTGGATGCAGAGTAGCTCCAACTCCCAGTACCATCAGCTCCTCGCAATAAGAATTGCTCGCTGTCTTAAAATAGTTGTTTGGGCAGTCCCTGCCATGCCCGAAGCTGTTGTCACCTCAAGGTCTTCTTGCTTGTGCGTTGGCTCACCCGCTTCCCACCCGTGTGGTCTCTCAGCAGAGAGATGCATCGCTGTTTCTGCAGGCAGTGCGCTTCTCATCAATCACTGCTCCACATCGGAAGCACTAGAGTGGAGCGGCGCCTTCTCGACTTCCCTTTGGTTTCCGGGTTAGTGGAATAGTGAAAATGTTCCCATGGCCACAGCAGGTCTGTGTGTCCGCTGTATGGGTGCCGATTAATTTGGTTGGTTTGTTTCCTTTGAACTTTTAATTCTAGATAATGACTTCTAAGAAATCCTCATTCCCATTTGCTCTCATCTCAAAAGCAGAAAGGGTTGGATTTTTTTCGGCTGTATGTAGTTACTTTCCTCCAGTGAGATTTTGTTGCTTTGCAACCATACTTTTTGAGGACTTTAAAGATTAAATGAAGGAAAACGAAAAGTTGTGTTTAGGTTTGAGTCCCTAAAGCACGCCCATGTTTTGCATTAGCCTGTTCTCAAGTTAGAATGGCCTCTTCTGGGAGGATTCGTAGTTTTCATTTTCATTGTTACCAAACCATTCAGCCCTCCTCAGAGCAGGCTGGGGCCTGACTCTGCACCACCAGGAGCCTCCTTAGAGCAGACCTGGAACCAGCTGTGTGGTTTTTTTTTACTTTCCCACAGAGAAGTCAGTGCACATATTTTTCTTTCTCTATCACTAACATGCTTGGAACAACCTAAAAACTTCACATGCTGAGTTCACTTCCCTCAAGCATTGGAAAGGTTCCCTTCCCCATCCCTTTGAAGAAGAGAAACCAAGATCTTTTTCCCCTTATCGCTAGGTTTTCTTTTTTCTTTTTTTTTTTTCCTCTTCAAATTGCCTCGTGCTATCAGATAAATGTGTTTGTGTTATCAGGATAACACTGTGTTGGGTATTAGACTCTGTTTGCAAATGTCCTGAAAAGGCTTTTTACCCAAAATAAAATCCTTTAAGAAGTGAAAAGTGAAACAGGTTATAATGCAGGACTGTAGCTGATCCAAGCAAAGCAGTTCCTTTCTCTTTTCTTGCTAATAATGATGCAAGTATTTTTATTTAGAAAAAAATCCTGCCAGGAAGATGTTAGAATTGATAACCAAATAGTAATTGTTTTGTACAAAATGTTGTGGATCGTCAGCACACAACCCTCTTCATTTCCACACCACTGTAATTTTGTATTTTTTTCTTTAGGGCTTTCTCATGCCTTGGCATGTATTAAACCTCTTTCTGTAGAAATGATTAGATTAGGGGCCTCTTTGAAGGTTATCACTTTCCTTTTGCACAAAGGAGAAAAAAAAAAAAAATTATGTGAAACCTGAATTATCAGTGGTCACTTCCAAAGTGGCATTGGCTAATGAGGTATGCCAGACCAACTCTAAGACAATTAGCAGATAAATAATTAGGAGCTCTCTCCTATGTTCGCGTGTGTTCGCAACGGGTATCAAGAGTGATAGTTAAAGCTGAATGAATAATGCAAACTGCAAAGCATGTGTGTTCTCCTCCGTTCTCTGCTCAAGAGTACGGTACATCAGCCGGGAAACGCCGTTTCCCCGATCTCTTTGTGCAAGTACTAAGCAACTTCCACTGGGGCTGAAGGGCAGGCATCCAGAAGTGCACAAAGGCAATTGTTTTCTGACCTCCAATACATTTAGAATATGGAGCATGGTGATATAAAGTGTCTAATCCCCCTAACAGCGCTGAGTCCTTAGTCTAAATGCTAAGTGGGAATGCCACGGTGCCGCGTTTAGATGGGGAACACGAACCTGATAGAGGGATCAGCCATCTGATATGACAAAGAGAAATAACCCACATTATTCAAGTTAACAACAACAGAAACTTTCTGGAGGGAGATGAAAAGCTTGTGTTTAAACCAACATTTCCCCAGGTCCGGGGCAAGCAAACGCGTGTTCCCTACCGGCTGCTGCAGCGGGATGAGGACTGCCCCCAGGGATCGCTGCCGAGGGATGAGCTGCTCTGGGCTGTGATGCGTGGGGGGAGCTGTGGGATGTGGTAATGAACCAGTTTGATGTGGCTGGAGATAGGAGGAGACTTTTCTAGAAGAGGAGGATCCCACATTTATGTTTTTATATCTTTGAAATGTGTGCTGGTGGCTGCTCTAGACGTTGGCTTGCCCAATAAATAGCTGGCCTGGTTTGGTGGTGCTTGGTTTTCCCAGCTCTCCTGGTGATGGCCCAAATCCAAAGCCCAGAAAAATGCCATTTCCATCATCTCCCTCCCAATTCTTTGTGCTGACACACGGGAGGTGGACCCTACTCACCTTCTCTTCACCTGAACCACTCAGCGTGGGGTGCGATGTGCTGGGGTGGTGAGTCAACTCAGGCAGCTTTCCCTGCTGGGAAAGGAGGGACCTTACCTGATGCTGAGGATGAATTCCAGATGTGTTTCCATTCCCCCTGCGGGATTCCATCACTGCAGGTTTAATACAGCGATCACACAGGAGCGTGCCATGCTCCGTGTGCCCTCTCTGCTGGCCCTGGGGAGAAAATATTCTGTTTGTTTGGGCATCTGTCTGACGAAGGTGGCCTGAAGGTAATTTTCCAGAAGTGATTTAGAGCTACCCCAGCATAGTTAGCATACTGACTTGACATGCCAAGGCCTCCAAAGTGCTAAATGTTT
This sequence comes from Baryphthengus martii, assembly GCA_013396935.1. Classification (NCBI taxonomy): domain Eukaryota; kingdom Metazoa; phylum Chordata; class Aves; order Coraciiformes; family Momotidae; genus Baryphthengus; species Baryphthengus martii. The sequence continues at coordinate 22,052 of VWZK01020840.1, read as the reverse complement.
TACTGTTTGGTTTTTTTTCTGTCAGAAACAAAGTTAATGTCAAAATACATTTTTTGATGCTTAGGCACGTTCCGAATGCTCGCCAGCAGCTGACTGATACATCTGAACAAACAGAGAAAATTCCTTTATGGAGCTGTTAGCAGAAATGTTTGGAAAACATGTTTTATCTGCTCTTTCCTACAGCAGAGAAGCTCTGCGCCGCACTGCTCTGTCCTGGCAGCTCCCCACGGCTCCCTGGAGCTGGCTCCCCAGGACATGAATGCTCAATTCTGACAAAACTGAGAAGAAATCCATTTTTTAATTTTAGTATTCGTAGTACCCTTCTTGGAGGCTTTTGGGGCTGTTCTTGGGTTGGAGGCTTCGAAGAGCTCAGTGCTGTATTATCATAGAATCACAGAATCATGGAGTGGTTTGGGTTGGAAGGGACCTTAAAGATCATCGGGTTCCAAACCCCCTGCCATGGGCAGGGACACTAGACCAGGTTGCTCAAAACCATCTGATCTGGTCTTGAACATGTCTAGTGATGGTGCATCCATAACTTCCCTGGGCAAGCTGTTCAGTGTCTTACCGCCCACTTAGTGAAGAACTTATTCCGAATTTCTAATCTAAATCTACCCTCTTTCAGCTTGAAGCCATCACCCCTCCATTTAACTCCATTAACATCAGTCAAACTGCATGAAGGACGGGTTTTACTGTTGGATTTTTATCCTGTAAAGACACCATTCAGAAGTTTCTAGCAAAGAAAATGCGGTTTTAAAGATCTATCCCATGCTGAAGCTCTGCCCAGCGATGGAGCAGGTCCCACTCACTGAACCCAAGGGCTCCAAGAGCCTAACAATCCTGCCCCTAAACTCAGCGCTGTTCACCTTCCTGGGAGCTGGCTATAAACTTGACACGCCTTTGGAAAAATCAGGGCCCTCACCACAAGAGCAGAGCAAAAGCAAGAAGAGGTTGAACGGGCCAAGAGCTGAAAGTGAAGCAGGAAGCCTCCTTCCTTTTGGGTCTGGTGATGGATGAAGGCTGTACCAACTCGGTGGGAACGGTTTTAAGTGTGCTCTGCTGACCTGGAGGTAATTTTTTTTCTTCATGTCAGATCTGAGGGGAAACCCTCTCCCCTGGTGGGAGAGGTTGTGCAGGGCATTATAGAATGGAATAAATATATTGTTAAGTGGCTCCTGAGCAACATTTGGCCCCACACAGAATGTGAGCTGAGAACATCTCCTGCAAGCAGTAGCTTTGATTTTACACCTCGGAAAGGCACCTCAGTGCAGCGGCAGCTCAGCCAAACCCACAATACATTTTGCAGCATCTGCCCAGCCTGGCTGCACCTCATGTCGGGGAGACCTCTGCGGGCACCCCCTGCTCATGTGCTCAGGTATTTGGTCCTCTGGGAGCTCCCCACTTCCCTGCTTCATCCCTGGAAAGTCTGGAGCAAAGTCCTTTAATGTCTTGGGTTCAGGCTAGTGGGTCACAGGACGTATCTAGTGCCACTTTGAGGCGGTTAACACGCAGCATCAGGAGGAACTTCTGCACCGCTCTGTGATGAGAGGTGCCCTGTAAGTGCCAAGCAATTTTATTATAAAGCACTTAATAATAAAGTGTGTCTCTCAGAGGGGACAATCCACCAATAACTCTTTGCCATGGAGAGGGCACTTGGTTTTGTATTGCGATCGCTGCTCCGTGAATACCCCGAAGAGGTGTTTGAAATAAGTGTGATATCTTCCAGGGAGATCCATGTACTTCCAGAGGGATTTTGCTCAGAAACCTGTGAAGCTTCTGTTCCTATAGCTTTTGACAGTTTATAGCCTTCTCTATTTCCGTCATAATCCTTCATTAGGTTTTGTCAAACGGCTCCAATTGCTATAGCAACTCTAATGAAATCTTGCTCCCTAAATAGCCACACCAATTTTATCAGGGCACAATCTGCCCTTTACAGCTAATTCACTACCTTTTGACTGTACCTTTTTTTTTTGTCTTGTTTTCTCTGAGTAGAGAATTTGCTGTGAGAAGGGGCTCAAAATTATTAACCCAAGTATTATTTTTTTTTCCCTTTTTCAGCTTAAAGCAAAGGGTTTCTTTTCAAACCGTGCATGTATTCAACTACTACGCGCAGCATCATCTGGAGATGAAGCTGAAGCCTCCGCCAAGTCCCCACGGCTGCTGTTGCTGGCTGACCCACATGTTTGGAGCAAGATAATGAAAGTTCATCGTTGTTACAAACCAGCACGTGTGAGATTTCTTTCAAATACCCTATAAATCCAGGGAGAGGGGGCGGTGGGTGTTTTATGATACCATTTTTGCTATTTCACTGCAGTGAGATCTGATCAGGCTGGAATTGAAGCCCCCAAGAAGGCAGCCCATGTTATATTTGCAGCACCCCAGAAAACTCAAGCCTCCCCTTTTTCAAAGCTGCATTTTGCAGTGCTTTGTTGGCGTGTGAGCCGGTCTGTGATTGAATAATAAATGTCTCTTTTGCCACTTCCCTTCTGGAATAATATCTGTGCAAGCAGGAAAATTTCTTCCAGCTGCTGCCAGTGAGTGAGCCCTTTAGGCTGGCTATTTTAAAATATTTTAACTTTCTGAGTTGGGAGGACTAAGATGGAAATAAAAGATGGGTGGCACGCTCTGCCCCCAGATTTGGCTGCAGTCAAACAGCACCGTTAGATATTCCCCAGCTGGCCAGAGATGAAATTATTCTCTTTGGTTGGACAAAGGGGTTTTTTTTGCTAAATGAATGACTGAAGTCAAACCTGTAAATGACAGTGCTCTAATCATAAACTCACCATATTTCACAAGTTTTGAACAGAAAGTAGGGAAATGTAGAATGAATTCAGCAGCTGAAATAGTCTGCCTGATGTGTATTAAGGTACTTTGAAAGGGTATTGTGAAACTTCCATTATATCTTCCTGCATTTTACATGAACTGAGGCCTTCCTCTTGCCTGCCTTGTACGTATTTCTCCACAAAAGGAAATGAAAAAACTTTTTTCTTGCTTTTGGAGAAAAATGGTTAAAGCCCTCTCCGAGGTAGAACATAAGTCCCCAAATTCGAGAATTGCCCAATAAGCACAATGCTATGGAGTTTGGGCTAAATTAGTATTTTCCTTTTGCTTGCAGACCCTCATCGGTTCCAGCGCCCCAATTCCATTAGGAACCGGATTTTAAAAGATATTCTAGGAGTGAAAAGGAGGCAGGTTCCCAAATTTTGCTAATACTCAGTGCCAGTTCCACGCTTAATGTTCTTCTCTGTTGGTGCCATGTTGGTAAGTCTTGCTCCCACACCTTTGGTGGTACGTTGTGTTCTTTGTGCGTCCTCTGCCCCCTGTGCCAGGAGACAACTCTCAGCGCAATGGCTTGGAAAGTATCGGTAACAACAGAACTTGCAAAGAGGATCCAAGTCTCTTGGGATGATACTGTGTGAATTAAGTGCTAAAAAGGGAGCAGAGTTCTTGCGACCCTCAGTCTGCACCACCATTTACAGGATTTTTTGCTTTTTCACCTGTGCTAAGGATCGTAGAATCATAGAACGGTAGGGTTTGGAAGGGACCTCTGGAAATCATCGAGTCCAACCCCCCTGCCAGAGCAGGATCACCCAAGGCAGGCCACACAGGAACAGATCCAGGCAGGGCTGGAAAGTCTCCAGAGAAGGAGACTCCACCACCTCTCTGGGCAGCCTGGGCCAGGCTCCGTCACCCTCACAGGAAAGAAGTTTTTCCTCATGTTGAGGTTGGGATGACATAACCCAAAGGTTATGACTCTTCAGAGTCTTGCCCTCTGCTTCCAAATAGCCATGAGGAGTTTGGGAGGCAGGAGCAACACGCGCTCTATGATTGCAAAGCACGATCAAGAAAGCAGCAGGGATGTTTCTGTGCTGGGCTCGGTAACAGAAGTACTATTGGGTTTGAGAAGAGAAGGGGTGTCGGTGACTTGATGAAAACGGGGAATCTCTTGATCTAGTCACTTGAGCTCGCTGATCTAGTGGGAGGTGTCCTTACCCATGGTAGCGGGGGTGGAACTAGATGGTCTTTAACATCCCTTTCAACTCAAACCACTCTGTGGTTCCATGATGCTTGCCTGACTGCATGGAAAACCTCCAAAACTGCTCACCTTGCTAAAGCTGCTCTTGGCAGTGCTCTCACTCGCCTACAGCTGTTTCCAACTCCTTGCACTGTCTGATGAGATGGACATCACCTGCCCACATATCCCATATTTAAACCACACACTGGAACCGCACTTCTGGGAGATCAATTCTTGTATCTCTTTGGGGACATACCGTATAAATACCGTACAAATAGAGTCTGACTTCCCGGGATGCGGTGCGTTTGTAGGGAGATGATGCAGGTAAGCTGTGCGTGTTTTGTAGAAATCAAAAGTTTAAGAATTGCTGAAAACATCAGTATTTTACATTGCGGGCTGGTAGCAACCGCATCAAATGAACCGGGAAGGCCGGAGGCAGGCGTGCTGAGATCTCTTTGAGAGACAGCGGCTGCAGAGAGAAAGGTCTGCAAGGCAAAGTCAGGAGGAGAGCTTCTGAAATCAAAGCAGGGTCTGATTAAAGTGGGAATATTATGATGCTGGAGGAATTAAAGTCTAGTAGATAACAGAAAGCCCAAAAAGATCTCCAGAAGCAATATACAGATACAAATGGTGATACTTGAGAGGCTGGGAGGAACGATCTGCGATGAAAGGAGAGGGGCTGATTCCCACCTCGGCAGCATTGCAGTGCCAATAACTAGTGAAAAAGCCAAACTGCAAAATTCTTCTCAAAAAAAATCCCTGCACTGTCCTGCATTCTTTTTCCCGTGTTCAATTAAATATCTGTTCACTAAATACTTTGTAATAATCTCGTGTCACCTCGGAGTCTGAGTGGAACATGCTGGTACTTAGGAACTTTTCTTCCCTGCATTACAAAATTTTGATTCTTTTTATAAGTTGCCTGAGCTCATTATTCATCTAATAAGCCTCTCTTGCTGGCCACGTCGTCTCGATTCTCTGCAGTTAGCAAATGCTGCTTTGCTTTAGCTTCTGCTAATCATGACAACTGACCTACTCATATTACTTAAATCGCTAATCCCATGAAATAACTTCGTGTCACTCGCTAGAGCAGATAAAGAACCAAAACAAAACTCTCATCGGAAAGGGAACGTCAATCAGTTCTACATTAAGTGTTAGCTCCAGGGAAAGAAAAAGCCAAAACCTCTCAATTTTGTTCATAAAAATCTCTTTAGTTGTGAGTTTTCACAAAATGCTAATTCAAGACATTCACTGAGTTAAATTACCATTTCTCTGTAACTCTTCCTTTACCCACTGTAATTAAAGCCACCTCATCCTATGCTCACCTCAGCTGGAAAGAGAGAGATTGCAGTTCCTCATCTTCAAACCAGAAAAAAATAACAACTTCCTCCCAGTATTTCTTCTGAGAAAGGCACTATAGAGAAATTGAGATATCTCCAGTATTGAAGATTATTTAAAATGAAACATTTTGCTAGCTGAAAGAATTCCCTTGGTATTTCCCCGTTGCCAAATGCCATTTACATTTCTAGTCCTATTTACCTAGGCATCTTCCCACATCTGTTGTGGGAAATCAGGGCTTTGTATTCTGGAAATGGTTTCTGGAAGTAACTTCCAAAACTAGGAACATCTCGCCAGGCAAGAGGAATCTCTCCTGTGCACCCCCTTTCTCTCCAGGACTCCTCTGGGTTGTAAAAACTGTCCAGGGGTGAGTTTCTCATCATCTGCATTTCAAAGAACTTGTATTTAGCCTCTTTTTTCTTCTTAAATGGCAGCAGCTGAGAACAGATGTCCGGATTGGCAACAATTATGAACCCAATTAACCTAGTTAATGGTACCACAGCCCTTTGTGAAGTGACAGATTATTGCAAGCAGCCCTGCTACAGCCACTAACCCTCGTCGCGTGCCCTCGTAACACCGACAAAATGAGTGGAGGTAGAAACCACCAAGCGATTAGCCGTTGTAATGTTGTTAATTAAGTGCCGGTAAAAGTTTGCCATAAAAATAGAACTAATTGCATCTATTTTGTCTATCCCAGGTGCCACGCTGTGTTATTAGGTCATATGAAATAATCTTAGTCCAGCGTCTGGGTAGCAACTTTAGAAGGAGACGTGAACATGAAGCATGGTGAGGGATTCGCATCTCCAGGTACGTTCACCTGCAGGGTTACAAATACAACCTGTTATTGCAAAATGCTGAATGTTGGCTCAGCTACGCAAAGGGATGCAAATAGATGATTTTTTTTTTTTAGGTAGACCCTCCTGCAATCCCTTTTATCTCTTCTTGTCTCGTTAAGGACAACAGCAGCAGCTTATATTTGTTACTGGCAGATCTCATGCTGTTTTAGACGAGTGGTTCGTATCATTTTCCCTCAGTTAACCAGCTCAGGACTCCTGCCACCCTATTCACTAGTTCAATGTCTCCTTTTGAATGAAACTATTCTTTATCTGGGCTGTGCCCCGAGGCCCGTTTTGCAGAGGGCAAACTGAACGGCGCAGAGCGGTGGGAGATGGCACAGCCAGGGAGCGACGCGACTGTTGCAGAAAGAAGTGCGAACACCGTGTTTCAGAGGAGATTTGAAGAAAACTGCAGATAATATCCTGTACTGTGCTATCCATTCAGATTAAATTGAGTGTAATCCCTACCCCTACCACTACACCACTAAATGCATTCAAAAGAAGAGATTTATTTCCCCTTCTATTATCCGTCCTTTCTCCTCTCCTCCGGCACTCCGTGCTACTTAGGAGTTCAGAAATAAATAGTTTGGCACCAAACTTCTGCACTCTCCGTCATCTCTGGGAAATTTCTGGGCTCGTGTTCATTTATTTCAAGGCTCTCTTCCTCCTCTCTGCTCTTATGGTTCAGGACGTCAGGGATCCATTTCCTAGGCAGGCTTTAAAGGTTACTCCCTTTAGTACCTTAATGCCTCTTACTCTAAGGTTATTCTGCCATTTTTTCCCTTAGAAGTCTTCAATTTTTGTTTGAAGTGACAAATGTCTCTTGCAACCCTTTTGAAGAGCGCTCCTCATTTTGCACTGCTCTTCCAGCTCTTCCTCTTAGCACATCCCATTTTTGACTGCAAATAACCGCAGCAATTCTTACAAATTCTCTGGTAATTTAGAGCCAGCGATGAAGTGATGGCCATGGACTTGTCGGTCTTCCTGCATCATCACCTGAATTCAAGAACAAGTCTTGGCTTGACCCCATTCTGGGCATTTTGAATTATTTTTTGAGGGGGAATAACTGGGAAATTGAGCTTTGCCATGACAATAGCGCTCATTGTATAAATTCTAATCCCTAATAGTCGATGTCATTTGGATTTTGAGTTGATGTGGTTCTCCGCTCCTCCACCTTCAGGGCAGCGCGACCCACCTCTTGCTGAGCTGAGCTCTCTGTGTCACTTATGACGGTGAAAAGGGCAGAATGTGATAAATTTAATATTTAAATCCATGATTAGTTGCTTAGTTACATATGTCATGAAGGAAAAGCAATAATACACCATGATTTATGTAACTATCTGACAGTCCAATGTTGGAGGCTTGAGTGTTGAATATTCATACCATGTTTATGCAAGCTATCATCTACAGGGGAGAAATGTCAAGAGTAAATTCAGCATCTCCCCTCGAACATTTTTTAGGCAGCTAAATGAAACTTGACAAATAAATTATTGGTTCGTCAGAATACACGGCTGAGTTTTACAATTATATCTGTTAAGTACGATTGTGCAGGGGGTGATTTTTCTTTTTATGGTAACTTTTCTCACCACGACGCTGGGCAGATTCTGCTCTCTGAACCCTGCTGTGATGAGCTGTATCTTTGAGTGAAGGTCTCTGAAGGCACAGTGCGTGCTTCAGGGAGGGAAAGAATTAACTATTGAAGCATAATGTCTTCACAGAGCAGTGAAAATGCATTTCCCCTTGTCTGCACCCTGTACAGAATATCCCTAGGACAATAGGAGAGGCTTTTTTCCAGAGGAGCATCTACTTGGGCATGTGAAAAAGAAATGTCTTCACCGTGACAAATGTACAGCAGCGTTTTAAAAGTGCCAGCGACTGAAATAAGAAGATTTGCAGAGTAAAGAATAAATGCATTTCCTCATTACCTCGGATGAAAAGGTACTAAGACTTTCATTTTCAATTGAACGTGATAGATTCCTCTTTTTCAGAGAGAAACTATAAATTGAAAAGATTTATAAATTCCTCTAAAATACAGACTTTCCCATAATACGCCCGGCTCTGTTCTGAGTAGCAATCAGATGGAGAAGGTGAGCTGCTCTTCCGTGCTCATTTTCATACCCATACGTCTGCAGCGATCCAAGAGTATGATTCAGCATCTCCTGAACTTAATAGGAACATCCCAATAGAGCCTGTATCAGGCCTTTAAATTCTAAATACAGTCTCTATAACTTTGGGCAATTGCCCGTTTCTTTTTATTAATTTTGAGCTTGTTCTGTCCTGCGTGTTAGGAAGGGAATTACGCTAATCTGACAAGTACTGAATGATCCGGGTTAAATTGCTGGCTACTGCTGTAATGTCTGGAAGGAAGACAAACCGTGTCAGCTTTGTTCGGTGATGGAATTAAAAGTCTGGAATTTAAGCAAAGTCCCAGCACTTTTGTTGCGATTCTTCCAAGCCCACGAAGAAAACTATGCCATTGTCCGTCTTCTTAGGCACAAGGAAACAGCACAAAAGCCTCTCTGAGCTGGGTTCTTGGAGAGAATTACTTTACTTAGGTTATTGCAGGATGCTGCCTTGGGTTTTTTTTGGTGTGTGAGATGGAATGGGTTGTTTACAGCCAAATTTCATTCAAACTGAGAGTCCTGCAACAAAACCCACAATGGAGATAGATGAAATGATGGTAGTTGGGGAATTGCACGTGGCCTTCAGTAAGGTAATGGATAAAAATGATGAACAGTGTCCTTCAAATTTGTTTAGCTTTTCCAGAGTGCCCACTGGAGCGGGCAAACGCAAAAGTTGAGGCCCAGCTTCCACAAAAGAAATTTGCCATCACAAGGGACCAAGAATGCTCCTTTACCCCCTGTGCTTGAGGTAATGCTCATCTCTAGCTTCTCAATGTTCAATTCTGTCTACTCAGAGCTATCTCAGGGGCACTGTAAACTTCTGGGAAAGAAATCATGCATCTGCCTGTAGAAATGATGACTTTTCACCTAGGGAAGAAGCCCAACCATCTGCCTCCCCAATATACAACAAGAAAACAGGAGACAAAACGTTTCAGTGTGTAAGGTCTGGAAGACAAATTGTCAATAGCCATTGATGCATCCAAAATGAGAGGTTCAAATGGGAGCCGGTAATGAATTTAGTATGTACTTAAAAGGTTTCATCTGTGAGCCATTGTCATTTCAGGTAAGAATTGTTCATTTAGCTATTATAGATGGCTAAAATACCTCTTGCTCCAACTTCCTATTAACTATAAACATATTCAACGTAACTAATTTCATTAGACTTTTCTCAGTAGTATCTCACCCATCACAAGAGTCTCTGTGATCATGGTAGTTAAATGTCTCACTTCAGACCGTTAATCTCAAGTCCTTTTAAGGTGACTTGGACTCTCTAATATGAGTAGAGAAAATGACTCTACTATGAGTCTCCAAAAAGTAACTATTATTTTATTTTTTTCCAATTCTATTCTTTATTTTTTTTTTTTTCACTCTGGATGGAGAAGGGCAAGGTGGAGTAAAGGACTGCACGTGAGGTTGTAATATAGAATTTTCAAGGGCAGTTTTTATGTTGTTTTTTCCTTGGCCCATATGCAGGGTTGGTACTTTTCGTGCCAGTCTCTGCCTTCTGGTTAAGAAAAAACCCCAAATTTCTTACATCTCACCGGCTATGTTTGCCATTCCTGGTGCCTTATTGCTTCATTCTCTTTGGGCCCATGATGAGTGTTTGTTCCTTCAACTCACTCTCCCCCTTTGCTGCTCTCCTTGTTCCAGTGCTTGATTACCAGGGACTAAATTTGTGAAGTATATTTAAAAGCTTAAACCTGTTTTAAGCACCTGAATGACTTTTTTTCTCCCTACTGTGATTAGGATATAGGCCTGAGTGATTAATCTGTCTTCTTGAATAATGACAAAAACGTTGCATCAGCATGAGAGGATCTAACCTTTGGAAAATTCCCCTGGGAGAATCCGTTTCTGCTGGGGACTTTGCTGCCAGTCAGAGCAGTTAATAAGAAAGGGAAAGCCAATAACACTGCCAGAAGTTTTTGCCACATAAAAGTCAGAGAATCAGTTAGAGGCTGTCAAATGTAATGTATGACATTATTAATATGAAGAATTTCAGATCAAAACGGGGTTTACTGTCCCAGCGACGGGGTCATGTGGAAGTGGCTGAGGAAATGAAGAGTCTTCAAGTGGAACATCCAGAGGAAAGCTCTTGGGCAGACTTTGCAAAGTCATTAATCTTAGCATTTCAAGAGGAGGAGAAAATGTAGGGAAGCAGAGATGCTATTCCAGCCGTACCGTTGGACACCCCTGGGGTGTGTTTCAGCCTTTGCTTTCTGAGCTCTTCAAGATGCGAGAAATCTTTCCTTCCTGATGGGCGGTGTGGACTCTGGGTTCCTGGACAATGCTGAGAAGCCCACCCAACTGCCCACCACCTCCTCTTGAGACACCAGCACGATGACAGGCAATCTTCTCAGACTTGCCCCAGTGCTTTTTCTCCTCTTTTTTAAAGGTCGCGCTCTGAAGACGTCGGTTCGAACCATGTGAGAGCTCGCAGTGCCTGGGAAGAAGTGATTATGCAGTCACCACGATTTCCTATCACTGTAGACTGTTTATTTGTTTAAATATTTGTCTCAGTTGTTTCATGCCAATGATCACGACTCTGATTATCTAAACACGGTATGGGAATTCAACTCGCACCTAGTGGGACGATGCTCTAGCACAGCTGGGTGGAAACCAAATAGCTTAGAGAAATATTCAGGAGGCATCCCGAGCCTAAAAATGGCTTGGTAACCTGTGGAAGCTTCTGTTGAGTGCACAGTTTGTTTGACAAATCCCGTCTTTTTCTTATCGTGTGTGAGTTACCCACCCAAAAAAACTTGCTGTTTTTAAGCATTAGTTAGTTTTAAATAATTCCTCAAAGCTGTGTAGGGTTTCTCATGGATGTTTCATTACAAGGTCTTTAAGTCCAGAAGGGATGTGCTGGGCTCCTGGTAAACCTCTGTTCCTTGCCTGAAAACAGCCCTTGGAAACAAGCGTATATTTGGCTTCAGAAATTTATTTGTGTCAGTGTTCAGCCTCAAATGTTGTTTCATTGAGTGTATCTGTCAATAAACAGCTTTGCTTGAAAACTGGCAGATAATAAACACCGCGAGGGTGAGGATATTGATCAGTGATCGGTGACTTGACACCAACAGACTGTCCCGAGTTTCTCAGGCAGGTCTGTGGCGATACCTGGAACCCTGGGCACACCGTGGACCTGGCACCTTCGCCCTGACCCAACTGCAGGACTGTGCCCAGGCGGGGAGTTTCTGCCTGAAGCCACGAGAGCTCGCAGGGTGTGAGGACCATGGAGGAAACGTGTAAAACTTGACCATGTTTTTGCTTATTTGAACTCAACACCAGGTTTGAGTAGGCATTTTAAAGCAAAATCGATTCTTGTCCTTCTGTGTTAGTTGTCTGGTCTGATTTTTCTTTAATTTAATTTTCTTACATCAAGGGCAGTTAAAATATTTTTTAAAAGGCTGTTTCAGGTAATGTTTGCTGCTTCATTGTGATTTTTTCAGGGCGCAGAATTGCATGAGTGCAGATGGACAGTTAAAAAATACATCAACAACATAAACCTTCATTCCTTATTACCTCTAATAGTTGCTTTTTTGGTCAGCAATACCAGTAGGTGTTGGGTTATAGTTGGCCATCAGTTCTTTTGACAGACTAGATTTTATTTCTGTAATTGTCTCGCTGGCCCTGTAGCATTAACTGGTGAACGTCAATTTTATTCTCTCTCATTACAAGTAGGCAGGCAGATCGGGGACAAAATACCCCGCCTGGAAAAACTCTTTAGTACTAGGACATGGATTCATCCCACAGACACTGCGCTGCTCTCTCTTCTCTTCTCCTTGTTTGTGCAGAACTCCTCTTCCGCAGCAGATCTGCCGGTCTCCTTCTCACCTGAGTGTCTCTTACCACTTGCTATGTGGAGCTATAAAAGAAGGGAAGATTTCTCTTTCCGAACAAACTGGGATGGCATCAGCGTCTCTAGAGCCCAGAAAACAGAATCATTTAGATTGGAAGAGAATTTTAGGATCATGGAATCCCAGCGTTGCCCCATCCCTTCCAGGACACCACTAGCCCCTGGCCCCCAGCACCACAGCTCTGCAGCTTTGAAATCCCTCCAGGGAGGGGGAATTTTTTAATATTCAACATTTCCTATAGATAATCTGTCAGCAACAGAAGGTACTGCTACGAGCTGCACGTGTGTCTCCGGCCCTCTTCCTTAACCCTTTCACTGCAAGGCATCTTTTGTAAGATAAACAGGAAAGCTCCCTTCTCCCAGCTCTCCGACTGATGAGGTTTTTTTCCTCATTATCCATCATGAGCTGTTGATCAGTTCCTGCCTGAACTGCGGGGTGATTTAGAAATGTCTCAGCAATTCACAGGCAGCGTGTCCTTCTATCAGGGGAAATCAGGGAGTATTTACTCGCTCAGATATTTCCCCTCATCATGTGATTGTGGAGCTTTTTCAACGAGGATTTAAAATACTTGTTGGCGTGACAGGGAAGGCTGACTGCTCCTCAGCCTGGTGGCGCTTGGTGTTTTTAGGGACTGCTGCTAACTCAAGAGTCCACACTATCAAGTAGTGTGTGATTTTTAAAGCTCTTTGCACTAATAATATTTGTCCTAAAATGCTGTATAAAAAAAAGGTAAAGGTGAAACGTCGTGAGGCTGGGAAAGGCTGTACCTAGAAGATTGGTTCTGCTACACAGCCAAAATACTTACTGTTCTTTGCGGTGTAAGGACTTATAACTAAAATTTGAAGTGGCAGATTGCATTAGATTTCCTCGAGATAAAAATCGTACTGTGCACTTTTTGTGATGTCTTTATTTCCGCAGCATTAGAGCATCAAAATATTACCTCCTGCTGATAATCTGATAGAAAATATCCAGCTTGCCTTGAGTGAGGAAATATTGAGTGCATAAAAATGTTCCTCTTTTCCATAAACCCTGCCAGTGATGGTTACTTTAGGCTTGCCTTGCACATTGGATTATAGAAAGGCTTTCACTGAAGACCTGCGAGGACTAAGGCAAGATGCTTCAAAGGACCTGCTCACTGTATTTTCTATTAAAACCAGATGAGATCAAGACATTATACTTCAAAGTGTGCTGCACCATATAATACCTGTATTATCTTCTCCAATGAAAGCAGATGATGAGTATCATCTGTATTTCAGACATCCTCATTCTGGGAAAATTACTGATAGTGTTTAAAAAAAAAAAAGAATAAGAGTTTAATTTTTTTTCACCTTGCCTCGTTTAAAAGTGAACTTTTTTTTTGCTTCAGTTTCTTCTGTATTGCGTTGTGCTTTGCACGTCACCTGTTGGTCTTGGCTCCATCCAAAAGGTGATCGCTCTCCACGTGAGGTGATTCTTGTGGCGTGAGTCCGGGCTTTCTGAGATTTCCATCTCGGCCTCCAGCTCTGGCAGTGGCTCTGGTAAGGGACTGAGCTCACCTGTCTGGTTTGGCATTAAAATTATCTGGATGATGTCAGAACACATTGGGTCAGCTCAGAGCTACGTATCAGCCCTGGCAGGGCTGACAAGAGACCACACCGGGATCTCAATGCCACTTGAACCAAAACTACATATTTCCTGGGAAAAAGAGGTAATCTGGAGCTCCTGGACTGGGATCAGGTTAAAATAAGTGTTTTTCCTCAGCTCGTAGGCTTCCAGGTGTGGTTAAAGAGCTGTGAAAATCCCTGCCTGAAGACTGTGCCCCTCCTTGCTGCTCTATAATGAAGCTTTTGCCCTGTAACTCCTGGGCAGCAACGGTACATCCAGCCACCATGTGAATCCCAAGCGGAGAGCGCTACCTTGTCCCATCACATCTTCCTACAGTGATGCACAATGTGAGATGTCAGACTGTACATTCACCCCAGGACTGGGAAGAACTGTGTTTACCACCGGGAGGTGGGTTGAAACAGGGATTGCTTGAACGTTAAGAAAATATTGGAGACATGGCTGGAGCTATGTCTGAAAATATCTCTGGAATATCTTTACACTTATAGATAATAATGCTCAAAAAGAACAGCGATGTCTCTTTCTTTTTTTTTTTTTATTTTAATTGCTGGTCTTCCAGGTATTGTGGAAAATCAGGACCAAGAAGTCCAGCGTGGAACAATTAAGGCTTTTGCAGCAGCTGATTGTGCTCTACAACAATCAATTGAAAAAAGGTGTTTTCACTCCGAAAGGTAAAATACCCCCCTCCCGAGGGAAACTTGCCCTCTGAGCACAGTGCTGTGGTCTGGATCCGTCCTGATATAGTCATGACACTACTCATGACTGCAACAGGTCATCAGCATCCTCTGTTTGTCAGAAGAAGAGACAAATTGCAGGATTTTTTCAAAATCCTTCCAATATATCTGTGAGCGTGAATGGCACTGCCTTTATCTCACCGGGTGTTAAAAGCTCTACCTTTTTTTTGTATCTTTTGGTTTTCAGCTGTAGCTCTTCATCTGAGCCAAGAAATATCCCCAGGACGCAGCTATGCAGAGATAAACCCTCTATTTCTCAGGTATGTGTGGGACTGGGAGGTGCTGGTGTTGCTGGGAATCTTCTCTTCCCTTGTCAGGTGCAATCTTTATTTCCCTCTGAAAAGGTGCCTATATAAAAATCGGAATTAATGTACCCTGTGCAGGCTGTGAGCAGAGCACAGACTGGAAGCTCCTGCTCGGGAAAAATGCTCCAAATTTTGGGAAAGGAGAAGAAATGGCACCTGTACCAGTGGGAGCCAGCGTGGTTCGGGGAAGGAGAGCGATGCCGGGGCTGACAGGAGAGGGCAGGAGACAGGAGTGGGCAGCTCCAAGGCACAGGTTTGGTTATAAGCTGCCTCCCATGGTCACCCCCCCTGACAAAAAATGGCAGGATTAAAAGAGGGAGCGGATTTAGCACCGGATCAAAGTATCAGGCTGAGAATTAACCAAGGAAGGAAACTATCTGGATTGATAGTTGAGCATAAATTGAGCATGAATTCCAGCTAGCTGGCATTGCTGAACCCAGGTGAGGAGATGGGTGTGACTGGAATGTTAAAGTCAGTTTTTAATGATTTATTTAGCAAGTTCTGAACGGGCCGTAGTGCAGGGGGAGCGACACGGTCAAAGATGTCGTTCCATGTAGGAGCTGGTGACAGCTGGGAAGCAAGGGACCTTCTGTGACTAGAGGTTAAGATACGAGCAGAGGAAGGCCTGGTTAGAGCTTCTACTGACCCCAAATTGTACCCTCAGATCAAGCAGAAGGATCCAGCTTCCCAGCCTCCTATAGCACAACCTCACCCCAGGCTGACCATCACCCACGGGCCTGCAAAAATCAGAGGAGAGTCTCCTAGTTCCGCAAGGGTTGAATCCCAAGAAAATTACCTATTTAGGTGTCTTTTTAACAGATGTGGTAGAATTTGAGCACCAAATTGAAATATAGCACTGGCTGAATGGACATTATCGATGATCTGAGGGCTGGAGCACCTCTGCTATGGAGACAGGCTGAGAGAGTTGAGGTTGTTCAGTCTGGAGAAGAGAAGGCTGCCAGGAGACCTTCTTGGGGCCTTCCAGGATCTGAAGGGGGCTGACAAGAAAGCTAGGGAGGGACTTTTGAGGATGGTGGGTAGGGATAGGACAAGGGGGAATGGATCCAAACTAGAGGAGGGGAGATTTAGATTGGATGTCAGGAAGAAGTTCTTCCCCATGAGGGTGGGGAGACCCTGGAACAGGTTGCCCCGAGAGGTGGTGAAAGCCCCATCCCTGGAAATTTTTAAGGCCAGGCTGGATGGGGCTCTGAGCAACCTGCTCTAGTGGGAGGTGTCCCTGCCCATGGCAGGGGGGTTGGAACTGAATGATCTTCAAGGCCCCTTCCAACCCTGACAATTCTATGATTCTATGATTGTGGTTTTACTATTTCACAGCTGGATTTTAGGTGTTGCGTGAGGACAAAACCAGCAGCATCCGCGTGCGTGGTAGAGCCAGACTCAAGAACCTGAGAATTACTAAACCACATCGATGGGAAGGAATTTAAACAGTTGCAATTATCATTCCCATTCCTCTGATTTAAAACCCATTAGTGGACACCAGGCGAGTAACAATTAGGAGTTAAGAGACTGAAGGCTGGGTTAATTTAAGCCGAAACCGGTTGATTTTCCAGTAAAAGTTATCAACAGAATTTCATTTAATTCAATCCAGACATTTCATTTTATTAGAGGTATATTTGCTATGGTACATATCTTCGATTATCCCTATAAAAGCGACATTTTGCTGTTAACTCTGTAAGGGAGGATGAAATTGAAGCTAAAACCCAGGAATATCCTCTTGGATTTTTTTTTTTTATAAATCCAAAATGTTAGATTTACAGGTTCTAGGACAATTAGCTACTCACGTGGTGATCAGGGATGCCCACAATTAACATTTTGGAAAGGTTTCAAGCCCTGTGCCTTATTTGTAAGCTAAATATCAGGAGATTGAGTGATGGGAATGCAGGTTGACACCTGGGTCTGTGTGTCCTCCTGTGAGATCCCTCACCCTGGACACTCTCAGATACTTTATAAAGAAGAGAAATCTTGGATCTAATCTGAACACTTCTCTGTGCTATGACCACGGTAACTGATGTGTAAGTCCTGCTGGAAGCCTTAGCCAAACAGTTGTTGAAGTTGCTCCACAGGGTAGAGAAACACTCAGCAAAGGACATAAAATCCTGTTTTCCTTGATGCTGGAGGATATCCCTGGTCTCAACGCACGTTGCCCGCACCCAGGACAGAGCAAACCGGTCTGCTGTGGTGCTGGGGCAGGGTCTGGGCTTTGGGGAGGGCTGCTAGAAAATGCTGCAGGTCCTGGTGGTACCACCTCAAGTGGAGGCACCATGAAAGAAAATAAGGAAGGGAAAGAGGCTGCTTCTCTTGTCTGCAGCGAGTTATTTCTCCACAGGCAGAACCAGATCCGGAGGGGAAAAGACCTTGCAGGGGCAATGGCAAAGGACGGTGCTGAGCTTCATAGTTTCCTACAGGTTTTAGAGAGGTTTTTTTGCTTTCCAATAACAATACCTTCATCTCCTGAAGCCTGTTTCTGTTTCAGTGACTGCAGCGAGCAGCGTGTTGCTGCAGCCACTGTGCCGGCAACGTTCCCCTCGGGTTATTGTTTCAGCCTGAACGGGTTTGTGTCTGCTCTGCTCGCCCGGCCCGACGGCTTGATTAAATTTCTCATCGTGTCTCTATCTGCTGCCAATGCCTGGCCCGAGATCTCTTGTTCCTCAAAGTGGGATGTTGTGTGGGAAAAACGAAACAAAATGCAGCAGCTGCAGCCTGAGGAAGGGTGGAAAAGGAAGAGGATGAAGGTGAGGACAAATCCACGAGAGTCTTCTGATGAAATGAGCCTGGTAATATCAGTTTGCTGGCAACGAGTCTGTCAAAGTAATGTGGTTGGAGCTGGTGAGGAGCAAGGTTCCCATCTCCTTTTTGCCAAGAAAGATCAGACCAGATGATCCTTGAGGTCCTTCTAGGACTCTGTGATCTGCTTTGGCCCTTCACCTAAGGGTAAGATTGTGGTTTCTCACCATCTTTGCAGATTCTGGCAGCCCTTGTGTCCAAGAAAAGTGTCCTGAGAGCCATCCATCCTTCCCACTGCTGGAAGGTGGTGTCTTCTTTACTAAAGATTTCCAGCAGACAGATCCCTCTGCACGACCCTGCAGCTTTCTGAGGGGTGAGCAGGAGGTGCAGGATCAGACCTTGGCCCAGTCAGACAGTGCAAGGGCTTGAAACTGGCTCCTCCCTGTCCAGTGGAAAGGCTGATGGTAGCAGTTATTTCAAGGGGAGTTTCATGCCAGAAGGAAATCAAAGAGCTGACAAATCAGAATGAAACCATAGTTGATGAGTTCTTTGGTGCAATATATATGTATATCTCTAAAGTCATCTAGATGACCTTCATATATAAAAAGCATATATATATAAAAGGTGTATATATGTATAAAAAGTGTGTGTGTGTGTATATATACACACAAAGTACATAGATATCTCTCTAAAGTCTGCACATGGGCACAAAAATACATAAATATAAGGTTTGGGGGTTGTGTTACTGCCGTGATTTCCCGGCCAATCCCACTCCCCCAGGTCCCACTGGTCCCTGGGCAAGCTGGGGATGGGGGGGGTTGTGCGCCCACAGCCCTCACATTCAGCTCAGCCTTTCTTGCCACTTGCAGCCCCCCCGGGGATCAGCAACGGGAAATGCTCTCATTTACTAAAAATGACATTTTCATGTGACATTTATTTCAGTCGTTTGCTGTTGTTGTCCTGATTTTCACTAATGAGGATCCAGATACAGGCCCCTGTGCAGTTACGTACCGCGCTGAACCAAACGTGAAATAATAACTCGGCAAGAGAAAAGGCTTCCTAAGGCTTTCTCAGTTTCTCCAGCTAGCTCTGCCTGTTTCTAGCTTAAGTTTTAAATATTTGCATTAAGATCCAGATTGCAAGGAACTGGTCTCAGAATAGCATACGAAAAAAAAAAAGGAATTTTTTTAAAATGGAAATGTGGAACGGAAAAAGTGGCCTTCTGGAGCCAGGCTTATCTGAGCGCGCAGCGAAGCTGCAGCAGTTTGCTAAAGCAGCTCCTACTACTCAAAAGGACATTCAGCAGGGCAAACTGGGGGCTTTTTTTTTTTTTTTTGCCTGACTTGAAAAATGCAGGCTGCCTTCCTGCCATCTTCCTTTCATAATGCATTTGAATCAAAGCACAGGCCGGAGAATTTGCAGTCAATCCAAGGCAGGAATCTCTAATCTCATCCAGAATTGCTTTATAAATAGAAACAGTTTAATACTTTTGTACAAATTTACGTCCACTCTGTGGTTTGGCTTTAATAGGAAATGTGTTTTCCCTGCACCTGGATGGAAAGTGCGTCAATCAAAGCCGCGGGAATGAGTCCATTTGTATTTTCCTGGGTTAGTCCCATTGATTGCCGTTCGTAGGCAAGCCGGCTAACGAAGCGCTTTCCCTCACGTTCTCCGGAGCAAAATCACATGAGTTAAACCAGCTCGCACATGAGCGGTGCTGTATCACACATAATGAGGAAATAATTAAAGAACCGGCCATTCTGATCGAAAGAGGAGCCCAGGCTGTAGAGGTCTCTGCTGGGGGTGTGCAGGGAGCGGGGAGCATTGGTGCTCCCGGCCCCCAAACTCAGGTAGGCTGGGGTTAAAGGTGTGACATCTGGTAACCGTGAAGCGCTGACCCCCTCTCAGAGCACAGGTGAGGTGGGAACTGCAGCCCAGTGAGTTTTCTAAACTCATCAAAATGGCAATGGAGAGACATGGATTTGCTCGCTGCAGATGTTGCTGGACGTGTCCGTTTGTCCAGGAGCCCCTTACACCGACTGAGAGAGGATGCTCCAAGGGACAGGACCGGCCTGAGCCACTGACCTCCTTGGCTCGCCTTTGCCATCGTAAAGCTTTTGTGTGACACGCATGTTTATGAGCCGAGCTGCGAAGTTCTGCGCGCGTCCGTATTTCCTGGGGGCATTTTCCCGCAGGCCTGCCAAGGATGATCAGGTGCTCCCAGATATCAGCACTTCTGATGGATGCTGACATGTAAAAAAAAACAGACTTGACATAAAGCACTTCTGCCCAGGAGCTGGGAAGCGAGAGCAGCGGTAGCTGCTGTCACACAGCGCCTTCCACCGAAGCCTCTCGGAGTAATAGGAATTTATGAGAGCCGTGCAAAGCATAAAACGTATCCGATGAGTTAAAGGTCAAAATTAGGGCTGGGGATAAAGGAAAGAAAACTCACAGTAAATAAAAGAACTGCTGACAGGGAAATGAATAATTTCATACAGCAGCTCTTGCTTAAAGCTCTTGCAAAGGACTCGGGGAATTACTCACTTCATGCTAATTCAAAGTTACCCTCCCAAGCCCTGGCAACTGCTGATAAGAGTAAGATTAGCGCTACTCGCTTCTACGCAGATGCGTTCAAAAGAGACGCCGAATCTCAAAGAGACGTAGGACAGTGGCTGGGGCGACTGTCGTCCTCCCCTCGATGGCAGCAGGGTGCTGGGGGGGCGGGGGTCAGCTCTTTGGTTTTATAACAGGATCTCTCGGGTAGTTATTCCACAGGTTAAGTCAGCTGATTAGGAGTTGTGCTGGTTTTGGTGGTGTCGTTCTCCGGAGGGAAATAACCAACGTGTCATTGCAACCAGCTCTGTGTGATCACAGATTGTAATAGGTCGAGGGTGTATTTAACTGATTTGCTTATTAGAATGTTTTGGGAAGTTTTCTGCTAAAAAGGTCGTGGTTAGCATACGCTGGTCTTTATAGGCAGGTAAGTAAACTGGTCATATATCATGTATGTTTACACAGACATATATAACAGTTATTTTGAAGGTAGCACATAGTATATGCTTCTTTCTATTATGCCTTTTTTCAGCCACACAACTCAGATTACCACGTATGATCTTGTTGCAGATGTCCCTGCTCACTGCAGGGGAGTTGGACTAGATGACCTTTAAAGGTCTTTTCCAACCCAAAACATTCTGTGATTCAGGGTCTTCATTCTTCACTCCAGTTCACACTAAATCAGGTATTTTGTTTCCAAAGGCAGAAGCTGTCAGCCTATTTTCAAGCTAAACAAAGAGGAAGCCCGATGTAAAGGAAGAAGGACTTGGGGATGTCGGTCAATGAAAAACTGAATGTGAGCCGGCAGCATTCACTTGCAGCCCAGAAGGCCAACTGCATCCTGGGCTGCACCAAAAAAAATGTGACAGGTAGGTCAAGGGAGATGATTCTCCCCCTCTATTCTGCTCTCATGAGATCCCACCTGGGTACCTATCCTTGTAGGGGGATTGGAACCAGATGATCTTGAAGGCCCCTGTCAGCCTTAACCATTCCATGAATCTATGAATCTAGGGGCAGGAATGGGCTCAGAGCTGCTCTTTCCCTTTCTTTTTCTGAATACCTACATATTTGTATAATATGATTAAAGAAAAATACGATAGTACACAGGCAGAGCTGGATTTTCTTTTAAAGCAAATATGGTAAGAAAAGAGCTATATCCAGACTAGAAGGAAACTGAGAAGGAACATTTATTTTCATCTGAAATACTATAGAAACCTGAGGGAATTTTTTTTGTGGTTATGTCATTCTCTGCACATTTAATCAAGGATTCATGAAGTGGAGCAGGATTGGGAGCAGAGCTTTTGTTTCATGTTGTCTTCTTGACTCTTCACCCCAGGTCATGCTTCAGCAACCTATTTTTTGTTTCGTTTTTCCCAGAGTGATCAAAGACAAAACGTGGATTAGAGCCCTGAGAGCAACTTCAAATGCAGCTGAAAGCTGCTCTTGGGTAACTGCACTGAGAGTAGAAGTGTCCTCATGGAGGAGATTACTTGGAGCTTAAGCAGGCATCTGTGAAGAATATACTTCTAGAGATGATCAATCAATATTACCTCTTCTGGCTATTTTTAATTTAGGTTGTTGGCCTTTAAAGAGGATGTCGCTACCTCAAGATGGAAGTTAGAAGGTTATGCTCGACTGCGGAGGTGTGATTTTGAATGGGATTTTACCTCACGTCAGTTATTATGCAGAAAAGTTTTAAAAGCATATCTACGGTGCACTGATTTCTCCTCTTCTAACCAAATATCTGTATTCATGGCTAGACCCTCTTGTTACTGGACTGATCTGCATTTACCGCTGTTTGCCATGACCTTGTTAAGGGTTCTGCGATGAGAGTCATTGGATCATTTCGGTTGGAAAAGACCTTTGAGATTGAGTCCGACCACTAACCCAGCACTGCCAGGGCACCACTAACCCGTGTTTTAAAACCCCTCCAGGGATCATGGGGACTCC
>VWZK01020839.1:431948-459837 GCA_013396935.1 Baryphthengus martii | reverse complement strand
CAAACCATGGTCAAAGAACCCAAAGTTCTATTTCTTCGGTTTAATTTCATGTGACCTGAACTTCGCTTATATCCAAAAAGCCATTCTTGTAAGTAAAATGGATCTCAGATGTTGATGAGACTTTGTAGTGATAGTTTGAGCTAATGCTAAAAATAATGAGCTGACCTGGTGTTAACAGAGAGAACTGGGGAGTGTGGTGTTTAGAAACTGCACAAGGTATAAGAACCATGCGTATCAACCGCACTTCACCTGTGTAAATGAGACCTTAGTTTACGTGCGGGGTGGGAACTCGGCCGTTCAGGAGCCATGGATGTTACACATGATTCTGGTTTTGGTTCCTGCTTTTGTTATGGGGCAAAAGGGTTCACGGCAGCATATGATTTAATGCTAAAGTGACCATTGTAGAAAACTTTGAAGCTTTGAAAGAGGGAAGTAACCGCCAAACCAGGAAAATATATAGCCTTTAAATCTCAGAAGGGTTTTTTAAAATGCCTTTACCCAAAAGGGAAAGGAGTTGCATCACTGTAACATGTTTGTAGTATGAATTCTTCAGAAGTCTTGAAACTAGTCAATGAAGTGTATAAATTCCCAATGATGTGAAATAGCAGATTTGATAACTCTTCAAAGACTAAAACAATTGATTTGGTCTTTTTTTAGACTCAGAATGTAGAGAACTTGGTCCCAGAGGTTTATTTGTGTGTCTAACATATGGCCGTAGCTATGCTTCTGCTAGCTCAGATTTAATTCTCACTGTGCAGCTTTCTCAGTAACACTTCTTAATCATATAAACACTGAAATGGTTGTACTTTTATCTTCAGAGCACTTTATATGCTAAGTGTTGCATATAAAACATTTTGAGGCCTCTGGAAAACACGAGGTCAGTTAATGTTTATTTGTATTATTGCAACTTTGTAATCCCTCAATCATCTTTTTATCAGTGTATTTCAAGGCCCTACCTTCAAAACAAAAAAAAGTTCAGTCTTTTAAGTAGGTCTTTTATTTTTTCTTTAGAATAAACGATAAATATTTGCTGTTAACAATTTGAAAAGTTTGAAAATAACCCATGAATTGGAAGGTTGGAAAAAAAAAAATCACTTGGTGGAAAATGAGTTATGAGTTTTGAAAACGCTGTTTTTATAAGTTGTCAGGTACAGGCAGTTGGGCATCGGCTATTGCACAGAAGCTTGCCAACTTTTCAGAAACAAATGTGGTTTTCACCTTCCTTTGTAGTATTGGAAGAAGGTTCTGTAAATAAGTGTCAAACTGAGCGTTGCTTATTCATGAGATGGAAACGTAGAGTTAGAAGTGGCTGATTTGGCGACAGGTTGGGGATGAAAGTGACGCTTTTCATGTGCTACCTTCAAAGCCTTCCTTTGGAGGAACTGGCAGGAGGATGTCCTTACTTTGTGTCGATAAGTCAAGCTTCCAGTTTCTAAAAGTAATTTGTGTTAGATACTGCTGAAAGTAGTAGCTCCATGCAGTTGCTCATTTTTCAGGATTTTAAGAAGAAATAATTAAAAAAAGACTTTTGAGACCAAGTTTGTAGTTTGCTTGGCTGCTTCTGCAGACCAGAATAATTTATTTATTTTTTTTTTCACATACTGCTGTAACACTTTTATGAGGAGAGGAGGAAGTTTAATGAGGGAGTAAAACTCTAACTGCTGAACTGGATTACACCTATTACAGTATTCAGCTGCTTAGAGCAGAGCACTGCACTAGAGGAGAACTCCTTAACACCAACACCATCATGATCCATAGGGGCTTCTTAATTCTTTAATTAATTGATGGCTTTGAGACTTTGATGTGGACTCTCCGCTCAGTCTAAAAATGAAATATTTTTCAAAGGGAGGAGGAGGCCTTCATGTGAGGTGCCGCGTGCGTACTGTTACATGGCAACAAAACCCCTCACTGCCATTTCTGGAATCAGTTTTCACTTGGACATCATGTTACTGAAAACTAAACTGCTTCTCCATTATCTCCGTGGATGCACTGCACAGACTCGCCTGCCCCGGCATGCGCGCTGCCTGGGTGTCTCTCGGCCGGAGGTGAGCCCGGCTGACAGCAGCGTGAATATCGGATGTGAGCGCTGCGCTACAGAGTCTCGGCTCCTGAAAACACACCCACCCCTTCTGAAGGTTACAAAGCTCCCGTTCGCGCTGACGCCGGTGCCAGGATGGAAAATTAGCTTTTATTGGCTTGTTCAGGATTCTAGTCTGTGGAGTTAACACCTTCATCTGCGATGTTCTTCCACTTGGGTTTTGGTGGATGGATTTGTGGTTACCCCTTTGAAGTTTCTTAACCAAGAGCCCTCTGGTATATTTGTCATGCAGATTACTTCTGTTCCAAAGCTGTACGTCCCAGTATTCCAAACAATCTGCTCTGGTATTGGGGCTGTTTGTTACAGCTGACAGCTGCTGGGAAGCATCAAACTTCTTGGGAAAAACTCTCTGTAAGGTGGTAACAATAGTGAAAGAGATTTCCAGTTCCTACCAGCTTCGTTGGTGACTTCTGCTGGAGTCAGAGCGCGATGGCTCTGTGTGCGTGTGGTGTGTAAATACTGATCAGCCCTGGATCAAAAATACACTCTACCTTTCAAAGAGGCTTGTTGGTGAGACTTTCTCCTCTTACTGCTCCAAACTCTGTGCAGATAGCTCTGAAAAGCCTTAAGGCATTGAGCTGGTGTATGACATGAAATTCTTCAGGCATGCTCGACAAGGTGGCAATGTTAGATTTTCAGCAGGTACTACAAGGATCCTTGTTTTACCTGTAAAACTCAATGTATGCACACATATTTGTTGGTTTGTATTCTACCAGAGAGGGAATGCTAGAGGAGGTGGATCTCTGTATGGCCGCCCTTACCTAATGTTCGTAAGGGAGTTTTTCAGTGCATTGTATTGTTAATACTGACTGCGTGTCATTGTGTTATAAAATAATAAAGAATAAAAAAATTTTAAAAAAAGAATTGCTAATTTTACCTGTAAGCAAGAGCACTAACTGTGTTTTTTTTCTCTCTTGTTCTCTTGGTTTAGAGATCACAAAGGACATCTCCATGAAGAACTTGAACACGAAGACTGTGTTTGTTTGTGTTATACCCACCACAGCTGAATGTTGAGAATTCCATTTTTTTATGGAAAAAGACCATGTAGACCCCCCCACCCACCCAGAAAAAGAAGTCAAATTAAATTAGTATGCTTTTAGATGAACATCCAAGTTGTGTATGGTACTTTTAACATCTCTGATTGCACACAGGATGTTTTCTACAGTGCATGTCTATTATGCTGCTCTTTGGTTTCAAATACAATGTATTTTCCTTATGTTATCTTCTGACACTGTAAAAGTTGTTCAGAAAAATATCAGAACTCCTTAACCTTAGATATCTATGCAGTGATTTGCCTGAAAGAAATGGGACTCGTACCTCAGCGATGCTGTTCTCTGCCTCTCCTTTGTGCAGGGGGCATCTTTGATTTTTTTGAAACCATGGGTTACCTACCAGGCTCTGTGATATATCCACCACGTTACAATAGCTTCTCAAACTTATTTAAGAGTTGCCCGGATTTGTTCATTTGCGCTAGCTGGATTTTCATGAAGTGTGTGGCTGTTGATTTGAAATACTCCCTAATTTCAACACTTGGAACAATAAATTTGCTTCATCTCCAAGCTCTTTGTTTCCCTGAGTTCAGAGTGCTTTGCTCCCTTAGGTTTTCTAAAGAAGGTAACACTTAGCACACCGCAGAGATCAGGAAAACATGGAGGAGCTTGAGTTCTGAAAACGTCCATCCTGAATGCCAGTAGCTGTTTGGATTGTGATACCGACAGGTTGGGGGGTTTTGTTTGGTCAGGGTGTTTGGGGAGGGTTTTTCACTTGGGTTTCAGATTTAGAAGGAGTTTTAGATTGAAGTGAACATTGGCTTTTTAGTTTTTGTAGCAGTCAATATAACTTGCAAACAGTTTTAGTGTTAACTGTGTGTCTGTAAGTGAGTGGACATAACAGGCAACTTTTTTTTCAATTTGAGGATGTTTTTTGACTAGTTAACTTAAACTAGAAACTTAAGCACGCTAAAGTTTCATGACATTTGAACAGTGCTGTCAGTCAGGGTTGAAACTCGCTGCTGTACAGCTTCCTGAGCTTGAGAAGGTGAGGTGTGTGCAGCTGCCCGCGCTGCTCTGCCTGCAGCGGTGTCCTGAGCGCGGGCTGCAGACGAGCATTAACGAAGAGCAACGCTTTGCACAACTAACAAAGTCTTGCTTAGCTTGTTTGTCCATTACTCGGTGTTTTTCATCTTTACACTAGGGATATAAACCAGAGCTGCTTTTGTGCTAACACTATATTAGTGAGAATAACTATAAATAAATGTTCTGTGTAACTACTGTGCTCTGGTGGACTGTACCAAACTTGTAAGTACTGGTTTAAAGTAAATCAAGTCTCTGGCTTTCAGCTTACATAAAATTATTTTTATCAGTATTAAAAATGTCAGTGCCTGAACCTACTGAATCCCTGGCCTGTGCAGTTTAATGAATATTGGACATGACCCTCTACTTTCCCTGTAAGCCAGCTCACTTACCTTTGCATTGACGTAGTGACATGGAAATCAAATTTGTATTGGTTTTTTTGTCACATTAAAAATGTCCCAGTTGTGTCTTCTGCCACAGTAAGATTGACGTTCCTAAACCGAATACTTTTGCATTATTATTTCTGGAGAATAAATGAAGGTGGCAAATGATTGCAATCTAACCTCATTCTTAACGAGACAATCTAAGGGAACAACATTATTTGTGTTTTTCAAGAGTTATTTGGTACATAGTATTTGGTGTATGTTGATTTGTAAGGATGTTGGCTGGCCCAGCTCCATGTAAAGACTGGATGAGATATATTTTGTGTGTATCTATATATAGACACACATATATCCACGTGCTTTCCAGTGAACTAAAGCCCAGCCAAGATTTATGAATTCACTCTAAGCTACAAACAGAAGATGATAATCTTCAACAGAACCTTTTTACTTTCTCAGATGTACTTATAGCTGCTTAATGTAAAAAATAATCTGCCCTTAAGTAATGCTTTTTTTGACCTTGTCCAAAAAATCTCATACTTCAGACAAGATATAGTTGAATTGGATTTTCTAGGTTGTCTTTAAATTAATGTCTGGTTTATACTGAAAATCAAAGCTGGCCTTTCTATGTGAGCTTTCTCCATGAAGATATTGTGCAGGATGCCCTCTTAAAATAGACTGATAAAACTACAGCCAGAGGTAAAGGATTTCAATTATTTATTCCCAGGAAAGGGGTGAAGGAAAAATATTACTGAGAATTCTGTATGTGTCCCTTAGTTCTTCCAGACCTACACAAAGGCACTAGGCTTTAAAACAAAGTTCGCAAAGACAGCACTTGATTTTTGTACAAAAATCAATCTAGTAGGAGTTTCTGGGTTGTTTTTTTAATCCCATTTCACCACAACTTCACGCGCAAACAGGAGGCTGGCAGGAGGCTTTCCTACGGCTTTCTAGTCTTACCAGAAAAAAAAAAAGAGACCAAATACGGCCCAAGAGATAGCAGAAGGGTGAACTTGCTTCTGGAGATGGTTTAGAGGCTGCGGTAGTGTAGGGCTATCAGTTGGACTTGATCTTTAAGGTCTTTTCCAGCTGTGTTAATTCTATGATTCCAGAGTCTCCACAGTGCAGGTGCAGAGCACATCTGGAAAGAAACGCTGGTTTTCAGGTACCACCCTAGTGGAGGGGTGCTGCCTACCTGGTGCTTCCTATTTTAATAGATAGGGATATTTCCTAGATTTGTCTTAATGTTTCTAGCTGCATTTCTTTCATTTTAGTAAAGTGCAGATATATCTTCATACTGCTTGAGCTGGAGGTAAATGGTACCGCACTTGGAACGGTGTAAGAAAGTACTTCCCCTTGCTCTCTGCGTGGGAGCCGGGAACGGTGAGAGTCTCGCTCTGAGTGACAGGGTGGCCCAAAGGGCATCTGTCCAAGAAACGCAAACCTCTTTGCCTCATCAGGGAGGATGTTCAGCTAGCCCTAAGTCTGTCTTCAGAGAAGGTGACCCAAGAAATCCTTCAGTAAGATTTGTTTTTCTTTTCCAAATGAAAAGAATTAGAGGAACTTTTCAAGTGGACGTCTCTTCATGTAGCTTGACTCTGCTTTTTGTTTTTTCCTAAGGTATTGATTTGTTACAGCGACGTGGATGTTGTATGGGCACAAAGTTATGCTACTTGTTTCTTTCTAGGGTTATGGACTTCATTTCCAGGGTCAATAGTACTGTGTGGTGCTCCTTGGTGCCTCCCTTGCCCTGCTTCACCCCAGTCTCCTTTCTTTACTGCACATCCTTCTTATTCTTTTTCCTTCTTCCTTTTCCTTTCTCTTTTAGTTTTTGTTGGTTCAGTTTGGTTTTTTTAACCTTGTTGCTTTTAGCTTCTTAGCTGTGGCGCTCTGTCCACATCCACACTCTCCTCGTGGGCTGTGATGACTGGAACAGGAACAAAGTGTGCCCTTGCCTTCTTCAGTCTGATCGTATCACAAGGATGGAAATGCCTGTAAATGACATTTCTGTCTTTGGCAGGATTGGTAAAAGCTGGCAGAGGGGAAAAGTCAATATGCTTAGGACAGGTAATAGAAGAATGAGACCAGAGTTTATCAGAGGACACTGTTGAAAATGCTTCTGGGTCAGTTAACTTTACATCAGCCTTTTACATAAGTAGCATGTCATTTAAAAAATATTTTTGTTGCAGAGTTACAGTTTAATTTTACTTCTAGCTGCTGCTCTGTTAGTTGGATCTGATCTCTCTAAAACATACCGACAGTGAACACTAGGAACAAGTTGTTACCCATTTGGGTGAACTTGTGCGTTTTCTACCTTCCTTTTCTACATCCATTTTTGGTATTCTTTTTTTATTATTCTGGGTAATATCTAATCATTGCTTGAGAGAATTTGTCTCGTGGGATCTTGGAGCCGGGACTGTTTCCTACTATTTTTTTTTATTGAGGTTTTGTAATTCACTTCTGTAACCTCATCTAGGTTGGGCTAATAATAGTATCTTGGCTTGATGTGATACTCTTCAGGATTTATACAATTAGCTTCCCTCTTAAATAGCCTGTTATACAAATTAGGTCCCGGACCAGTATTGCCTCTCTCTCTGCAGAGAGAGACAGACATTCAGACACTGGAATAGGCTGCCCAGGGAGGTGGTTGAGTCACCATCCCTGGATGTGTTTAAGGGTCATTTGGATGAGGTGTTGGCGGATATGGTGTAGGGGAGAACTTTGCAGAGTAGGGCTGGTGGTTGGACTCGATGATCCCAAGAGTCTTTTCCACCCTGAATGAATGATTCTATGATTCTATGGGAGAAGCACTCCTCAGGCACTCTCAGAACTGTGTAGTGCCACTTATTGTGCTCTGTAGGAGTTTGCATCCCTGAATTCTGAGGCAGGCTGCTGACCTTCCGCTGCTGCCTTTCACCTGATGGCAAGACGGCGCACTCAAACTCCTTGACACGTGGGCAGCATCCAGCCATCTGCAAGAGCTGGGCTCTGCTGATCCAGCTTTTTGCTGCCGGGGAGCTGTAGGCGCTAGTACAAAATAGATCTGTCAGGGCTGCCTCCAGAAATTACGGCGCTGTGGAAAAATGGAGACAACATCTTTCCCCTCCTCATCTCAAGTGCCACGCTCTTGGATCTATGGAGGCTGGTTTGGGTTTGGAGTCATTTGGGATTTATCCTGTTTCTACCAGATAGGAGTTCAGTAGCTGATCCTCATTGGCACCCTTGACAGCACAGTTAGCAAAAGGGCCTGGGGCAGACCGAGGGTGGTGACAGGATGACATCCTTGTCAGGCTGAGCTGAGACGCACCAGCAAAGCTGTGCGGACAGTACAGCAACAGGGCTGTTTGTTCCCTGCCAGCCCAGCTTCCATCTTTCCTTGGAATAAACCAGCGTGCCGGTGGGTCACGCTCGCTCTAAACCTATTTCCTTTTTCAGCTGAAGGTACAGCAGTCGAAACCTTCCATTTCTGTTTCACTTTCATGCAGGAAAAAACTAGTGGCTATAGGTATCCTTCCACAAGTAACTTCCTTCCAGAGGGAAATGATTTTAAGGAGAGAAAAAAAATAAATTGGTTTCTCTTCATGCTGCTGCAAACTGAATAGCAGCTGATCAGCTTTGGGGCCCTTTCGCCACTTAGAATCTCTCCGTTTTTCTCTCGATGGAGTCTGGGTCTCTTTGTCATTACTGGTTAAGCACAAAGCAATTATTCAGTATTATTCGGTATGTCAAGTCTGTTTTTTTTCTCTTTATCTGCTTTCTTATGGGATTGACTCTTGACACCGATGAAACAGATTGAAAAAATAATGTATGCAACTGTGTAACAAAAGGTGAACTTCGGAAGAGTCTCAGACAGTTTCCTTTTAACATCTTTGAAAGAAAGATGGAACAAAAGAGTGAGCAGCACCATGTCATCCAGGCAGCTTTACAGTATGGACGCTGTTTGCTGAGTTAATTTTACTCTTGCTGTTCTGCGATGGGGGGGCTAACTGGGGCTGGGAGCACGTGTCTTCAATTATCTAATGTTTTCCTAGCTAAAATGTTTATTTAACAAATGGAATTACAGCTCTGATGTAATTGGGGGCGGGGGGGGGGGCGGGGAATAGGAAAGTTCCTATTTCAGTATGTCTGGGTATTTCAGTTAATTCCAGTCTCTGACTGTACATAGTCCTACTTAGGGATCACAAAGCTCCTCAGAAGACTTCTGAAGTTCCTTGGAGATGCAGCGAGAACAAAATTGCCCCTAAAGATATTTTTTTTTTTAAAGAAGACTTTCTTGGGTCAGAGTTTAGGGAGTTGTGTGTACATTATCCTAATTTAGTAGTTCGTTCCAGTTCTCTTTAGTGTTCAAAACAGTGCAGTTGACATCTCCCAAGTAAGCGAAAGGCACCCTGGCACTTGGTGTTTGCTGTGTGTGATGGAGTGTGGCCGCTGGACAGCTGAGCACAAGCTGCTTCCATGGGGTACCCTTGGCAGTGTGCCTGAAGGACAAATTTCCTTTACTTGTCAAGTCAGCAACTTTGCAAAAGGTAAAGACTATCAAAATTTACAGACAGAGCCTGTGTTCTGTGGTTAATAGTGCTGGCAACCACCCAGATGATGGGATCTTTGGGACTTCCCTTGCTTCTGGATATCATATGCCAGGCCTTGGGAGTGGAAGGGAGTGGGGAGAGAGAAGCAGTGTGGCAAATTTAATTTAGAAGATCTTAGACCACAAGTCTTGCTTGCGGACAGGATAGAATCTAAACAAGGATGAAGGATCCTGAAGATAGATGACTGTTTAGAAGATGAAAAGTTGCTTACTTTGTTAGCTGACCAAGCCAAAAAGCAGGTTTGTGCTCTTGGAAACCAAGAGCTTTACAGTAAAAAGGGAGTTGCAGTGGATTAGTAATTAAACAAGGAGTAATCATTTCATGCTTTTGCCAAACAAGACAAGCACCAAAAAAAGCAAACACCGGGCTGTATAAACAAGACTTATCTGTTAGACGATGAAGTAAAATTTCCCCTGATAAGGCTCCTACTGCAGCACTGTGGTTCCAATTTTCAGGAACCCTGCTAAGAGGAAGGTGATGTCCCTTTGGAGGGAAGCCAGTGAGGAGAAGCAGGAATAGTGTCTGGGAAATATGAACTGTGAGGAAAGACTGGAAGAATTGGCATGTTTAGCCTACAGCAGGGAAGACTGAAGGTGAGAAATGGTAAGACTTCCCAGAAAGAAATAGTAATTGCAAAGAGAATAGTAATGAACTAGTTTTCCAAGAGGCTTGCAGCTAAATTGGATGGGAATTTAGGCCACACATCAGGAGAAGCCTTCTGATGGTAGGAATAATCTGCCCCTAGAATGGGTGACTTAGGAGACAGGATTTTTGTCAAGGATGCGTTTAATAATGGGTTATGAGAGGATCCCCACGGAATAGCTTGGGTATAGATGGTTCTACCTGGAGCTGGGGCTAGACTGGAAAACCTCTCAAAGCCTTTTCTGACCCAAACAAAATATTGAAATATATTTTGTCACCCAGGGAAAAGATGAGGTTTTCCAAAAAATTGTGACAAATTTCAACCTGTCACTAGCTAATCCATGAAATTTACAGTGAAAAGAAGAAAAAAAAAAAAACACCCACCTGTTAGTTCTAAGGTATGTCTTGTTTTCAGGTATCTGTAATAATGCGTCCGTCGTTCTGATGTCTGAACACTTCTGCGGCTCCTCGAATGCTTTGACTGCGCCGTATTTGATTTTTCTATTGAACTGTGTTCTGATGTCATCTGGAAGGAGCATTCCAGCAGAAATGCTGCTCAGGTAGAGTCAGACCTGCAGGGGAGTACAGGGGACAGGCTGGTCTGTACGTGCTCTATCAGCTCTCATACACACAACGCAGATGCCCCAGCAGATTTTGCTGGTGGTATTTGAAGAATCTCTTCATCTGATGTTGAACAACACACTTGTCACTTAACCCATCAGCTCTGGTAGGGGAGTGAAAGTGACTGTACTACAGGTACAGAAGGGAGATTAAATCACCCAACACAGGTTATTTTTATTTATGTCCATGACAACTACTTGCCCCAAAGGGCAACGGAGAGGGCAAACCTCCAAGTGGGACGTGTAGCTTAGACTGGAAATCACTGGATGGTATTATTAGTCTGGTGGACTTGAGAGGACCTTACTCCTGATCTTAATTGTCCAAAGGAGTTAGAATAAAGGTATGTCTTGAGTTCTCCTTTACCTTTTTTTTTTTAATGGTCTTTTTAAAGGTGTTTTTCACAACAGCTTTGCCCTCCTCTCAGTGACGTAAACTTAGAGTTCAAAACTAGCAAAGCAGATTAACTGGTAAACAGTCTCAGGAATTTCTATTTTCCCCACCTTAAAATTAAATTAAGGAGAAATTTAGTATCTCTTTGAAGAAAAAGTCCAAAAGTGGCCATGTAATATCACTTACAGAGTGGTTATGTGAAGAAGATGTAGTCACTGATGATGCCATGGTATCAGAACATTTATAGTTCTCTATTTTCATTTAGTATATTCATGGTCAGCTTCACAAGATTAGTATTCTTTTCTAACCTGTGTCCACTGCTAGACTTGCTGCATTTTCCAATTCAGAGTTCTGAATCTCAATTATACAGGAGGCCTTGAATCTCCTCTGCTCCACAGCTCAGCACAACCACTGCCCTGCAAATCTGTGCTTTCAATTTTATCACTTCTGTATGTTAGCCAAAAAACACTGGCTGTTTCAGGCTATACATAATCCAAATAGATGTCTTCCTGCCCCTAAGGATCAGAGCAGAGAGCCAGGAATATTCATCATTTAAAATGGAAAAATCTACAAAAAGGTACTACAGATGTAGACTTAATTGTCTGTGTCCAAATGATATTTTTCTGATGGTCTCATCAAATGAAAAATACAACCACGGAAGGCGTATCCTGAAGGGTGACAGCAATCTTGGCAAAATGCAATCTTGACAAAATTGTCAAATATTTAGCGCTGACCTCTATTAGTGTGTAAAATACTGGTTTCAGCTGGTCTCTTAGTGAATGCACAGGCCTATAATCAGGGTAGACTGCTTAGGAGATGAACTAACCTGAAGCTGCACACTAAGGATCCTGGAACAGTGCTTCCCCTTTTCCACATTTCTTTTCAAAGCTACGTTTCTTAAGCAGGACTCGTCTCAGTGCTGAACCTGAAAGGCACAAACATGGTGACCACTGCTGGGGTGTTCAATCTGAACATCTCTTTTTTTTTTTTTTTTTTGTTCTCCCCATCAGTGATACACTTTAAACTTCTTACAAATGGTAGATGTGTGACTTTGCTGTTTTCCAGAAAGGTGTTTTGTAGCTGGCAGTTCAATAATGTGTATAAATACAATATATTTTTAAATATTAAGGGGTCTTTGAAGACTTAGCTCTTGGTCTGTCCTGAGTTAATTTGTACTTTCAGATTTCTTTTGTGATGTGCATGAGTTGCTAAATGAAATGGTAACTTCACATGTTAATTACATCATGCATTTAGTGTAATTAATTGTTCTCTACAACTGCCTGAGAGGAGGTTGGAGCCAGGTGGGATTGGACTCTTCTCCCAAGTAACAAGTGACAGGACAAGAGGAAATGGCCTCAAGTAGCATCAGGGGAGGTTTAGGTTGGACCTGAGGAAAAACTGTCTTCCCCACAAGGGTTGTTAAAGCCTGGCCAAGGCTGCCCAGGGCAGGTGGAGTCCCCACCCCTGGAGGGGTTTCCAAGGCATGAAAATGTGGTGCTGAGGGACAGGGGTTAGTGGTGCCGTGGCAGTGGTGAGGCAATGCTTGGACTTGATGATCTTAGAGTCATTTTAGTTGGAACTGATCTTTGATTCTATGCTATACAGATAGATCTCCAGACTTTAGCTGCTTGTGTTTGGGGCAGTGAATTGAAGGCTGTACTTGATCCCTGGGGCTTGTGACTGTTGTTCACCCCTGGTCCTGTGGCTGGCTTTGAACTTCCCAGGCTGCGGGGCCAGCGAAGCCCGAAGCACCTGGCCGTGGGTAGGAGGGAGGCAAGTCTAGGGAAGATCCTGCCAGCCCCTGGGGGTAAGAGAACCCCTGGGGCCCAGCCCCAAAACTAACACTACTTCTTGAGAAAGGGAGAGGATGACGAGGTGGAGGAGGAAGCTGATAAACTCCTAGATTCTATTCCATGAATCTATGATAAATGAGTGTGGAATCTCCCAGGGTGTAGATCAACAAGGCACTTTATTGTGTTGGGGGGGTTGGGGGGATGAGGGCTGATGCCACAAGCAGGAGCCATCGCCTCGCGCCCACGCCGGCCCAAGGCAGCTGGAGGAGCGGCTGTAGTTGGTGCTGGTTCTCTGGGGTTCTAGCTGGGTGTGGGATGACCCCGACACCACCTGTCCGGGGGTGCTGCTCTGGGCTCTTGTTAGCAGTGAGCGGCTCCTGTCACTGAGCCCACTGGGCCGGCTGGACGGATTGCGGTCCCGGTGTCTCAAGCGAGAGGGCTCTCGCACCCAGGAAGGCCTGGGGCGGCGGCCGCCCTTAAGCGCTTGGCAGCTGCAGGACAAGGCTAGGGACAGCCGGCTGGTGGTGCTGGGCCTTCTGTTCTCCTGAGCCAGGGAGCCGGGGGACGGNAGCCCTGGGCTGCAGGTTTGGGAACATACCCCGCTCTCTCTGTCTGCTCCCAGCCTTCGGGGCAGAGACGCTCGCTGGTGTCGCAGCGGGAGTGGCTCTCGCCTAGCTCTTCGAACGCACCGGTTCTCTCCCATCATGGTAATCTGATGGAGAAAGGAACATTGAGGACCGTCCCTGCTCGTCTTTCCCTCTGCCCTGTTTTCAACTCCTGAGCGAGCTGAAGCCCAGACTCGGGACAGCGGAGAGCCAGGAGTGCAGGGATGGGCCCTGGCGTGGCACAGTGCTTGCACCCTCTTGTCTTGTGAGCTGGGAAGGGAAAAATACCAACCTTCTGGGGATTCAGATCCCCATGTTGAGCATTCCTGGCCAGAATATGTCCCTGTCTCTGCAGAGCAGGCACTGGAAGGAAAAAAATGCCAGCATGCAGAGCCTGTCCCTGTCTCTGCAGAGCAGGCACTGGAAGGAAAAAAATGCTGGCATGCAGAGCCTGTCCCTGCAGGAGAAACACAAGGAGCGTGAGTGAGGCGTTGGTGCTGAGCACCTGTCGTGCTCTGGGGACCAGGGAAGGGCTCCTACCTGGATGCATTCCCTATGGAACCAGGCGTGCCTGCAGACTGGGCACACCATGGTGTGGTAGGACCTTTGGTTGTCCAGCGTATCCCAACAGATGAGGCATTTGGTGCCTGCTGCCAGCACTGTCTGCCTTTGGTAGTGCTCCCCGCAGAAGGACCTGGGGGGAAGAGGAAAGGCATGGGTGAGGTGAAAAGCGTCCCCGTGGCTTCCTTTCTCAGTTGCCTGATGCTGGCAGGAAGGGGACTGAAGATGAGGAGCCTCCCCAACGAGGAGCGGCCGCTCTTACCTGGAGCACCCAAAGTACTGGGTGACGCATCGGCCTCCGGCGGTGCAGAGCAGGTGGAAGCTGCGGCCACAGCCTGTCTGCTGGCAGGTGATGGTGGTCCCGCTCTGGCAATAGATGAAGCATTCCTAGAAAAGACAGAGCAATCCCGTCAGCGGCAGCCTCGGGGCCTCCACAGCCAGCCCCACATCTCCAGAGTGGGCACGGGATGCAACTGCTGCAGGGTCGGAGCCCGCAGATCTGCCTGGCAGAAACCTCCTGTTCCTGTCAGGTCCTCACCTTCCGTGCTGCCTGCTCCATTCTCCGTCGCTGCATCCTCATGGCGAAATCCCATGAGTCCACTGGCACATTGTGGATGAAGGTGGATGGCAAAAAACTGCAGAAGAGAAGAGAGGAGGAGCTGATGAGGAGAGCCTGGCAAGGCCTGCCTGTCAGAGAGCGGGAGGGAGCCCACAGAGTTGTTACTCACCAGGCAAAACTTGTGAGCACAGAGCCCTTTGTGCTCTAGCTTGCTCCCGCAGGTGTCTGGGTCGGCCTCTGCCCGGCGGCACAGCGCGTGTGCTGGAAGGGAGAGAGCAAATCTCAGCTGGAATGAGCACCTCTGTGGGGCTGGGTTGTCCCCAAGGGCCTGCTCTGTCCCTGCCTGGCAGGCTCTGGGAGGAGACTTTGCTCTCACCTTTCTCCATCATGCCAGAGGACCGACTTCTCCTTCCTGCCCTTGGCCTTCCTGGCATGTGTGTCAACCGTGAGCGTCTGGAGAGTCCCTGTCCCAGCAGCGCTGGGCTGTCTCCTCCCAGTACTCCTCTGCTGCCTCTGCCACGTCGCACGACCAATGGCCTGAGTGAGCCCAGCGTTGCACTTTACGGGCCTGTCCCCTTCTGACACCGCGGGTGACATCAGTGCCGCTGGCCTGGGTGCGCTGGAAGCGTGGGCAGGAAGCAGCATGAGTCCTTGGGATGGCACTTCAAGTTCACCTCAATGGCAATGGTTGCCTGTGCTACTATTAGGAGAAGGAAAGTCCTTTGAATACGAGTCGTTCCCTTACAAACCAGTGCTCTGTGTCAGACTGGGATCTGACAGGAGGCAAGCGGGACTGGTAGAGAAGCAAATCCGAACTCAGGAGTGAATTCCACAGAAAGACCCTCTTCTGCCAGTGTCTCCTCAGTCCTGCTGCTGTATAAACGCACTATTTCCTCAAAACGCTTCGTTTTTTTATTGAGCCTAAACCTAAGTTTAATGTTTTCCTTCAGATGGAGGCAGTTGGTTGTTCTATGCTAGCAATCCCACCGCGTCTCCCTTGAGGTTTCCTGGCAGCTGTGTAACATGGCAGCCGAGGTATTCTGGTGACATTTCCAAGCAACAGGAGCTCAGAGAGGCTTGAGGGTGGCCGGTCACAACTGCTGGAGGGGAGGAAGGCTCTGCAGAGGGATCTGGACAAGTTCAGTCGATGGGACGAGGCCAATGGGATAAGGTTTAACGAGGCCAAGGGCCGGGTCCTGCATTTTGGTCACAACTCCCCCCTACAATGCTATGGGCTTGGTGAAGAGTGGCTGGAAAGTTGCCTGGCGGAAGGGAACCTGGGGGTGCTGGTCGACAGCTGGCTGAGGATGAGCCAGCGTGTGTCCAGGTGACCAAAGGCATCCTGGCCTGGATC
Source organism: Baryphthengus martii (assembly GCA_013396935.1). Taxonomy (NCBI): domain Eukaryota; kingdom Metazoa; phylum Chordata; class Aves; order Coraciiformes; family Momotidae; genus Baryphthengus; species Baryphthengus martii. Next base: position 444,173 of record VWZK01020839.1, on the reverse strand, counting down.
CTGGCCTACAGGCAAGAGGAAGTGATGGTGCCCCTGTACTCGGCACCAGGGAGGCCTCGCCTCGAGAACTGTGTTCAGTTCTGGGCCCCTCAGCATAATGAAGACGTTGAGTTTCTGGAGCGAGTTCAGAGAAGGGCAACCAAGCTGGTGAAGGTTCTGGAGAACAAGTGGTCTGATGAGCAGCTGAGGGAATTGGGATTGTTCGGCCTGGAGAAGCGGAGGCTGAGGGAAGACCTCACTCTCTACAGTTCCCTGAAAGGAGGTTGTAGTGAAGTGGGTGCCACCTCTTCTCTCCAGTAGCTAATGACAGGACTAGAGCAAATTGCCTGAAGTTGCACCAGGGGAGGTTTCGATGAGATATTAGGAAGAATTTCTTCACTGAAAGAGTGGTCAGGCACTGGGATGGGCTGGCCAGGGAGGTGGTGGAGTCCCCATCCGTGGCGGTATTCCAGAAAGGTGTAGATGAGGCACTCCAGGACATGTTTTATTGGGCTGGTAAGGTGGTTTTTGAGCTCTGGGGTTTTTTTTTTTGGATTGACAGTTGGATGTGGTGATCTTAGAAGTCTTTTCTAAGTGTGGTGATTCTGTGGTCTTCTCTTTCTGTTGCCATTTAACTGAAGGGGCTTCCAGCTGCTGTAGTTTGCTCCTTGTGATGATTTCCGTTATGCAGGACCAAGTAATTTCAAATGGCACTGTAGATTTATTTTTTTTTTAATGTTAAATATCTGTAGAGCTCACTAGAATGACACAGCTTGTTAAGTATTGAAACTGTGTAGTTTTTCTAAGTTAGCTGATTGAAAGGGGGTAACTTTGAATTAGTCTTCTCTGGTTTGCAGCAAGCAATCTTGTCCCATCTGCTGAACGCTTCAAGAAACATTATAGTGATCTTATACTGTTTGTGAACCAGACTATGGTTCTTCTATTTGCATTTGGATGCCTTTGGACATGAGGAAAAGTGTCTTCCCCTCCAGGGTTGTCCAGGCCTGGCCCAGGCTGCCAGGGCAGAGGTAGAGTCCCCACCCCTGGAGGGGTTTCCAAGCTGTGGAGATGTGGTGCTGAGGGAGAGGGGTTAGCGGCGACCTGGCAGAGCTGGGGCCACGCTGGGACTCCATGGTCTTGAAGGTCTCCAACCAGAATGATTCTATATGGCATGAACACTGAAGTCACTGAGGGGAGAAAAAACCATCCAAACCCATAATTTCTTTTAAGGGTAAGAAATACTCTGATTATTTTGTAGGTTTGCATTTTTAGAAGTTAATACGTTAACTTGAAGCCTGTGAGTCTTGTCCTGCTTTCTTCTTAGCTCAGCAGCAAAGTATCAGCTCTGTCTGCTCTATTCCTCCCAAAGCTGCCATTCAGAGCTCAAATCCAAATTAATCTTTGTTACACAATGTCCGAAGAAAAATAGAGAAACTGACCCAGAGTCACTAGCAGCATGTTCCTTCTGCAATAGTTTCCATTACAATAGGAGGAGGAGGGAGGAGAAAAGAAACGAAGTCAGGACGCAGTGAAAGATTTTGATGCAATTGTCTTTAACGAAGAGAAGGTGAAGATGAGGGGACAGAAACCCAGAGTACGCATAGTCTTTATTGCAAGGTTGTCTCCTTAAGCAGATGGATTTAGCATGCTAAGAGCTGCGAGAGACCAAAGTAATTTTTATGGGGCAATAATATCAAACAATTTTTACACACTTTTCTAATAATATGCCTGAAATATTGCTAATTAAAAACTATTTTTTTTTACACGGCGTAAGAATCGCTTTGGAAAAAAAATCATTCCCATCAAAATGATTATTAAAATGTTTTATAGTTGTAACTAAGGGCTTTGTGTTATGGGTCTCTCAGCATTTTGCTGCCTTGGATATTATCTATAGAAGACAGTTATAGTGGAGCTTCTCTTTTGTGGGGCTTGTGGAGGTTGGCAATATGAGAATCATACGGGCATCGTAACAAAAGAAAGCAAATGAATTTCATTTCGGGGCCGTAGAAGTGCAGAGCTGTAAGGTTAACAGAATTTTCTATCTGGCCGTCCCTCGCGTTACAATACTCCAGGAGTGGTTCCGAAGCTTTTACAGCCTTGTTGAATATATCCCCCTTACCTGGAACCACTTTCTCAGAGTGGTACCTCCTCTGTGTCCACAGAAACATGTCGGTGTCGTTGCTACAACTGTGATGTTTAGCACGGATGTCGGCAGCGAAAGGCTGCCTGACACTGCTTGTGTCGGACAGGAATTGCTCCCCGGTGCCAGAATTTAGAAGTATGAAACAAAATGACTTTTTTTTTCAACTCCTTAAACTATTTTCTCTCTTTCACAAATGAATGAAGGGAAGCAACTCTTACTCTGTCTTCCTTGGGGGGCTGGTGAACTGGTGCAGCATGGTACATAAGCTCTCAAACGGCCGTGCGCTTTGCTGCACAAGAACAGGAGATAAAGCAGAGAATGAAACCTGTCCTATTTGTGTGTTGCTTCTGTATTGCTGGAAGTAGGGGAGGTTGGTCTGCCCCTAGTATCTCTGTTCATTTTCATGGATTCTTTTTTTTTTTTTTTCCCCTGTGGCTAATAAGAGGATCAAGGCCTACCATTAAAATGAGATGTAAGGAACGATGGAAAAGTCCAAGCAAGTTGGAGGACAAGTATCATCACAGGCTTTTTGGGGCTCTGAAGCTCATATGCAAACCCTGAAACTGAAAGAGGTAGAAGGGCTGTGTTTGTGTTTTTCCTTCCCCTTCTTCACCACTTTCTGTCCCTTCGCTCCACAATCTCTTTGACAAAACTCGGAATGTGGAAACATTTGCATAATCTTTGTTCATTCCTGTGCAAAACATGATTTATTGAAGGTTGTAGCTTGACGAGGTAGCATCTGAATCTACGAGCACCACTTTTCCACAAGCAAGGAGGGCTTGCTTGTCTTTACCCACTTTAAAGTTGAGTCATTTCCTATAAATACACTGAACATAATGAGGATTTAGGCATGAAACAGACTGTACTAGCATTTTAAGAACCAATTTTGTATTTTTTTTTTACACTTGAAATACATGCCAGGCTAATCTTAGAATGCCTTTTAAAGCTTAGCAAGGTCAAATAAGTGCTTTGTGCAATCACAGGCAGAAGTTGTATTTAACTTTTCATTAACTTTTCAGCATACTGAAAAAATATGCATAATTCATTTCCCTGCTGTTTTTATGTAACCATGTGATAAATGAATAGGAGAGGGGGAGAAAGGATGAGAGATCGGTGAAGCTTTGTCATGTGTGCCTACCACTGAGAAACCACTACGACTGCCAGCTCGAAGAGCGTGCCACAGTATAGCTTCATTTTTATTCAGATCTCGGTAAGTTATATAATTAAAAGAAGATTAATCTGTTCTACGTATCTCTGCTCGAACACCCCCTTATAATTGTGGAACTTTGCAATAATTACTGCTTCAGTCCAGACTTTCTGATGAATATATGCCTTTGCACTTCACTAAAAGTAAGTCGTGTGCGTGCATAGTCTGGGAGAAGTTTTAAGATTTGCTGGTAATCTTTTTGTCGTGTTGCGAAAAACGGTTGCTTTTCCGTTCCAGGTTTACTCTTGTCTTACATAAACAAACACCATTTTATTCAAATATTTTTTTTAATTTTTTTTCCATACATTGTATCTTCTGTTTTCTTTCTTTGGTCTTACAGAACTGGAGGTACACTCCAGACTGACCCCTCTGCTTACAGGAAGATTACAAGATGATCATATCTGGGCAGATACTACTTGGCACAGTGTGCCTCGATTGGCGGCCTCATCTAAACCTCTAACCTTTGCCTTAGTGCAGAAGTTTCTGCATTTCTCTTTCTGAAGCTCTCATAACGTGGAATCAAATGTGTATTTTCAGTTTTGCCAGCTGTTGGAGACTAAATGCAGAACCAACACGTGAGTATCGCTTTACCCAAGAAATGAAGCAGAGACAGTGAAAAACTAGAAGAGGAAACAGAGAAAACTTAATTTACAAGCCCTAGCTCTGCCTGCCTCCTTCCGCTGTTAACCAAACAGTCCATCCTCGGTACTGCTGTTCTGTGAAATACCTCGTTCCTTTCTTCATCAGCGAAGAAAATAAGGAGACAGTCTGGAGTAACCAGAGGTCTTGAGGAGAAAATCATGATGCTCATCCCAACCTGTTCATTCCTGGAGAAAACAAGTCATTGAATTGCAAACAAGGGGTATTTTGGAAAGATTTGGGGACTTTTTAGTCTTACCAGTCATCCCAGAACTGTTTTAGCAAGCCAGACCACCCACCACGATCTTTTCAAAGGTTATTCTAACTTTTGTTTTCTGAAATACCCCAGTTCACTCCAGCTGCTGAGATCCAAGCTTTCTAGGCAGAATTAGGACAGCCAGTATGTGTAGTAACCTTTATAGTTGCCACGCTCAGGAAACACGGTGCATTACATTTATTGTTTTTTTCCTTCTGCTATTCAGTCAAGAAAAATTTTTATTTTGGTGCGAGATATAAACTGTAATCTAATATAGAAAAATAATCTTTGCCTCATTAGGTGGTGTTTGTAAATGAGGGTAGAGATGCATCAGCCCAGAAGCAATAGCAGACTAGTAGCAAAGCACCATTTGCATAGACGTTGCAGAGAAACCCACAACATGCAAATTTCATCTTAAGAGAATAATGAGTCTCCCAATGACTTGTTTGTGTTAGGCTATCGCATACATGGGAGAGAAAAAAAGTTTAAACCCTCTCTAAGAGGTAATTGAATTTTAAAGCTTCAGGAGGTGGGTGTCTAGGCGGGGTATTTTTGTGCAGCGTTTCTGTATCCTGTGGCAAACGCTATTCCCATTGTAGTTTTGATCCAATGATACCAGAAAATGCTAGAGAAACGGTGGTATATTCCAGGATCAGTAAGTCTGGAGAAACTCAGAATGCTCCAGAAAAGCATTTAAAAATAAAATTTATCCCTGTGTTGATCCATGATTAGTGAAAACTCGTGTAGAAAGCTAGATTGAGAGATACGGTGGTTTGGATGCTCTTGGTCAGTAAATTGTTGTTGCTGATAAAGATCAGGTTTAAAACTTTAAATGACAATTTTCATAGCAAGAGGAATAAGAAAGAAGTTTTAAGAAATCTCTTTGATCAGGGTGGTGGAGGAGAGGCTTATTTCATTCATCTGTGTGGGACATACATAGAAGAGTTGAGACTGGAAGGCACCTCCAGCTCCTTACTCAAAGTATGTTCGACTACAGCAGGTTACCCAGAACTGAGTTTAGACCATCTCCAAGGTTGAAGAGTATACAGCCTCTCTGGGCAATCTCTACCACTGTTTGATCACCCTTGCAGTCATAAAAGCTTGAGGGTTGGGGATTTTTTATGTCCAGATGGAATTTCCTGGAATTCAGTTTGTGCCCACTGCTTTTTGTCCTGTCACTTGGTACCACTGAGAAGAGCCTGGCTCCATTTTCTTTATTCCCTGCCTTTGGGAATTTGGCCACATGAATAAAATCCCTCTGAGCCTTCAGGCTGAACAGTCCTGGCGTACTCAGCCTCTCCTCATAATAAGACAGATGCTCCAGTCTCCTAAACCTCTCCCTGGCCCTTTACTGAACTTGCTCCAGTAAGTCCATGCTTCTCTTGTACTGGGAGCCCACCAGCACTGGACCGTGCCCTCCAGATGTGTCTCACCACTGCTGAGTGGGGGGATGGATCACTTCCCGTCACCTGCCGGCAGTGCTCTGCCTAATGCAGCCCAGGAGGCTGCTTTTTGCCAATAATACAGAACTTTCTTAGATTTTTTTTTTTTTCTCTTCTCTCTTATCTGGGGCAATTAGTTGACATTATAAATTTATGCTGATGCAAATAAAATCAGAATTTATTGTCTGAGAAAAAACTGTAAGTAGTTTTAAATTGGGAGTAATTTTTTACCTAGACGTTCCAGATCCATCTAAATTGATATGTTGTTGAAATGCTGCAAGAAAACTAAAAGCTGAATGAAAAATTAGAGAAAAGGCTTGTACTTTTTCCATCCATAACGTATTCCACATCCACCTTTTTTTCCTTCCTGCTGTTTGTACTCATCACAAGAATATATGTCTGAGATTATTAGACAGATGTGTGGATTTAATTATAAAACAATACAGGAGATGAATCCTATTAAAGGCCCTAATTTAGGCCTATAGTCACCTTAAATTACTCTCTGGAGGAAGATGCAAATGGTGATACTGAAGAGGTCTTAGAAGACCTGGAATGCCATCTGCATGTACTTGCTTCTCTTTTGCTTGCTTTATATATGTGTGTGTGTATATAGGTAGGTATGTATGTGAGCGCACACACTGGAACCTAAGAAGGACGCTCCAAACCAGCAGCATCACGGCTCAGTATAAAAAAGCATAGGCCTGTGTAATCCTGGAGGGATTTAAAAGCTGCGGAGACGTGGCGCTGAGGGACACGGTTTAGTGGTGACCTGGCAGTGCTGGGTTAAAGACCGGACTTGCTCATCTTGAAGGTTCCTTCCAACCAAAACGATTCTAGGATCCATGAAATGTAAGATCCTGGTGAGAAGCCACTGTAAGAATTAAAGCCTAGAGGTGAGCTCACACCCAAATGCTGGGGCTGAGAATACAAGCTGGCTCGCTGCTGCCGTTGCCACGTGCCGCTGACCACCTCAATATGGAGCTGGCGTGGGGTATCGGGCGTGCTGGTAACTGGGGGATTTATCTGCAAGTCCTTTGCTGGGAGGTACCCGCATCTATCCGTGTCTGGCAGGACCGCTTACGTTCATCTCACCTCAGAGCTCATTTGTAGGAACTGCTAAGGGATTCAAAGTGACTATTTATAGAGCGCCATGGAGAAATCCGCGCTATATTCATTAGCAGCAGATTTGGCCAGAAGCTGAGAAAGTGAAAAAGCAGACTTCACCGGTGATAAATTGCAGAGCAGTCTAACAGCATTGTTAACTTCCTTTTGCAGCGACATGGGTCTCCTGAGTGCATCCAAGGGCTTCCTGATTGTTTTTCCTGGCATCTCTGACTTCAAGCAATCACTTGCTTGAAATGCGTGCTGGCAGGTCCGCCTTGCCCTTGGTGCTGCTTTTCATTAAGAGTTTACGTAGGAAAGGTAAGTGGGCTTCCTAACAAAACAGCACAAATGGAATTTACAACCTTCAGTCCAAAGGAGATCGTTTCAAACATTATTATTCTCAAAGCAAATGAACTCCTCCTACCCAAAGAGCAGCAAGCCAAAGCTGGTATTCATAAAATGACCGCTGGGACCACGTCTTGATTTTGTTTGCCTTGCTAAATCCATTTTTATTCCTAATGTGGATTCTGTGTTATTGATAAATATTTTCTTTTAGTAATTTTGTGTAGTGTTTTCTCTGGAAATTCCTCCTGAAACCACTGATGACAACTAGTATTTAAATCAATTATTCTGCTTTCCCTTGGGAAACTGCTGTAGAAAGCAAGGACTGACTTTTAAATTTATAGGAACGTTGAGACAAGTTTGCCAATACTTGGCTTGTTTTCCAGAACTGCCCTTTACACGCTGCTTTGTTTTCGCTGCTTTTTGGGATTTTACTCTTGCTTCTGAAATGACCCACATCCAAAGGTTTAGTTATACTCCACGTTCAAAATCTTTGTTACCAGCACTAAGGGTTATGCAAGCGGCTGCTTGGTTCACTCTTAGTGATATTTTTTCTCAGAAAAAAAGTCAAACAAATAGCTGAAAAATAAACAGAAGCTTATTTGAGGAGCTTATTTGTGATGATGACGACTGTCCTCAAAATACAGCTAAAAGATCTTTTTTTCTGAACTATAAAATAATTCTGCTGTGATTTAACATTCCATAGCTCTCCATCTTTTGTTACATCTACAGGATTTCCAGGGGTTTTAGTTCAACTTGATCCTTTTTCCTCATGTATTTTCTGGTGAATAAATAAATTCAACAAAATATGTAAGTGGTTCTTAAAATGATGCCATTCTTACTAAAACTTTTTATTTTGCTGACTGATTTCTCACACTAATCTGTGGAATGGGTGTTACGTAGGATTTGGGTTTGGTTTTTCTTAAAGCTGACTGGCTGCATAACTTAAGAGGGTTGTTGCAAAAAGGTCTGAATATTGCAAAAAGCTTTTTCTCACAATTTTACACATATAAAAGAACTTTATGACTGCTAATGAGTTTAGGGGTTAAAAAAAAATAAAATTGTTCTATCCCCATTCATGTACATCTCTTTAGTAGGTTATGACAAATCAAGTCAGATTATGCATCTGGCAAACTAACTTGTGGTCCTTTCAGAAAATACACAATCATAATATTACATTCTCTCCATTTGCCAGCTTCTTCTGACCCTTTTTTGGGTTTTGTATCCTCTTTTGACAGGCTTCTTGCGGTTTAGGGTGTTTTTTCATTTGTATTTTAGAATAGAGGTGTTGTGGACACTTCCACAAAGATCTAAATGCTACAGAAAATGGGCTTTTACGTTTGTTTCTGACTAAGTGCTTTTGAGTGCAAGATCATCAACTTTATGTCAGGTTTTACAGATTACTTACAGCTTGAGAATTCTTTTTTTTTTTTTTTTTTGCCAGGGAAGCACCAGATTTATTTGATAGAGAAATCAATTGGTTACTTTCAGTCAATCTTATTCCTAGCCAGGGTCACTAGCGCCAACAGGGTCAGCAGAGGAACTTTGCTCGGGCCCTGTGTCCGACCTGTACAATTGCTTCTAATGTCAGGTGGACGCCGAAGTCCCTCTCCTTTTGGCGTAGCTGCCACCAGGCTGTATCAAGATCATGTCATCTCGGTGCAAATATCATGGGAGTTTTTGCACTCCACTATTTTTGCTTCGATACTGAATTAGGGCTGTGAAATGACGGTTGCAGACGATCCCAATCTAGTTAAGAATCTTCTGGTCAACTTTTTTTTTTTTTTAATAAAGCAGAGGGCAGATTTTTGTTGCCTTCTCCTGTAGTCCACGTGACATTCAAACATTAAATGCAAAAAGCCACTTCCTCATGCTGGCCGCTCTAGAACTTCATGGCAACGTCACAGAGCGTGGCGCTGTCGCAGGCTTGGTCTGTCGTTACTTTTGCTCCTAAAACCGACAGAGACAGGTTGGCTTTTCACTGACAGACTGTGATGTGAGGGTGTGAAATTACTGCAGGAGATCATACCGGCGATTCACAGGGATATGCTTTCTACTCTATCAGATGTTGGACTTATGCCATGGTTTGGTGGCATATGATACCATGGGAGTTTTTTCTTAATAGCAACTAAGGCTGGGTCTGAACATTCTGGTAATTAAATGTCTGAATTTGATATAGAAAAGTTGGACTTTGTGGCTGCAAGTCCAATATGGGTACTCCAGATATCCTTCCTGCTCCTCATCTTTCACAAAGCTCTTTCCCGTTGTATAACAACTCCTCGTATGACATTTCTGCCTGCTTCGTAAAGAACGATGACAGGTTTTACGGCCGCCCTTTGGTCTGTTCATCTACGTACTACTACAGTTTTGGCAGAGCAAGTATACACTTTCGCCCTTAGCGTTGCTATTGGGCACCAGCAACTCTTCAAAGGTAAACTCTAAGTGCACAAGGATTCCTCGGGCTGGTAGATGTTATGGATATATGATACGAAAACATCCTCATTATATGCGTTAATACATGTATTTATTTTTAGAAGCTTCATAAGTGATGCTGAAATATCAATAGTTATTTCCTTCTATCATCATCCAGCTAAACTCTTAAGTTGTTGAATTAGCATCCATTATTTGCTCCTTTTCGAAATTTCCTTGCAATTCATCCTCTGCTTTGTTAGCGTCGAAATTTAAGCTCTAGGTTGTGCAAATTAGGCGAAGCTGAAACCTGAGAAGAATTGCCCGACAAGCACAATTCACTATTAGATTATTCAAACTTGAGGCAAGTACAGTGCCAAGGTGTTTGGTGATTAGAGGATCTTTGCTCCTTTACATTCCTTCTGACTAAGGAGATTACCTCCACTATGCATGTATTCCCCCATTAACCTAGAAAAGGAGGACGAATTTAAAGGAGTATCTAAACCTCACCCTTAGGTGAGAAAATGTGCAATGAATTTCGGGACCGTGAGCGGTCCTAATCTCCAAAACATATTGAGAAATATTAAGTTATAGTAGATTAGTTGATGTTATTGTTGACATCATTTTTTTATGTTGTAGTATTATTACAGCATGGGCGTAAGAGGTTGAAATACTATTGTAAAAGAAGGAGATCTCCAAAGGAAAAAAGAGTTGCTGAGATCTCTGTCAGGTACTCCCTGTAAAAATATGAGTATAGCTTCTAAAGCTGACAGAAACTTAAGAAATTCTATCAGACTGTTTGCACAGGAAAAGATTTTCATAGGCAGAAGATATTCAAGTGAAGAAAACTGTCCTGTCTTTCATTGTTTAGCACAAGTGATAAATAGCCACATGCTTCTGCTGCTTCTCCATGATTAAAAAAAAATAAAAAATAAATCAGTCAACAAGGCTAAATATCTTCAGATGGAGAGGAGGCAAGGAAAAGAAATAATTGGTTTGTACTGCTGTGGAGTTCTTAGTCCCAGCTGCAGGAGCTGACCAGCTGTGGCTGTTAGGATATGACGAATCATACGCTCAAAGATTGTCTTTCCATATAATATTTAAATCCTGAGCTCTGCACTGGGGTCATTAGAGTTTAACAGGTGCACCTGTATGTGGGATTTGGTATTTTTGTGAAAACAGTCTGTAGGACACCGTGGTTTTATGCAGCGCAGAATTATCAGCCAAGTGTGTTTGCACACAGCTAGTAAGAAAGCACATCTAATGCTTTTCAAATGGTACTCCCATCAGCTGCTTTAAATGATTAATAAGCACAAGCTGAAAATAGCACCACACTTACCTAATGTTTGCATGATTATTTTTGTAAACATTTCATTCAGGCTTCCTCTGCCATCTTTCTTAGCATTGTCAAAACAGAAATGTTGCTGTTCTTGATTAGTTTTTGTCAGTTTGTTTGATCTTCATCACGACCCGGAGAGATGTAGCAGGGGAAAGCACTAGAAATGTTGATTCTCTGTTGACAGTAAGCGTGTGGTTTAAGATCAAATGAGAAAACTAATCTAGATATTTGCAGAGGGTTTCTAATTTTCTTCCAAAGCTAGTAACTGAACTTGGTGGGAACTACAAGTCTGTCTCTTGCTAACGAGCTTGTCTGAAAGCACTACAACAATATGGTCGCAGCTTCTCCTGCTTTTAAAGAAGTTAGAAATAGTTTGAAAAGATGCGGGGGGATTTGTACTTTTGTCAGGTTGGCTGTCCTACTTTTTCATTAAGTCCTTGGTGAGATAAGGTTAAGACTGGAATTGAAATGGTGTTAAGGAAGAAGCCAAGATAGTAATCAGAATATAATTAACAGTGTATCATCTCTCAAACAGCCAGGGCTGGCCGGCACTGCTATTCACCAATAAAAACTGGCCGAAGATTTCCAGTTTTCCAAGTCAAACACCAGCGTTGTTCGCTGTAGCGGTCTATAGGTGTTGTGTGACGTGTACGAATCCTTTACACCAAATAAAAATCCATCCCATCTAACAAACACTTTTTGCTGCTCTTCCAAATTCACTGTTTCAGTTCAGTTTTGGAGACATTCGAAAACTGTTTTAACTCTCTCATGGTGAAAAGATCATATGACACAACAGGACTGTTATGAAATCTAATTTAAGCCTGTGTGTAAAACCAGGAAGGTTTGGTTAAATGCCCAGCACTAACTACTCTGGCACTAGTTCAAAGATGCCATCCTCTTTTGGGCAATGCTGGGCGGAACAGTATCCTCAACTCTACATTCTGGAGGGGTTTTTGGACTTATTTTCTGATACTGGAGCCTTAGGTTTTCAGTCTGTGTAATATGCATCATCTGTACATTGCAATTCGTCCAGAAAGTGCAATATAGATACATTTTTCTACAGGTCCTTTGCCTCAGGTTGGCACTCTACAACTCTAAGAATCAGGGTCAGGCCTCTCCCTTGTGATCTTTGGAGAATTCGGACTGAAAACTCTGAGTACTAAGGCGGGGGGGAGTGGTAATGGTAAACGTTTGCTATCGACAGAGGCGACGAAAACCGCTCTCGCTGAGGTCGCGGCCGGGTCAGAGCCGCTTTCACCTGCCCAGAGTCTCCAGGCGGTTCTCATCAGTGCTCCGACATCTTGCGAGGGCGAGAGGCATATTTTAAGGTAATAACTTGAACCGCATAAAACTGGGGCTCTGTGA